>VYZX01009289.1:45282-92372 GCA_013401335.1 Brachypteracias leptosomus | reverse complement strand
AGCCCTAAACGGAGACACTGAGTAAGCTGTACCAGTGTACCATCCTTACAGTAGATTAGTTTTTCCTAGCTTTTAAATGATATTCCTGTATTTGGGTTTGTGCCTTTTTCCTTTCATTGTCTCACTGGGCACCAGTGAGAAGAGCCTGGCTCTGTCTTCTTTACTTCCCCCACATCAGGTATTTTTATATATAGATGAGTTCTCCCTTGAGCCTTTCCTTGTCACAGTTCTCTCAGCCTCTCCTTGTACGAGGTGCTCCAGTCCCTTAACCATCTTACCAGTCCTTTGCGAGACTTATCCCGGTATGTCGATGTCTCTCCTGCGCTCTGCATTGCAGCCCCAGCACTCGGGAGCACTCAGTGGGACTGACCCATATGTGGGCCAGAAATGACCCACCAGAAGCTGCCTTATTCATCCCCCTGGGGAGAGGTATTAGACCAATCACTCCTCCTGGCTTATTTCCCTAGAGTGGTAGCCAGGACAAGGATCCCCCATGCTATGACTCTGATGAGTGTAGGCAATCGATCTGGCTGTCTCACAGTGCCTGCAGTTATCTCTGGTGAGATTTTTTTTTTTTAAGCACAAAAGGCAGCCCTTTTATATTGTTCCAAACAGCAAAGGATCTGAACTGTCAGAGCTGCCAAATTCTAAGAAGAATCCAAATTACACTCCTCACTACAGACTTTGATTGACTTGCATCACTGGCATATAATCTTAATTTCAAGTCAAAGGCAGTAAACTCTTCTTCAGCACACTGAAGGCTCATCCTGACCTAAGTAACTCAAATCATGATGATAATGGATTACACAAATTTAGATTGAATTTTATTAGGCATTTCTTAACACTTTATGTCTTTGGCTACTCTGAGATACATTCACACTCTCAGAAGATATGGTAATTTGCCCTTCTGCTCAGGCATCCCTATTGCAGATGTTGTGAGACTGACAAGTGCTTCTCAGTATATTCCCTCAACACTCTGTAAGTTTAAACTGAATCTCAAAGATAATTTTCCATTTCCCACTTCATATATGCTGAGTTCAAGTTCACTGTACATAATTATATACAGCGCCCTGTCACAAAAGGGAATCAATCTAGCCATACTCCGTTAACTCCACCATTTTATGTTCAGCACCCAAAATCCATTTTGTGGAATTTTACATCTAGAAACAGCAGCAGAAAACACTGGAAACAGCCAGTGACCCAAAATCTGCTAGAGAACTGAAGTGCAGAAAGCACTTTTATCCTTTTACTTTGGAGAAATACTTTCAGATTTCCTTGCTTTGATAATTTGGGATTCTGCCAATGTACAATTTAGGAGATCTAGTGAATTGTATGAAATTATTGTGAAAAGGCTGTGGTTTTTTATTTCAGTCTTTGAATAGGGAATTCTGTCATTTTCTGAAAAGCTCTGTACCAGTCACCAGGTTAGGCACAACGAAGAGTCATTAACTTTAATGACCACCCTGTCTACACAGGAGGTGTGCTCAGGAGTCTAGTTAAAGGTAGAAAAGCATTTTTTTTCTCCTTCTTCTCTATAAAAGGGAGCAAAAGGTAAAAATGCAAACTTTCTATTCAGGGCAGCAACATAAAATGATAAAGCAGGGAACTAAAAATGATTCACAGAAGGAGTAAAAAGTGCCATAAGGAAGGTTTCTGGCAAAAAGGGAGCACGTGTGGCTTATTGTCTATCAGGCACAGCCATGGAAAGCTTCTGGCTTGGGGATGCTCTGGGAGAGATGCTCTGAGGCACTTCAGGGGACACAGACCTGAACCCAGCCAGCAAAATGCAAGCAAGGTATCATACTTCATCCAGGCTCTTTTATCACTCACCCTGTCATGTGGAAAATAGTTCCGAATGTCCACTGATCTACCTGTGGGCAGCTATATAAAGCAAGCATGAAAGACCATAAAGTGATGCATTTTGGATTTCAACCTGCTTTGCTCATGTATCAAGTGTCAGCCTGAGAAGGAAGGCAGAAAATCAGGCTCTGCATGCTTCTAAAGTGCAGTCATAAAGTTGGTTCCTGTTGCTTTTCAGTTCAGCCTCTGATTCAAATGTCTGCTTCATCCTTGGGTGAAAAGTGGAATATCCCGCCCAGTTACGAAACCACTGCTCTAGATAACATGCAATCTGCAAGGCCAGAAACAAACAGCAGCACCATACTTTGACAGTGCAAACATGTTTGGAGAACTCCTTAGTACTGCTCACTGCTTCACAAAGTTTCCTGCTGTTTTCATACAGATTTTCTTAAAATGGACATAATTTCAGATGGCAGATACTAGAATAATTTCCAATTAATCACAGAATCATAGAATGGTCTGGGTTGGAAGGGACCTCAAAGATCATCTAGTTCCAAATCCCCTGCCATGGCAGGGACACTTCCCACTAGACCAGGTTGCTCAAGGCCCCATCCAACCTGGCATTGAACCCCTCCAGGGATGGAGCATCCACAACCCCCTTGGGCAACCTGTTCCAGTGTCTCACCACCCTCGGAATGAAAAATCTCCAAATTTCCAATATAAATCTCCCCTCTTTCATTTTGAACCCTTTACCCCTCATCCTATCACTATAGGCCTTTGTGAAAAGTCCCTCCCAAGTCTTCGTGTAGGTCCCCTTCAGATACTGGAAGGGTGCTATTAGGTCTTCTCCAGGCTGAACAAACCCAGTTCTCTCAGCCTGTCTTCACAGGAGGGCTGCTTCAGCCTTCTAAACACCTTTGTAGCCTTTCTCTAGACCCTCTCCAACAGGTCCATGTCTTTCTTATTCTGGGAGCTCCAGAGCTGGACACAGTACTTCAGGTGGTGTCTCAGAAGAGCTGAGTATATTTCCTTAATATTACACCCTTTTTATTTTATAAGGGGACATTATGCATTTATACTCAATACTATTTTAATTAATACTTTTTCTATTTAAGTTCCAGCTCTGGTGAAATTATTAATGTTAAAACAGTTGTTAATTAAAAGCACATATGAAACTGAAGAAAATGTGAGGCTTTACACTAGATTTGTTTTTTCAAACCTAGAATCAGTAATTTTTTGCTAGATATTAAGTCCTCAGGATTAAAGTAGAGGATATGTGGATAAAGAAAAAAGAAAAGTAGAACAAGCTAAGCAAGTGTGATTTAATGTGATGTGACAGGAAAACAAAGCAAAACGAAACCACCAGGACAAATGGGAGCTCCAAACCCAAATGTTTGTTCTCTACTACCATCAAAGCCAAACCGCAGAGGCAAATGGCTTTCCTACTGCCATCACTTTACATCTAGCAAAACACGCAGTACGAAACAACACTTGCACTCAGGCCTAAATCCAAAACTGATACTGAGATGCCCGTATCCAATTGAAATTAATGGTCCATCTAAATCAAAGGGAGGAGGAATCCCAAATCTGATGAAATGCTGGGGCTTGAAGCACTATCCATAAAGAGAGGAATCTCTATCAAGCAATTCACATGTGCTAATGGCATGATGGCTGATGAGGAGTACATTTCCATGTGTCTTTTTTTATATACTCTGTTGTGATAAAGGCACCATGGGAACTAGACACCTGGAAATCAGATATAATCATACTCCTTGCATTTAAGTTATTTATGCATTTTAAATTCCATATGCTCAAGTGAAAAACACTGAGCATCCTAACATATTGGTGCCTGTGTGATTTGGTGGGACTCACTGTTAGGTTTGCAAAATATGGTGAATATGGTCCTTTATTACACAACTTCCATGAATGTGAAGAACTGTTACCAAAGAACTGCAGGAATATGGCGATCTTGATGACGAAAATTAATAAAAATAGAATTAGAAAGTAAATTATCTTGAATGTGCTACTTTCCTGACTGAATACCAAGTTTGTATCAACCCTTCTAGGCACAGACATAAAGAGCTCTGAAAAAGGAAAGGAAAAAAAAGGAAAAAGAGATGAATCATAATTGAGTGTTAAAATTGGAGCTTTGCTTCCATACCCATGGGATTGGTTTTTGTTTTTTTTTAAAGTATTTCAATTATCCTGACAATAAAAGAAAGAACAGCTACATTAGTATCATATTATTTCCATAACAGTTATTTCCAGTCACTTCTGATCTGACACATTTCTACATATATTGCACTTAATAAGCTTGTTTTGATTTTTTTTTTTTTCCAACTACCTTGATGAAGTATAAATCACACCACAATTGCCTCGCTGGAGGCTTACTATATGCACCATCCTAAAGAGCCTGTTGCTAAGACAGAACATGTGGTGAGGCTCCACCGTGGCAACAACTACCAGCCCATGATACATTAAAACCCTCAACCTCAACTCTTCTATGTTAAAGATCATTGTGTCCTAAATAGGAATTCTATGATCTGAAAAAACAGAAATCCCTTGCTCTTTCTGGTAGTGGTGTAATATCAGCAATTAGTTGCTGAGTCCCAGATTGTATCCCAGAAGATGAGAAGAACAGATGCTTTGGCTTATTAATGGCCACTGGCTTTATATCATTATGTTTTTAATTTGGGCAGTGTATTGTTCTTAATTCCCCTCCAAGAGACAGAGGAGTCTATGAAGATCATCAAGAAAGTTTAGTCATCTTTGTGAGTGCTCCTGAGGAGGTTTTTTTTAACCTCATCAAATCCTAGCAGGAGTGTTCTGCAAGGAGTCACAGGTTGAGCTCACAGAAAGCTGGCTTTATTAAGATTCAGTCAGTCAGCATTGTACATGTAACACTGTAAGGAGTCCTGGGTCTATCTCCCAAAACAGGTGATTCCCAAAAGAATGATAACTGGTGTCTGTATGGAAGCATTATGTCAAAAGACTCTATTATTAATGAGGTAAAACTGACGTTGTGTAACAATCAATACACACAGTTGAAGAGATCTGGGCAGGTTATAACTGTTGCAAATTCAATTATTTCAGCAAATGTAAATACAAGGGATATAAATATGCTAAACAGTTCAAAATTCTTTGATGAAAGCTAAAACTAATTTGTGTGCTATAATATGCAGTCTTGTTGAATGCAATCTTATGAACTGTAGCAATCTTGACCAGAGTTTAAAGGTATCCAGTCACTGAAATGTTCATTAAGCATTATCTCAAGAGGCAGTTCTGTTTGCTAGAATGATCTTTTTTAATTAGTGAATTACAGAACCGCATAAAAAACCCTCAGCTGTCGTTGCCTTCTGCTTACACAACATCTTTCTACTGCCTAAGAACAAAATTGTTCTGTAATTGTATCCTCCACTGCAAATAAGCAAAAAATATACTCCAATAAAGCTCTAGCAGTTCCTAAGATGGGTCAAAATAAAGATGAAGAATAAAACACCTTACGGGTTAGTATGACCAAGTGTTCTTTTGCATCTTTCAGAATTTTTTGATGGTAGCTATCTTGTTAAGAAAAACTACATGATTGTTGATATCATATGATCTGTGTGAAACCAAGGTGGCCTTCATGGAGCAAAAATATCACCCACATATAGCTATGGGTAAAAATAATCCAAAAAAGCCCAATCCATGGAAGATGGAGAAAAAGTCATTCCAGCCAGAAAACTGGAACCAGAGTTCCACCTTGGAACAAGAGTAATATATTCTAGCTATGCCTTATCATGTCTTGTTTGTGGTTAACTCTTCTGACTTGATTAATAATGGTTCAGTGTTAGAATGATTGTCTCTTGTATTATTGTTGTCAGATGAGGGAGACAAGCTGGGGATATTTTTCTGGTGATTATATATTCATCCAATTACTTCTGCCCATTTAGAAAATCGTACAAAACTGACAAAAAATATTAGCTTCTAGAAGAATATTATTCCCATCTGTTGGTCATGAAAGAGACTGATCTAAACCTGTGTATACTTGAAAATTCTAGCTATGACAAGAGACTGTAAATAGACATAATGTGTAAAGATCATGAAAGGGTTCATGAGGTTTATAGGATGAAGTTCAGAGTACCAGTTCAGTGTGTGTAAATAGTCATTCTGTCAGTCAGTGAGTGTGCAGCAAACAAGGGAGCACAGAACTTCCGATATAGCCTTTAGGATAAACAAGTTGGCACTTCTGAAATACTGTTAGCCTGCAGATAAGTAATAGGTGGTTAGCTCAATAGGTTATCTGAATGCAAAAATCCAGCCTGTAATCTTGCCTGCACTGCTGACTGTAGAAGGCTTGAGCAGAGATGTGAATACATCCATACACAGATGTCTGTTGCAGCAGAAAAACAAATACATAAACCAACCAACCAACTGACCCCACAACTCAGATAACAGCCATTTTTTTCCATCATTATCAATATACGCATGCCTTAAGTGAGAAGACAGTGAAGGAAAATTGGTCACACCAAATTGTTGCATTACTTCATAATAAATGCACAGTGACTCCAGAAAATACACCACACCACAAAACAGTAGAGTTGGTGAAGTCAAATGAGAAGCTGATAAAAAAGTACAGGATCCATAAAATACCCTGAGAAAAAGGCAGAGGGAAAAAGGGGGCAGAGCTCTAGCAGTGTAAACGGGGAAGCTGAAGAAGCTGGGGACCGCACACACATTTATCATCTCCGTTTTTACTTCCTAGGGCTGAGTGACGACAGCAGTGAGAAGTATGCCTGAATATGCCCACAAGGACAGCAGTGTAGAGGTAATACCACCTTGAGCAAGCGGCAATTTTCTTTGAAACTTTGAACATTCTTCTGCCAAAGATACTTTTTAAAGGAATGGTGTTTTGTTTCTCATCTTAGAAATTCAGCAACACCTTTCAGAAGCAGTCAGCTCTGGGATTAGAAGGAAAGGGCCTCAGTTCACTTCAACTAGTCAATACCTACATCAGAAACACATGCACACAGGCAGCTCTTCCTTCTGATCATCATCTTTGCTTTCATATTTTAATGAATAATGACTACATGAAATTTTGAGGATGAATTGTAAATGATACTCTAATAAAAGCCATGTCAAAGGTCAATAGCTTCATGGACATGGAAAAAAAGTCATGAATTGGTTGACTGTTAATGCTTAGTTTGAACTAAATGAAGGTATTTTTAAGGTCAGTTAAAATGCTGCTGCATCTTCACCTTACACACTCCTGAATTAGTAGTGACATAGTCTTAACACAAGTATTTTAAGAGCAGCATTTTTGGCTGCGTCAGACACTGCACTGTTATGCAGCTTTATGTTTCAAAAAGCATGTTCTTCCTCTCCTCCTGTATGGCAGCAGTCATGGTATTTCTGGGGTAGCTACATGCAGCTCTTAATTTATTAAGAGCTCAAGAAATATTTTAAGAACAACACATACATATATGAACCACTTGATCACCTATACTGCTTAACTGATAGTTCCTTTTCCTGTCTATGATCTGGATTATTCCAACAAGCTGTCCCTAAGACACTGTTGGAGTACTATTCAAAGGACAATTCATTCTGCTATTCCTTCTGAAATTCAATACTTTTTGAGACAAAACTGCACCAGGTTTGATTTCCTCTGTACAGCACTCCTCCAGCAAGATTTATGCCCTCAAGCAGCCCCACATGCTAGTGGATCACAGAATCACAGAATCACAGAATGGTAGGGGGTGGAAGGAGCCTCTGGAAATCATCTAGTCCAAGCCCCCTGCTAAAGCAGGTTCACCTAGAGCAGGTTGCACAGGAATGTCTCCAGGCAGGTTTTGAAAGTCTCCAGAGAAGGAGACTCCCCAACCTCTCTGGGCAGCCTGTACCGGGGGTCCATCACCCTCAAAGTAAAGAAATTTTTCCTTACATTTAGGTGGAACTTCCTGTGTTACAGTTTGTACCCATTGCCCCTTGTCCTGTCACTGGGCACCACTGCAAGGGGACTGGCCCCATCCTCTTGACACCTGTCCTTTAGATATTTATAAGGATTGATAAGATCCGCTCTCAGTCTTCTGTTCTCCTGGCTAAACAGACCCACGTGTCTCAGCCTTTCCTCTTAAGAGAGATGCTCCAATTGATATGCCACTAGTCCTGCAAAGCAATCGTTATTCATGCTATAGAAATATCACAATATTTCTATAGAGTCTTCAAGGTTGTTTAATGAGAAGCAAAACCATCCCAGTCAAAAACACAAGGAAAAGCTGATCAGGTCAAACTCTCCTGTTTTCATTTTTAAGGTGCTTTCTTTGGAGCACTTTGCAAGGACTTTTCTTTGAAGCAGCAGACCTATCACCTACAGCCAGGAGAAGTCTTGTATTAGTGGTTTACTCATGCAGCTTTCCTCTTCTGGGGGTTTCTTCTTGTGGAGGTCAGATACAGCTTTACCTGATTCAGAGGGTGAAAAAAAGATAGGGGCTTGTTGTTATTCTTGCTTTTTCCATAATTCTCATGATTGGATCTTATCAGTGAAACGATTTAATCAAGACAATTGTTACCTGAAGAATCAAAAATCCTGATAGCTAGTAAAGGATGTTTAAACACAGATATCTGCACAGAAAGACAGTCATATTCCCTATTTTTTCTTCTCAGATATTTTTCTGCAAATATCCACGTAGGATCTTTTTAGCATAGATTTAGTTGCCATTTCCTCAAATGACCTAAATTTCACTAGATACATTATATATGACTGGAAAAAAAATAGACTCCTGGGATAAAAATGGAATTTTCTTGAGTGCAACAGAAGGTCCTTCTAAGAGAATCAAGAGATTTAAACAGCAGGCACAGAGGCAGTAGCCTTGGTCCCTACCAATTTAGTAGTATATCCCATCCAATAAATTCTATTTAAACTCAACCCAGACTTAATTAAAAAGGTAAATAGTAGTTTAGTTCAGATATTTTAATGGAGCTCTACAGTGATTAAGCTTTAAAGGAGTGATTATTTTTGTTTTTATAGTAACAGAAATTGCATTTCTTATTTTATTACAGTAAGTCAAAAAATTAGAAGACAAAGACATTATTTCCAACAGCTAGTGCCCTATGCCTGGAAAGAATCCTATTAAGGTAATTACCATTCTCATTTGGGATCCTGATAAGCTCTAAAATAGCCTGTCATTAAGATATATACAGCATATCTCTTTAATAAGATCTCTTGATTTGATGAAGCGCTTATTAATACCATTGAAGGTCCCAGAAGAATACCTCCATTTTTTGTGAGTGTTCTGTTCAAGACTACTCTGGTGCCACTGATGCTGCTTTTTGTATAATTAGGCTCATAAGTGGAGTCCTCTTGAATTTTCAAGACAGTTCAGCAATGTTGTGTACGTACCAATGTGATGCACCACCATTTACAGAAGCAGCTGCTAGTGTGCAAATAAAGGTTTTAATTTTTAATTTGACTTTCAAGAACAAATTAGTATAAATTTTGATTCATCTATGATTCTCCAATAAGGAGAAATTGTATCCAGTGTTTTTATAGTAAAAGCATGCCACACTTCAAAAATCTCTGTTCTGAAATAACTTATTTCTAACAGGCATATTCTTTTGTTCTTCCGGTTCTTCTGTCATGCAATGATTGCACTGCATGGATACTTTGTAATGAGGATAATAAATTGCACTAATATTCATCAAACCGGAGTTTGAATTAAGAACAGGTAGATACCTCCTTTGTTATCTGGTGGGAGAAACAGAATCCATCTGTTGATTAAGCACTGTATCCCAGGTACAGCCCTACTAGCCCAAGTTAAAAGTGATTGCTTGATTCAGAGGGGGAAGGAAAAAGTGAAAACTTGAAAGGATAAACATATGCCACTTACAGATGTTCAAAAGAGAAGGAGCCCTCTGACCCATTGCCACATCTGTGATGCATGGAAGTGGCAAGCTGTCTGAAAGCTGTCAGACAGACCTGACAGAGGCAGTGAATGTTGATCTTTTCTGAAATTCAAGCTGCTGATGCAGGTACTGGTTGCGTGTCTTGGTAGCTAAGCAGGCACCAAAATTTGCCCAGCCCTCCCATCCACATGAAATCACCTTTAGAATTCCTATCATTTCAATTCACATGTCCAGCACTCAGCAAATTCTAAAAAGACTATTAAGAATCCTATGCAGACTACTTGGAATTGCATGCAGAATATTGTTGAAAACCTGGTCACTTATACTTTAACAAGACCAGGACTGCTCTAAATACCTCTTTATGTTCATCTATATTCAAGAATCAAACTTTTGTGTTATATAAACCTTAAAATGTCATTGAAAACAGGGAGAACGTGAGAATTTATAGTACCTCCAGGTTGTCTAACGACAAAATTGCTCTGTGAAAATACTAGAGGAAAAGGATAGTTTGCATGGTCCAAGAAGTTTTTATAGTGACTGTGACTTAAAAATGAATTAAAAGTTACAATGTATTCAAAGCAATTTTAGACACCATTAATCCAGACAATATTTGTGGAGTTCTGCATGGAAAGGTCTTATTTTCTTATTGCCAGTCATTCAGAGGTACTTTTCTGTGCACTGAAAATTTTCCTTATCCTTTCCTTCCTTTTTTTTTTTTTACTTTTACTTTTTCTACAAAAAGAAGAAAAATGTGCATGCATCCAATATTTTATCAATATACTCAAGATACTTTTCTATTTCTCTTTGAGGTGTGCCCAGAATTTATTCTGCTCATTCTGCATAACTTCCAAAGGGTTAAGACTCATGCAAAAATGGGTAGAAAATTCAGAATGTGGATGAGAAAGACAATCTGTCGATCTGACGCAAGTAAAACCTGGGAGAACTGTGTAAATAGGTCACAGTCAACACAGCTGTCCATCACTTGTAGCCAAGCATACACACTTCACAGGCTGAGTGGCACTATCTCCATTCCCATTGGGAGAGCTTGGATCCATTGCAAATGGATGGAATAGAGGTTTGCTTTAATTGTGAAGCAGTGGCAATCACCACAATACTGTTGAAACCACCATGCAGGATGGATTTAGATTATTTCACTAACCCTGAGGCAAGCAAATTATGCTAGATATCCTGATTTCTAAAAGAGTTCCCTGAGGATGAGTGCCTTAGCTTGTTTTCTAAGCTCTCTAGGGCCCTCTCAAATGAAGAAAAATCCATTCAAATGCTTCATCTGGCAAACAATTAGTGTAGCTTATTGTATATTAAATGGTTCAACTTTTCTACTATTCAGTGTCATTTGTCCTCCTGAATTCTTTACTATTCCTAAGAAAATTGCCACAATTTAGAAGAAAAAATTAAAAAGAGACAACAGATCACAGATAGTAATAGAAAAAAATCTTTGTGATGGAACTTTCTCTCCAGTGATTCATTTACAAAATCTTGTACTAAATCAGGATGGAATTACTCAGTTGTTTAAGAAAAAACCCTCATGTGCATTCATGTTGCTAAGCTTAGCCTGAGTATTTGCTCTTTTCCTGTTTTACTTCTGGGCTGTCTTTTTTCTTCCACTAGCCTTACCAGAACAGCATCAAAGACATTAAAAGGTTACATTTTAGAATGAAAGCACCAGTATACCTTTTCCCCTTTGTTTAATGCAAACCATATGAAAGTGTAAATAGTGCATGTGATAGAAAACAGTCACCTCCAAATATTTTGCTGTCTATTTTCTTTAAAATATTGTACAATTTTCCAAATTTGTTTAATATATGCCTTTTAAATCCATGATTAATACATGGACATGAAATAGCATACAATCAGTGCATATATATATATAATTTATGTTGTCGTGTACAAGTTTTCCTCTCCTTTGCTGAGGCTGTGGATTGCACTACAGGTACACTGCCCTGACTGCTTAAACAAATTAGTAAGTTAGTCTGGTACCAATTTGTCTCAGAACAGGACAGCTTTTAAAAGGGAAAAAAAAAATGCAGGAGCAAAAGTACCCAAGGACCACATGGAAATAGTAATAGCTATATTTCTTTACTATTTAAATAACTAATTCTACTGGGTCTGGCTGGGATGGAGCTAACTTCCTTGGTGCAGCCTGTATGATGCTGCATTTTGGATTTGAGACTAAAACCATGCTGACAACACAGCAGTGTTCTGGCTAATGCTGAATAGTGCCTGCACAATACTGAGGCTTTCTCCACTCTCAGTCTGCCCTTCAGTGAACAGGCTGGGGTTGGGAAAGAAGCTAGGAGGGGACAGAGCCAGGACTGCTGACTGAGCTGGCCTAAGGGATATCCCATACTATGTGACGTTGTGCTCAGCAACAAAACTGGGGGATTTTGTCTTCTCAGGTGGCCATTGCTTGGAGATTGGCTGGAACCAGTCTGCCTGTGGGAAGCAGTGAGTGATTGCCATTGCAACAATGGTGGATTTTTTTTCCTCTTTACTTCATTGTCTTTAATTTGGCCCAAATGTTTCTCACTTTTACTCTTCTGATATTCTTTCCCCCATCTTGCTGTAGGGAGGAGTGAATGACTGGCTGTGTGGGTGCTTAGCTGCTGGCCAGGGTTAACTCACAGCACTTTAATATTAAACTAGGGATCCAATAAATGAAAACAATGTTTTTTAATGGAATCACAAAAATTCTTTTGGGATAGCTCTTTTTTTCAAACACTATGAATTCTAGGACTCTAAAAGCCAAATAAATACAGTTAAAACTCCTACATCTTGAGAACAGTAAAGGAAATGAAAAGTTCAGGTTCAGTTTGACAAACCATTCACAATTTGCAATATTGGATCTGCGACCCCACTTCTTTTTAATTAAAATGGGCATTTCAACATTAAATAAAAGCTCTATTGGGACAAGCTCAAGGAGTGCTGACAGTATACCTTTGAAAAGGATTAATTTACAGGCAAAAGGATAAATATGTATTAGAACTAAGGAAAGGGAGTCAGGGATGGAAAGAGAAGCATTGCCAGCCAAAGCTATACTGCAATTTAGTAACTTAACAGATCTATTCCCTTTAGTCCAACTCTCTATGCTAGTTTGTTTATTCCTACTGGAAAAACAAGTATTATAGTTTCTAGTATTAAAAGGTGGTGTCATGTTACTAGGAACTTTATAAACATTACAGTACTTTATTTAATTTTGGACTGTGCTTTTAAACAAACTTGTGAAAGTTAGTCAGAGGTCCCTAGCAAATATTAGTGGAGAGTCATGAAGCACCAAAGGTTACCAGAGCTTTGATTTTGGTTTCAGCAGTTTGTCAGTATGCACTTTTGATGTTGCCAGTACTCCTGCTTTTTCCAGTAATTCAAAAACATTTATGACTACTGGCACTTCAAAATAATGTACACAGTCATGGCTACAGTTTGGTTTGAGGAAAATACTAGTTGGTGTACTGGCCACTTTTCTGAGTTATGAAACACTGTTTGCTTTTAGAAAACCAAGAAGCATTAGGCCTCCCTTCCCTAAGAGTAAAACTTTGTTTCCAGTTTGGAGTAATGCACGGTAACAAGCACAAGTTTCAATCTGTGAAGCTATTATACAAATGTTTGCGACTGAAGGAAATACTCTTTGGATCCGCCTTAATTAAGATACAGAGTCTACCCCAATGATTGTTTTTAAGCAATTAAATATTAGAAACTTATTCCAAGTTTATCACCTAGAATCCATGAGTTTTTTACAGCCAGAGAAAGGATAGGAGGACTTTTCAACCAAAAAGTTTTTCTTTCTTCAGTTTTTCCATACTGAGACGGTCCAAGAACTTAGCTTGGACCATGCTCTTAATTTATGTGGCTATGAAAGGAAATATGAGCTATGCTTGCCAGTGATTGTAAGAGAGTGGTTCCACAACTCAGTGGTCCCTTCCAGAAAAGTATTCAAAATTAATTTTAATTGTTTTATAAATATGAAAGAAGCAAGTGGAGACAGTTGTACAACATCTGCAAGCAAAGTGAAAATAAGAAAAAAAAAAAAAAGAGAGAGAGAAAATGACCATTCTGGAAAGGACAGTAAGTAGAGAACTAGTAGCGATACAAAGGAGGTATGCAGCACCAGAGGTACTGGAAAGTGGAATTTACAGCTTCCCAAAGTATTGAAGACAAATGAGCTGGAGATGCTCTGTTCCAAGAGAAGAGAAGTCTGATCTAACAAACCATTTGCTTAGTTTTAAGCACAAGGGCCGGCTTTGTGACCTTGCTAGAAGGATACTTGTTTACTGCTTAGGTCTATGCTGCAAAAGTGGTAGCATGTGAAGGATCCAGCCCCTCTCAAGTTGCATCAAAGAGCAGAACAGCCCCAAGTAACAAAACCCTTTTTCCTCTCTCTTTCTGAGCACTTCCACCCACATTTGTGTCTATCATTTCTCAGTGCTTCCCCCTTGTGATTAGCACTCTTTCTTCCCACTTTACTGTTTGTCATTTATTGGTAGCACTACAGAAAACAGCCTGGTTTTGCTTACATTTTCATTCAATTTTATTTTTCCTTATTCATTCTAGAGGTAGTATCAAGCATCTTCAGGATATAAGATACATTTGTAGCTCCCATACAAACCACTGAAAAGCATAAACGAAAGTATACAATCAGCTTGAGTTGTGAGGTACTGACCTGCACTACCATGCCTGAAAAAGAAGGTTCTTCTCCCTGCAGAGTATTCACATTTATGTGCATTGACTGTAAAATCTCTCTGCAGCTCTCCAAAGGCATGGTTCTGCGTGTTTATTTCTGCTTATGTAAAACTATGTTATAAAGTATTAAAGCTGAAAAGGCAAGAACTTGAAAATCAGGAAATTTCATAAGTTACATTACACATAAAACTTTAAATCTACTGCTGACCCCCATGCATGTGGTATGACTGCTTTTAATGCCATGCCCACATGTTGTTTTTCCCAAAGGAGGCCTGTTTTATCTAATATGCACAATGGATAATGTTCAAGATAATCCCTCAGAAAGTGGTTTAATATTTTTGAGAAATTATAATTCAGTCTTTTACAAGCTTTTCAGCCCATCAGTCAAAGGACTTGGAAGTCTGTGACCAATCATTTCATCTTCAATATTACATTATGTATTTCATAGCTGGAGAAACAGAGACAAAGTCTTTTCAGGGCAACATATGAGCTCAGTGGTGAATGAAGGTTTATAATTTAGGATCACCTGACTGTCAGGCATGTGTTCTGACATGATACATTTCCTTCAAAAGTGATGAACATAAGGATGTTCAAACCAGGTCAGCCTGTAAGCTAGCAACCTGTCTCTGACCTTGGGGAGCCAACAGGGAATTCTGCGGGACAGGACAAGCCTGTAGTAATATAAATACATTGTAATTGTAAATATTGTAATATTTTCTGGATAACATTTCAGTCTCAAGTAAAGTCTGACTCAGGAACTTCCTCATCTGTAAGTGGTGGGGTTTTTTTGTTTAATAGCCATCAATTTTGTGGTGTGAATTGATCCTGGTGCTTTTTGAGAACATACAATATCTTAGGCTCTAGTAAGGTGAGCTGTATTTGTGCTCTTTATTTCTGTTGTAAAACTCTAGAGATATCAAAATAAAAGCTTAGGACACCATATGGAAACCTGTAAAAATACTGATTTGCTTGATTGTGGGGCAGGATGACTGAGAAATTGTCACCCGCAGATAAATGAAAATTTTCAGTGTGTCCACAGCTGACTGGAAAGAAAGACCTTGGTGAACTTGAGAGCAAAATTTGTATTAATCACAAAACTATGTGTACTGAATTTTCTTTAAATTATAAACTTGATCCAATGGTCTGGCACTTTGCACAGAGAACTTCCAGCTAAAGTTGCCAGGGTAGAAACAATCACCTAAAAAGGGACCAACCTAGAACCTATACTTAAATTTTTATTTGCTGTTATTGCTTTCTGTCACTTGGTGCCTCTTTATCTGGGACCATGAGATCAGTTTGGGTCTGGGCATTAGGTATCAACATTCATTCAGCATCGAGTCATGTTTTTGGCTGGGGATTATTAGCCCAGCCATAACTTTACTGAATGCAAGTTACTGCTATCATATGAATGAATAGTTACTGAGTTTGAACTTAGCTGGTTAAATCCTCTCAGAACAGCTCTGATGTCTCAAAATCTGTGAGTCAGTGAAACTACTGCAACAGTAATACATTTAGCACACCTACTCAAAGAGTTTCTTTTCTCTAAATTACCTGCTGAGTTTTGTATTGAACCTTTCTCAACTGCTAAAACAAATGAAGCAGGGCTGCTACAGACTGTCAATGGTCATATTTGCTCCCAGAATCTCCTTCTTTCCTGGAGCACCACCCATTCTCTGAACAGCAAGAGATACTCCTTTGGAAAAAAATATATGCTGAAAAAAGGTAGGAAAACTCAGATGGTATGAATAACTTACATTCTGAGAACTGCCGCCTGATACTTCTCATTTTGCAACTTGCAAAATGTCACGTGAATGAATAGTTACTGCATTTTGTACTGAATCTTTCTTTGGTATTGAACCTTTGCTTTATATTTTTTTTTATTCAGTTGCTTCTCTTTCAAATAGTAAGAACAAAGGTAGATGCAAACTCTTTTATGTTCAACCACAACATTGTGTTAAAAAAAGCACTGTTAAAAAGCATTTGGACTGTAAACCATGGATCTGTCGCTATTGTATTTTCAGTATTGCAGACAATGACCTCTTCATCTTGTTCACCATTTTCCTTTTGTGGGAAACTGAAACATGCAATAAAGTGTTTTTATTTTCATGCAATACTTATTTTGTACTGCTGGAAAAATAAACAACGTAATAAAGGATGATGTGCCAAGCACTTCTAATGCTTCCTGCCACGGGTTCTCAAACAAATGTGTTAATCCATGCTAATCTGGTTCAGCTCTTTGAAAACTATTATATGTTTTTTACAGCCCACTTGCCATCCCTGCTAGCATTATAAATGTCCTCCATTGCACACATGCTTTTCTTTTATTGCACCTGTAGGCAAATTTAAAGCAAATAAAAAGATATAATTATGTTTGATTAAAGTAGCTCACTGGTATATTTGTGTCACCCAGTTCAGTGTCTATAATTTTTTTTTTCCAGTTTCACTGAAGTACGTACAAGGAATAAATAGATCTCAGAAGGTCCTGTGTGCTCTACTCTGGAGATCTACTTTCTTCAATTTAACAGAAATGATTACATTATTATAGAAAAACAGGAGAGACGTGGATACCTCTGGTGAGTGATTCCCCAAGACTTGAATTACCCCTCAGAGATGCCCCTCTGTCTCCATCGATTATACAGAATGGTTAGGAAGACTACCAGCTAAAACAGACTCATCAGCTTTGCACCTATACTGGATGTAGGTGTAAAGGTGTTGTTGGGGTGGGGGTAGGGAGGAAGCAGGGAAGGGTTCTGTGGGAAGTGGCCAGTGTCTCCCCTGTGCTAGACACAGTTGTCTGCAACTGATCCACCTCAGGGCATGGCTGAACCCCTCAGCCACGATGGTGGCACCTTGGGGAAAGTGTAGAAAGGGTAAAAATGTCAGACAGGCAGAGGAGGTGGGAAAAACAGAGTGAGAAACAGCCTTGCAGATGCCAAGGCCAGAGAGGGAGGATGGGGAGGAGGTGCTCTGGACACTGTAGCAGACATACCCCTGCAGCCTGTGGGGAACCCACCCTGGAGCAGGCTTTTTCTTGAAGGACTGAAGCCCATGGAGAGACCACATCAGAGAATGGGAAACACATGAGAGGGAAGAAGTGGCAAAGAGAAATTGTTTTGCATGGGCTGTACTCCCTCCCCACTGCCCCTGCACTGCTTAGTAGGGAATAAAGGAGTTTGGAGGCTGGAGTGAAGCTGAATAAGGGAAAAGTGGAAAGAAATGTGTTGTTTCAATATTGTCATTGTTTCTCACTATTCAAGTCTATTTTAATTATCAAGAAATTAAATTAATTTTCCACAAGCTGTTTGTTTTGCCCACAACGGTAATTGGTAAGTGATCTCCCTGTCTTGTATCTCCACCCATGAGCTTTCTCATTCTGTTTTCCCCCCAGTCCTGCTGAGGACAACTGAGCAAGTGATCATGTGGGGATCTGGTTGCTGGCCAAGGTTAACCCACCACAGTACCTAAACTTAAAAGGAATGCTATGAAGTTGGAAATGGGAAAGAGGAGGCATGCTGGCATCCGATTTATGGAAAGTATTTACATTATTGGTCTGAAAAGAAAAACTCTGTTTTTAAGTCTAAGGCATGCACTGCATCATCTTACTATCATTTCTGATTCAACTACAATTAGGAAATAAGGCAATCCTTTACTTCTCATAAGAGATTTACATTTTCCATTAACCCCCTTCTTGTGACATCCCACTGAACATCAGATATGCCATAGACCAAAGCTGCAATACAGATTTGCACGAAATCATAAAGCTAGAAGATTGACTTTGCCGGTTCCTTACTGTTTGACTTTTCTTGAAAAAGAAAATGAGTCAGACTATGAGTACATAAACATTAGTTATAGCATACTAACAGAATAAGCCAAAAATGAGTTTGTGGCATGGTTAGGCACATTCTATCTAGAATACATGCTGGCATTGAAATTCTACAGTCTAAGTAACAAAGACAGAACCAGCAGAACAGCAACAATCACTAATATAACTACAGACTTAAATCAAGAAGTCTGGAATACCAAAACAAGACCCTAGCTGTAGCCTAGGTCACTATTGCTCTCCAGGATTCCAAATTAGCTGTCTCTGTTTTCCCTTTAGTAGTGGCATATGCTCCTCTACCAATATTTATACAAGATAAAAGGCATAGTGTCTTTGGAACTGCGGTGTGTTAATGGATGCACAATTAATCTAGTCATGTTTCCTTTCCCTAACTTTTCTTGATAACCTTGACAAAACATATTGTCTCTGCTACATCCCTCTGGTTGTCTATTTCATTAAGTATGTAATGAATAGCAAATGACACTGTGCTACCTAAGATATGCTTTATGGTATAAAAACACGAACATTGAAACAAGCCATTTCACGTGCTCCAGAAAAAGTTATTTCCTTCACATATTTATTTTTAATTAAAGATGCATCCACTGATAAGGACATTTATCATCAAGATCATCATGCTACTGGCAAAGAAATCCCTCATTGTGAGAACTGTACCCTCACTAATTGGTTCCTCTTGTGAAAATTCAAGGAGAAATTACTAGAAATAGATAGAAAACTAATTCTTCATCACATGTACATTTTAATGATATAAAAAGTTTCATCACTCTGTATGGGATTGTCCGGAAACTCCATATCACTTTTCACCGACAAAGCATAAAATGACCATGCTATTACAAATGATGGGATTTCAGTTCATTGTCCCACATCTGATGTGAATGCCCTCATTAGAATGGATACTGGTACAGTTTCATGGAAGCTTGCATCTTCCCACAAAAGATTTCAATTGTGATGAACTAATATACTTTTATTAGGAAAAAAAAAAAAGCTGTTCAAGTTGTATGAATTTTCTACCCAACTGTGTACAGTGATAAATGAGGTTATGGAGTGCTGTGATGGACATGAAGGGGTTGCATATGTTCTGCCCCACTATGGATTCCCTTTCTGGGGAAGGTGAGTTTTCTTCCTTCAGTCCCTCTGTGGCAAGGATGGAGAATCAAAGATCCTTGCTCCTCAGTATTTATACAAGCCTAAGTTTAGATCAGCACTTCTAATGTCTGACCTGATGGAGCAGGTCCAGAAGAGTGCCACAAAAATGATTAGAGGGCTGGAGCACCTCTCCTGTGAAGACAGGCTGAGAGAGTTGGTCTTCTTCAGCCTGGAGAAGAGAAAGCTCCGAGGAGACCTTATAGCAGCCATCTAGTACCTGAAAGGGGTCTACAAGAAAGCTGGGGAGATACTGTTTACAAGGGTATGTAGCAATAGGACAAGGGGCAATGGTTTTAAACTAGAGAAGGGCAGATTTAGATTAGACATTAGGAAGAAGTTCTTTACTGTGAGGGCAGTGGAACACTGGAACGGGTTGCCCAGAGAGGTGGTGGAGGCCCCATCCCTGAAGACATTCAAGGCCAGGCTTGATGGGGCTCTGAGTAACCTGATCTAGTCAAGAGATGTCCCTGCTGACTGCAGGGGAGATGGACTAGATGACCTTGGAAGGTCCCTTCCAGACCAAACTATTCTATGATTGTCCTGGGATTATTTTTGCCATGAGAATGGAAACAGGACTACTAACATTTGAAATCCTTATTTTAAAGTAATCTGCAGTGGCATAAGGCTTTGTAAGAGAAGCAAGTGCAGATAAAATGTTTCTTAAGATAAGTGTGCCTAAATTTTCCATTCTGTGCAAGGGAGAGATTGCCCTTAGGTATTTCTTCTCAGCCAGTTTTCTAGCTGGCTTTATGCTGTTAAACTGAAGTTTACAGATTTTATGTTGGCAAAGTTTGTCGCTATTGTTAAGTTACATTGACATTTGTCTTATTAAGCGGTGTGCACAGCCTGTGCTTTATGATATACATAGGTTTTATTGCCAGCACGTCACTTGTGAGTTATGCAGGTCATCCCAAACAAGTGGCAAAACAACTTTTACAGCAACATACGCTATTATATTTCAGTCATGCCACACAGAGTATATCACAACAGCAGCATTAAAGAAAAAAATTCAGCAAGCTTTTAAAACAAAATGTTATTGAAGCTGTTTTTATGTGACCCTCCACCTGCAAAGTGAGCTGCCTTGGTTGCCCATAAATCCCAAAGATTTAGGGAACTCTCTGCCTTGGTTACACTATGCACATATTTAGTGCACATATTTAGTGAAACTATAATGCTGTCTACTTCTTTTAATGTTCACTACTTTATCTTTGCTGCACAGTTTAGCATTTAAGATGTGCAATTATTTATCCATATTCTTAATGAAAGAGAATTCTACTTTGATTCCTCATAAATCAAAATTACTTTTTCTGCCACACTATTATTTGTAGTTAGGCTTTAAATTTCCCTTGCTGCCTTAAGCTGAAATTTATGTGAAAGGAGGTGCAAGGTCATCTACACAGGATATTAATGTTTATCAAAACAGGAACCAATTCTACCCATATCATACTACGCTTCCATTCCTAAGGTATTAATAAACCCTGCTTATACACTGTAGTTATATCAAAACCTATTAAAATGCCAGGGATCACTTATTCAAACAGGACTTTTATGGTTAATCAGGAAATTTAACATTGATTATACTGCATCTGCTTTTAAATAAAGTAAATGAAATTTGCCCACTTAAGAGTCATGATCAATCCCTTTGGGGTGGTGAGGGGAATTAACATATTTAATTACCCTGTGATGGATTCTTTTTTCACTTGCTTAATATTTAAGACATATTGTATTGCTGCGAAAGATGACTACCTGCTTTATGAACTTCACAAGAATCCTGCTGTTCCTGTGAGGAGGGGGACTACTTTTACTTCACACTGCTACAGGTTAATGAATATTTTCTTCTACCTGTTCAAAAACATTTGATACCTATTATGCACTTCAAGTGGGAGCATGTCTGAAAATACATTGTCACTAGTAGGCAATGAGGTGCAAGGTTGATTAAGGAATGGGCGCACTCTTAGAAACCCCCGGATCCAACCCCCATTTGGATTTTTGGCAAAGCTGCAACTGTTGCAGTAATGCCTCTATGTCTGCACTCATGAAGGTATACAGAAGAAAACCTAAGACCAGAAACAAAGCCAAATTCACCTCCTCTCCACATTATGTGCTGCAGAAGTGTCTACAGGGCTGCCTTTGGGATAACTGGAAAGTTCTTGTGAAAGAGTTCACATATCCCCTAAACCCCACACTCAGTAAGTATGTGGGTGATCCCAGAGCACTGAGCAGCATCTAGCTTCTTACTTTTGCAGTGATCTGACACGATTAATGTTAGGCAGAAAACACGGTCTGCAGTCCTTCCTAGAAAGGCAGATCTGTCACCTTATGAAGAAGCTGAGAACCTGTAACAGTCTGCTTTCATCCAGGAGTCAGCAGCTCAGCTACATTGTAGATGTGGAGGTAGTTAATGAAACCTCAGCCATGAGACATGCAAGTGTGCCAATTCAGCCTATGCCCCTGCTACCTCTGGATCTCATTGCAGATCCTGCTCCTCAGGAGAGCTTTCCGTGTTGAGCCCTTGTCTCTGGTTTCTGGTCCTATTCATTTGTTTCCCTCAAGTTTGATTCAAAATGAGGGAAGTTGTCTTTTCCCTTTTATGAAATTTTCTGTTATGTGAATACCTCATCTATAACCTGTATAGAATTTCTTAAACAAGGAGAAGGGATTGGAGTTTTTTGGTGGTGATTATTTCTGGATTATTAATAACCTTTAATTACCATATAACACCTAGATTAAAATGCATTCTAAAACTTGACACCTCAACCTTATTAGCTTACAACAAGAGTATGGTAGTTTCTAACAATACTATTTATCAAAGGTAAACTGCTTATTAAGACCTTCTAATTATTAAGGTAGTGTAATCAATCTTCAGTAAAATTCCATTAGAGAGATATAAGCCCTTGAGAAAACTGCTCGTGACTCTTATGAACTTGACCGATTCTGAAATGTATGAGAAATCTTTTTTCTCCCAATGTGAGTTACCTATATTCAAATTTGCTACCTTGACACTTTAGAAAGAAAGGCTTTTGGTTAGTTGTTGATATGCCAATGGTGTGTTTTAATCATCTTGTAAATGCTGATGTTATTACTATTCATTTTTTTGTAACAATTTCATTCCACAAGCAGATAATTTCGTGTTAGGGAAGATAATTCATAAATCCATTAGAAGTCACAATCTTTTCCCCAATGTGCTTACTGTCTAAATAGTTTATAATAATATTCTTCCTTTAATTTGCCTCTTTACTGCATCACCTGGGTGTGTCATCCTCCTCATGCTATTTATTATGCTCCTGCTTTCAGTACTCAGATAGACTTTGTATTTCTTAGCTCCATCCACACATTCTTTGTAAGTCTTGATCTCACTCGCATTTTGAAATTTTCATGTCTACCCTGCATGCTCATTTTGGCTATGTTTATATTGTTGGACTAGAGACGTTTTCCATTTCCAGGTGTGTGACTTAGATGCTAATACTGTGGTGGGATGCAACCTGGGCTTGTTGCACTGTCTCTTCCTCACTCTCAGTGCTGTGTACTCTGACCTGCCTCCCAGGCTGCTTGAGGGCTCCCAGCTGTGGGAGATGGGTCTATTTACCCTCCCCACAGCACAGACTTGATCACCCAGCTCACCTCCTCTCTGCTTTTCTCATGTGCCAGACAAGGGCACTGCTCAACTTAGGATGCATAAAGAAAGCAAAGACTATCACTGTCAGCAAACAGGGACCACATCTTTGATTATGTTTCAAGCTCAATACAAGGCTGCTCTTTATGAACTTGCCCTACTCTGCCTAGGTGACTCTCACAGCTCAAGACAATACAGATAGACAAAGGTAAAAAAAGAAGATACCCTACTAGGCTTCTTGGTTGATCCATTATCGCTTGTCTGTGTCACAGAGAGAAATGGAAAGCTCCATATTGTAGTCTTTCCCATGTGAAAAGAAAGCAGCCATAAGATATTTCTGCTATAGAGTTGGGTTTATCTTCCTGGTGTATAGTTTTATTTGAGCTACATTTTGTTTAATTACAAGAGTATCTTTGTAGGAGAGATTTCATCTGAGTGAAGTTACTTTAAAGCAAATAATCTAAAGAAGACAAGTACATGCCAAAGACAATACAAGAATTTCCATTCTAGAATAGTCAAAAATGCTTTGAGCCATGCTTTACATTTTAAAACCTCAGTTATACCTTTCACAGTACAGAATTTAATTCTATTCAAAGCAAGATAGTTAAAGCCAGCAATATCATATAGCAGATTTCATTAAGTGGGATCTTGCAATATTGTATACAAATATCTGCTAGATTTCTGCAGAGCCCTGGTACTTCCATACCTACTCAGTTCTTTGAAACTAATTTAGAAAGATGCAATTAAGAAATCAGTTGTATTGGATGAGAATTGTTAGCAAGGTACAAATAGGCATCCTTTTTACTTTTTTCCCTTTTGTTCAGCTTCACTGTTTTTAAAAACATGGGTTATAAACAAAAGTGAAAAATTCTGGACATGCTGCAAAATAAAAGACTAAGGGTTATGCTATTTCATCCCTTTGCAAACTCTTCCTTTATTTTATGAGCCCTCACTGGTACCCCTGTTTTTTCCCTCTGACAAAGTGATGTATTCTTTCCCTAGTATACAGACCTCTTCAGTTTTGTCATTCATGCAAGTAAGGTTTCCTTATAAGCCATTTTCTGCCAAGTTAATACACCAAAGCTCTAAAGGTGGAATATGAGAGCTTTTTAAAACATTTCAGGGTACATTCCTTCATACAGTCAAGAGTAACTGCAATCCATTTAAGTCAAATGCTTCATATAAAAAGCAGCATTTGCAGCAGCAGGGTTGTTTTTAAAGCAATTTATTATCTGTAATGGTTTTGGCCCAGCCCTTTAGTTTTCAATAGAATTTAACTCATAGACAGAAACCTTAATTTTCCCCCTGCAAAGCATAAATGACAGTTTCTTAACAGTCCTTGAATCTTGAGTGACTGTAAATAGTTATTCAGTCCTTGTTATTTGCTTCTGACTTGTTTGTAATGGCTTGGTATTGTGATAATGCAATTAAATGCTGTGACTTACGACAAAGCAGTGGAACGTACAATTGCCATGTAGTTTACTTTGACTGCGGAATATGGGCAGTGCTCGTAATGGATGCTATTAATCAGAGACAAAGGTGAATGTAAAAGTGCAACTTTTACAGGCAGGTAACAGGCAACTGATAATCAGACCATCCATTTTCAGGCATCAGATCAAAAAAAAGATTATTATAATTATCAAAACAATTACATTAGGTTTTGAGATGCTCTGACTTGATGGGTAAGCAAGATCTAAATGCTGCCATTCTCACTGCAAGTAAACCATCTGAGCTTTGTTTAACCATAAGATATTGAAGTGTCTTTCAGGCCCTGGGAATGCATCCAGGCCATGTCCCATCTCCATCTGGGATGAAGTTGAGGTGTAAAGACCTCCTTCCTAACTTCTGATTTTCACGGCAAGGATGGAGGCACAGAATTGTACAGTGCACTCTAGTCAGGAGGGCAGGTTGCTGGAGTGTGCTACAGGGCACAGCTATCCACAGCATGGCCCTAGCTTTAAAGATATCCACGGTAAAAATGGGCCTGATTTGATAAAAATCTTCAGTAGAACATTGAGTTCATCCTTCTATTTATACACTCTTTAAAATCTGTGTACTCCATGCGGTGAAGGAGCAAACCTCTTTAGAAATTTCATATGGGATACATGGACTGGCTTTCCTTAACCCCATTTTGAGGAGTCTTCAGAAACAGATAACAAACCCAGGTGATCTCTTGACCAAGCATTGAAAACTTAAGGTTAAATATTCCTGAGCTAGAACTTAACTATTTACATGTAGATTTGGCTTCTGAGACTTCTAAATATTGTGTTAGGCTGCATCTATGTTCTGGAAGAGGTATTTGGATCAAATTTCTCTCTAGATAACTCTTATTTTTCATTGCACACTTTGACACTAAACTATTAATTTCCTTTTAAATAAACGATTGTTTTACCTGTTTCAAAATGTAAAAGTTTGTGGTTTGTTCTTTTTCCCCAAAGATGTGTAAATTCAGCTGTATTTATTTGTTTCTTTAGTAAGCCCTGGATATATACCAGACGGGAAATGACAGATCTGCGCATCTCTGTATAATTCTGACATCTTTAAGTCTTTTTATAAAAACACAAACTTATAAGGGCCTCCAAAATGAAAATACATGCACTTTAGGCAAAATGTTTACAGTTTGCTTATCCACATAACAACCATTTCACAGATCCCAAAATATTTATTTTCAATATTGAACTTCTTTTTATGGTTGATCTACTCTCTTTCAAAGCTGTTCAGTTTATACAACCAGTAAATTACTTTTCCATAATTGCTGTAATTACAGTCCTCCTCATGTGCTTACTCTTATCTCAGAACTGTGCTACTGTTGAGCATTCTGGTAACAGAAAACCTCATGTTTATTTAGGAGATAACATAGAACACTCTGTTAACTAAAACGTCTATTTGGGAAGCTCTCTGTAGTTAATGTGATGCGATATTACTGTGATTTAAAAGGCTGTAACAACATACCAGCCATACAAAAAGCTTTTGAAGACAATGTGTGGCCCAATGAAACCTTGAAATGTTGAAATTTTTCCTATTAAATATCAGGGCAAAATCATGGCTTTACCATGCAGCAATATGAGGTCACAGGGATGGAGAAGAAATAAGTGAAATAAGTGACAGCTTTTCAGCAATGGTGACCTCAACCATTTCCTGTAAAGTTACAATTTCAATTCCTACATCAGTAGAAACATCTACTCCTTGAGTTGATGTTGTTTACTGATCTGGCTGTGAATTTCAAACAGTTTTTCTCCTCATGGATCATTTTCTATCAGGTTAGTAGGCTGGAGAAAGCTTGGAAAGAAAGTCAGGAGAAGGAGCACATGGCTGGGAATGGGTTCTTTGCTTTCAGTAGCTTCCAGCTCTTAGACTGGCTCAGCCTTCTTAGGATGCTTCACCGTAGGGATGTTACTTCTAAGTGCACCTAAAGATCCTCTGATGAAGATGAAATTAGCATACCACCTCTTGTCCTGAGTTATTTTCTTCTGCCATAAGGTGACATTGTGGCAGATGAGTTAGTTCAAGTAGCTGAGGCAGCAGAAAGCCTATCCCAGTTTTGCGACTGGGTTAGCTTCCTGCTGGTTCTGGTCCCAGTTATCTCTCTGTAGGCCTCAGTGCTCCACTGCTGCTGGAAAAGACACAGCAGAAACACATGGCGAGGACAGAAATGTGACTGACCTGTTCACGGCAGCTGCCCATAGCATCGTCTCTCTGTAACATCAAACTAATCTCTTAAATCACAACCTGCCTGGCATTTCTTTTGACACGGCTGGCCTAGGGAGCTCTCTTTCTTTCTCTGCCACCCTCTCCTCCCACCATCTCATTCCCAGCATGCTGCCTGCCCCTGCTCTGTGTTGGCAGTGCTGTTTGTCTTTGTGGAGGATCACAAGATCAGGGGACCACTGATGAAACAGTGGTACAAGCACTCAGCTGGCTGCCGCGTGTGGGGACTGTCTTAAGTGGCTTAAGTAGGATGGGTGCCAAGTGTGAAATCATGGCCAGACAGCAATTCCCAAATGTAGCTTGCTCAGATGCTGCCTTCATAGGACTAGAAGTGCTTTCTGTCATACCTTCCCACTCTGTGCCAGACCATATGCTTCGAAGAAAACATGGCTCTGGCACCATTCCCCTCTCCCATATGGGACAATAGTAACAGCAGTGGCAGATCCTTGCTCCTTCACACAGGAGGACCCACAGGAGGAGGCTTTCAGGCTCTCCTTGTCTCCTCCAAGGAAGAAGAGGGAGATCAGTTTTTATTTATAGGGGCTATGACTATACCCTGAGGAGGATCTGGCTAGACCCTTTGGTACCGTGAGGAAAAAGGATTAAAACTTTTTAAACCAAAAGTCTGGGGATGGAGGTGGGGTATTATAAACTAGCATGCCTAATGCAAAGACATTACAGCACAGAACATCTTAGGGTGTCGTTTCATTGTTTATTAAGGTCTTCTAGCTCACCACACAACCCCTTCCTTGCCATGGTGCCAGAACTCACTGGGTCACAAGGAGAACCAAATCAGAGAACGAACTCAGCTAAACATTCATTGGAAAAAGGGCAAAGAAAGGAAAAGTGGTTTTCATAGAGATCAGCTCTCTAGCCCCCAGTGCTGGGAGTGGAATACAGGAAAGTGCAAAGATGTGCATCTGGCATCACTCTTTTCTGAAGCAGCACCAGCTTAGGTCAATTTAGATCTGCTAATAATAAAGACACACCCTCAGGCAACACTCAGCATTCTGCATAAAAGTATGCAAAATGCACATCTACTCCAACGGCTGGGTGCAATCTGCATTGGTCAGCAGCTGCTCAGAGCCCAGGAGATCTGTATTGTTTGTTTCCTAGGCTCTTATGGATCACTGCTACATTTATTACGTACACAGTGAGTCTCTGCAGAGAAACAAATAATTTCAGCTGTCTTAGGTTAGTACTTCCTAAAAGCACAATTCTCCACATTTCTGTGAAATTTCAGATAGCCATGATACCTCATATGAATGTACATTGAAATCCTAAAGTTATGGCCTTAAAAACTGGGAATTGAATAAGCCTTTTCAGATTGAAAGTCAGTGATGTAGAGACAGAATCTGAACCATTCTGGGAATTTTGAGATGCCTGAGTAGCAGTTTATGAGTACATAAGCCCTAAATTGTGATAATTAATCTCTTTTCAGGTTTATACCTGCAGGAATTGTACATATTGGAAATCAAACATTAAAACTGTTACTCAACATCTCTTCTCTGTGCATTTCTTTCTTTAAAAAAAGGCGATTAACCCATTCTTTCAGTCTCTGCAGCAAGAAGGAAGATGGTATGCTACTTGAGAATATCCACTCTAGATTCAGAGGTACCAACAGACATCACCAAACTCAACACAGGTTATAAGACTCAGTTGGGAGCTCAGACAGCAAGCCTAGGTTTGATTCTGTGCTGCTATTTTATACTGTAATTATCACATAAGCCAGATATTAGTATCTAAACTAAAAAAAGCTCAAGAGCAGTAAAAACATGTAGCATAGCATCTTATCAATACCTGTGTTTTATTGCTCTTTTAGTAATAACGTTTTTTTGATGTGACCTCAATTTCCAACCTATACAAACTCCCCTACTCCAGCAAGCTGTTGTGGGAATAGACATGCATGGATAGAAAAGGTGCTGCTCTCACTAGGCTGAAAATCTTCCATTGAATGATGATGCTTAAGCTTAATTGTTCAAAGAGTGGGACAGGATGCGTAGGTCATCATGGTACTCCTAGGTGCCCCAAATGACAGCTATTCACCCCACAACTTACCACAATAATTAAAAGTGGTTTGTGTTAACCAAAGTGCTCTGTCTGGATTACAGATCATGCACATGACTCCATGGATGCTGTGAAAATTTTCTAGTTTACCTATTAGGAAAACAGGAAGAAACCTGTTGTTCCACTGGCCTATGGTCATGTAAAGAAAAAACTGTGATTCCCAAGGGCCTTTTTTTTACCTCTCTGTGGTTCTTTAACTCATTGAAAGGCGACATGTACATTTGCAGAGTGTTGAATCATTATTTCCTTCAACTAGTAGTATTGTAAAAAGATGTTTGATTGGAATGGTGTCCATTGATTTTCTTGGTACTTCTGTAAAGCCTATGAAGGCATTTGCTCCATTTCCCCAAACAAACAAACTACAGCTGCTATTCTTCAAGCAACAACTTGTTGCTTCTGCTTAAATACAGTTTCTTAATGTATTCTTGAATTTAGTTCATTAGAAAGTCTTGTAACAAGTTTCTGGGAATTCACTCAGCTCCCATACTCTTTCACTTGATAAATAAGAACAATAAAGAAAATGCCTCCATTTGTGTAACATAAACCAGCACAACTCTACATTATTTTCTCTCACCTTTCACATACATTATGTAACTAATCCATTTTTGTCTCTAATGAGGTCACCTACTATGGTTTAGATTTGGTGAGCTTGTTTTATATGCTTCAGTAAAATATCCACTAATCAAATAGAAATTAAACAAAAGGCATTTTCTATCTTATCTGTATCTATTTAAATTAAAGAATCTGATAGATAACCAAAGCTCTTTATAGATGAATAGCTATGGAATTCAGACTGAAATGAAAGAAAATCAATTATCTTCCTGGTTCATACTGAAAATAATGGTATTTCACAACTAACTCATTTGCCTTGAATTCTAACTCTTCTGCAAGGAGTTCTATAGCAATATAATAGCTATTTATTACATTAATTTCAATAGAATTTCAGTAAAAAGTAATGAAAAGCAGAAAGTGCACATCCAGTAAGTACTAATTCAATATCATTTTTACTTCTTATTTTAAAGAGTATATTTTTATAAGTATCGAAAAGCAATTTGGTCTACAGGAAAAGATAATTTTTTTTTTCATGTTCACATTAGGGATCTTCAATGCTCAAAATATTTTTATGCCTGAAGGTCTTGTAGTATATCCTAAGCTCTGCTCTGAACTGGAAGGAAAAATGACAGAAAATCTACCCTCCTCCCTTCAAAAAATCCTCTCCCGAAACACAGTAAATCAGAGATCTGAGTGTCTTTTATCTCTCTTGCACATATGTGTAGCATATGTTGAGAGGCAGATTTTCCAAGAAAAAGATGTTAGAGTAAAATCTGCAAATAAACTGAGCTGGAATACTAAAATATCACATGACATAAATGAAGACCGATTTTAGGTAGAACTATTTACTTTGTATGGTATTCCCAGATCTCTCAAACTTCATGTAGGTTTATAGGCAAACATTCAAAAATTTGAACAAAGAAAGACTTCTCATAACCAAGTTAAAAAATTAAAAGCAAGATTATCGTTCTTTACAAATGTTTATTATTTTAATCCATAGCAAATGCAATGCTTTTCAGTTTAAACACTTGTTTCGGAAGTCTGCAGAGGTAAAAGCTACAACAAAATAAAATGCTTTTAGAAAAACAAAAGAATTGTGGCAAGTAGAAGCACATTTCCTTTGGCACTGTTTAAGCTACAGTACAAGTCTCCTGCCTGCAACACGCTTTGCATATTTATATGGAACATTAAAAATCTAAGAGGTGAGCATGACTGGGAAAAAAAACACAAACAGCATCAGCTGAAAAGGGCTGCATTCTTGCCACTTACGGAGCACTATAAAGTCATAAGGTTTTACCCAATTTGAACCTATCTAACCATTTGGGTCAAATAAGATTAGCGTAAAACGAGGAGAAAATTAAAATTAAAATTCAGTGTGGGGCTTTGGTAAAAACTATTTGTAACCTGTTGTTTCACTGAGACTGTTTATTCTTCAAAGAGTGCAAGTTATGTTTACTTGATGTTTTCTTCCCCTGTAAAGAGTAGCTGCTTAGAGGTCACACCTTGTAGCCAGATCAGCTTGAACAATAGTGACAAGGCAGACTGGAACAGAAGCATCTTCATGTAAACTCTGTCTGGGTTTATGATTGGGTTTAATATAGCCAGATTTTGAACAAATACAAATCCAGCTTGAAACATTATACACAGAATCACAGAATGATAGAGGTCAGAAGGGACCTCTGGAGATCATTTAGTCCAACCCCTCTGCCAGAGCAGGTTTGCATAGGATGGAGTCCAGGAGGGTTTTGAATGTCTCCAGAGACAGAGACTTCACAACCTCTCTGGGCAGCCTGTTCCAGTGCTTCATCATCCTCAAAGCAAAGTTCCTCCTCATGTTTAGATGGAACTTCCTGTGATCAAGTTTGTGACTGTTATCTCTTGTCCTGCCACTGGGCACCACTGAAAAATGACTGGCCCCATCCTCCTGACACCCATTCTTTAAGTATTTATAAGCACTGATAAGGTGCCTTTTTTTTTTTAATCAATTTTTTTTTGCCCAGGAGCCTTTAATTATCCTCCATATACTCAACATTTATTTTCCCTAGTAACAAAGAGGTGCCTGAACTGATCATTTTTTTAAAAGTCAACTGAGGAATACAAAGCCAGCAAGACTCACAGGGAAAATAAAGTCTTTGCTTCAAATTTCTACACCAATCTAAATACCTAAGCTGGACAGCTGCACTATTCTTACACCAGTCTGTGTACTAGAGAACAAATTAGGCATTTAGTGTAACGTGGTTCTTGCCACTTTGAACAGGAGTGTTTGAAATGGTATATCTATACAAGACCACCCTTACCTTCTACATCAGACTTGGTGCAGCAGCTCTGCTTTTGAATTCATGGCATATATAATTAGATATGCAAACCATCAGAATCCTTTTTGTAAGGGGAGAGAAAACTTCCCAAACTTTAGAATCAATAGACTTATCTTTCTGAGCTGAATGAGGGCTGGGGAGCTTGAAGGTGTCTCCACAGCAAGAAAAATAACTACTTGCTTTTCTCATCTGTCAGTAACAAATAACTTCACAAAATAAATTAAATTTGGAATTCCTTTAGAGTTACATTCAACATCAGTGGAATTAGATCTTGTATTATTCACTGCCATATTTCCATTGCTTAATTATTTGTATTAGCTAAAGTTTCCCCATGCTATCCCTTCCGATTTCAACCTGAGTAATTTTCTCTTTGATCACAATTAAAATGTCAGAGGCTTCTTAAAAAGGTGCTACAGTATTATTACCATAATTTCACTTCCTTGTAATTTTTTTAATATTAATTTACATATACACTCTTCTAAACATGCATCAGTCAGATAACTAGGTTTTATATGTATTTTTCTGGCAGCTGCATGAAAACCCAAATATAATATGCACTTATATCAATAGAAAATGGAAAGATATTGTAAGAATATATTAATTGTATACAGAGAAGACAGTAAAACTAAATATTATGAAAGGACTCAAAACCATCTAACAATTTAAAAGAAATTTATATGAGTGCAGTCAACGTGCTAAAATGAGAATGTCAGACATTAATATCTGGAATAGAGGATTTCTGTATTACTAAAATATACTTTTAGTCATCAGCATATCTCGGAGCAACCATCTCTCATGTCTCCCAGAGAAAGGTTTTCCTGACAGAAAATCTCCCAGGATAAATTAGAAAGGAAACACAGCCATTTCATTTTCTAATTGGTATGAAAAGCTAACCAAAGAGTAAGTGCAGTAGAAAGAGGAGAACCTGATCTAGAGTGTTTCCAACACTGCAGATATCAGCAAAGTTTCAACTAACAAAATATTCATGGATTCATTTTTAGGTTGTCGGAATAAATACATAAACCTCTTCTTTTGAGTGTATAAATGAAACACAAATTAAAAACTGTAGCTATGTGTGCCAGAACTGTCACTCTTATGTTCGTATAGTAGAGACAGTCTATATCTTGTTTATTGGCTTCCTTTAACAAATGTGTGAAAGTAAGGATGCTGCAGTATAACTAAACGCCAGTGAATATGATTCGACATGTTTTATCAGAAGAGTGAAATCTACTGAAAGACTTTATGCATAATTTCATCTATGAAATCCAAGTTAGCAGCTTGTGAGTGTTCTATTTTTATTGCCCATGCTCAGGATAACTTCTTGATTTTTGGCGGTGTCCATCTACTACCATACATCATTTGGTTTGGTGATGGTTTTCATCTCATCCTGCAGTTGAGCTGAGCACAAGATGCTGTTGTGTACACTGAAAGCAAAGACTGACTTTCATCTCATTTCACAACATCACAGTGAGACACAAAGCTTGGTTGAAAAATTGGATTCTCTTTTGAGGATGGCAGCAGATAACCAGTGGAATCAAAATTGCATTCTTTAATTTTCAAGCTGCTACTTTTTCCTAAGTAGTTATCTGAGTATTTAAGAGCTAACAAGACAAGACAGATAGAAAAGCTCTTTACTGCTGCTGCAAAGTGAAGTGTGATATTATGAAAGTGAGTTCCTACTGACATGGAAAGTTCAGTATATGCTTCTGGTGGCTAAATGAAAAATACATGCCAGGGGAGTTTAAACTCCCATAGGCTAACTTACAATATAAATGACATTAAGGAATGTTGAATGTTATATTACAGGGCAGGTGACACTGAGCAACACAGAGAAATAAGAAATATAAGAGCTGAGTTTTTCATATTACCTTCATGTTACCTTCCAAACACATTGGAATATCCCAGATGCATCAGAGCAGTTTTAAATTTCACTGTTGCAAACATGCCGAATGAATTTTGGCCAGACTGGCTCTGTCGCAGCAGTCTGGGCTAAACTAGTTCTCCTGACAATGGAAATGGTAAGACTTTCTGTTAATAAGACAGAAAAAGGAAGAAAAACCCTATGTTTTTCCCAATAATTCCTGCATCTGAAAAAAAATGTCTTTACAAGAAGAAATGGACATTGACATATTGCAAGAAGGGAATCCATAGGACTCTTATCAGAAAGAAATAATTATTTACTGAATCTTTTGTTTTACTAAAATTCTGGTCTCTAATGGTTTTAACTTTTTTGTCACTAAATCTAGAACTGGTGTGGTGTACTATGTAGGGGTCTTTATCATAGTCTCTTTGCCACATCATGAGAAATTTATAGCTCAGTCAACCACTCCTATACTTTTCCATCAGCTTATCCTTAAAAAGTCTTTCTAAAACGAGAACATTGACTGAGTGTAATCTGTACCTTTGTATATTTGTGGCTTCATTAGAAAAAAAAGAGAATATTTTATTTACATTAAGAAAAGTATATATTTAATATAATATCCATACAAAATTATATATATGAGTAGGTTTTGCCATATTGCTAATAAGGTTTGGAGCTTTTAGCAACATGGGATCATTTATGTATGGCTTAAAGAAGACCTGCATAACAGTTAAAAAGTAAATAAAAAATAGTGATTTAGATTGAGACACATCTGAATTCTTTTACTGAGTTTTGGTTTGAATTCTTATTCTTCAAGAAACATCAAATTGAAACTTGCTCTGAAGTATATCAATACTGACCAAGCCAAATGGTGATGTAACTGCAGATATATTTATAGACTTAACATAATTTTCACACTTCCTAGTGTAATACAGCATTGCCTCAAATAAGCACAGCCAAAGTAGCAAGTTCAAACCAATTAAATTGGTATTTAATCCTTCCTGATCACAACATTTGAAAGAAATCTCTTTGCATTTTTCAAAATAGAGGTTAACCAAACTTTTCTTAAAGCTGACTTATTTCTGCTTGGGAAAAAAAAAAGTCACATGTTCTTCATTTGGATTTATACTCCTTGAAAAAAAAAAACTGCATCAAAGTAGTTCTTTCAGGTAAGTCAACTGTAAGATCACGGCCAAGTTTTGGAGTCTGAGTCTGTGCTTCATTCACGCTCTCATTTCATGTGCCAGAGAGATCAGGTGCTCCTCAACCCTCGAAACCAGAAAGGAAACCAGACCAGGTAAGAGGCACAATATTTTCCAGCTGATTCCTGGCCTGTGAAACAGGAAGACTGACATAGTGAAGTGCCTGAGCAATGTCCCTACAGGTAAACACAGATTCAGTCCTACATAAGCATATTTAATTGAGAGATCAGTTTCTCCACTGAAGAGAAAAGTCTTTTGAGGTGTTAACATACATGGTAACCCTGGACAGTAAGAATAGCATTGTTTGCTGCACTCCTGGAAGCAAGAATTCCCTTAAGAAAGCATAGCTATGGACTTGGAAAAGTACAAAATAATAATGCTTGATTCACACTGTATTTGAGAAATAAATAATTAACATATTCTCCTATTTCTAGAGATGTCTCATGTAACATCCCTGTGTTCATGCATAGCATTTTGAAGGGCAGTGGCAAAACAGCTTCCCCAGAACTTCCCCTGAATGCAAACACAAAGAAATGTGCTATTCTAGGCAACTTCCAAACTGTGCTCGTGTGTATTAGCCAGGCATTTCACTTTGATGTAAAATGATGTGAAGGAGTTGGAGATGAGGAATGAAAATGCAACTAAAAAGTCATCATTTGGATCCAATGGTTTCATTATAAAATCTTTTAAACTTTTTTGACAATGCTGATCAACCTTGTTATTTTCAAAAGATGTTGTAGCATCTAAATCCTGAAGTCAACTTAAGGCTTTTCTGTGTCTAGTGAAAATGCTGAGTATGTGGCCCTGAAACCACTTCAAGTTTTGAGAAGATTTTTCATGCAATGGCAGAAATCACACAGTTCAAGAGAATGGGACGGCAAAGGTAGAATTCTAGAACTGCGGAATTTGATCCTGCATTTGTAACTGTCACATGACATGATGATGGGTGACGTGTTTCACATGCACTAATTTCTTTCTATTCTTAACAAAAATGGCATAGTTTTTCACCATACTTCATTTCCACAAGTCATGTTAAAGCTCAGAAGCCCCAGAAGTTTGCTGCTATCATTCAACTAAGCATCTGCATCTTTAAAAATTCAGAAATCCACAGCCCCTCTTCATGAGTTGCAGTTTTCAAGAGTCACCCTGAGTGAAGTCATTAGCATCCTGGAAGGATGCATCCTCCCAGTGACGAGCTGCCAATGGTGTCAGTGAACAGCGAGATCAGGCCAGGTGAGTCCCAGCCCTCTTGAGCCAGTAACTGGAGCAGAATATCCCCACATTCCCACAGAAGGGAACCTCCTTCTTCAGTGCCACATCCTAAAGGAAATATACAGGGCAATAGATGCTGTGAGCTGCTTTCAAGAAACCGTATTGCCCCAGAGGAGGCACAGAGATTTACCAGGGTAAGTAGAATTTAAGCAGCAGGCAAGTGCTGGTGCTATTTGCATGCTGCTGGCAGTCCCACGACTTTAGAGAGCTTCCTCAGGCTGGATTCATTACCATCTGAGGGATTACATGCCCATGCTGTGTATCCTTTATACTTCTGAGGGAAGAGAAACAGCAAATACAGTTCCCGTCTTTTACACATTATTTACCTCACTGAATGGTGATGTTCCCTTTATTGCAGGGGTGCTCCTATATACTCTGACTAAGCCATCAGGTCCTGATACTGTATTTAAATTGTAGGCAGTGATTCTACTATTTCTGGAAAACAAGGGGGAAATATGGGATCATGGAGGCTACTGCTTATCAGATTATTTAAAAAATAGTAATACTGTAATCTTTTAATTAGGTATCATCAAGTTCACTTTTCACTTGTGCAACTATGGATTTTTATCCTCAACTGAATGTTGATGTTATTGTTTTAAGATGTTTAGTCTGTTTTTTGAATAGCACTGCAAATTCTTTTGCATAGGCTACCTATGCATTCTGGAGACTGGTGGGCCTGAAGCACACTACATTTTCTTTTTCATAAGCAACATTAGATTTACATCTGCCAGCCAGGCTGTTCTCAACTTTCAACCAACTGCATTTGCAGTTGTATCACACAACAGAGTATTCTACTCATTTTCCCTTGTTTTTGGGAAACATAAACTAGAGCAACAAAAATAATTCTAAACTAGGGATTCAATTTTTTCATACATAATCAGGATGGGACTCCACAACCCTTAGATCCATCCAACAAACCCTGCCACTTCAACTAAGGGAATAAACACTGGTGCATGATAATCGCTACTATAGTCTGTATGGAGAAGAGACTTAAAGAAAATATTACTTCTTCAAACCCTGGGGCCACTAAAGTTTCCATAAGAAATGGGTAGAAAAGATGAGGAGTATTAGGTTAAGATAATTTCCATATTCTCATTCTGATGAATGGCTCACTAGAGGTGTAATGATGCATTTCATTCAGGAAGAAAGCAACAAGGATGATTTTAGCCTAAACTATTAAATTTTTGCTAAGTTGACACTAATTAAAATAAGGCTTTATATACAGGTTTTGATTTTTAGGCTGTCCTAACTAAGAACGTTACCAGTTTTCACATAAGCACCAAACACATTATATAGTGTTTGCATTCAAATATCCATTCTATGCTCATGTTGAGGTTTAAGGTCGATCCAGCTACAACAGATGCTCTCTGTCAACCCCTCTTTCCCCTCCCAGTTAGAGGAAGAGAAAAAAGGATATGGGAGAGAGACTTATGGCCCCCTCCCTTCCCAAAATGTGAGAGGAAGGGAATGAAAGAGAGAGACTTCTGGATTAGAAAACTAAAACAGCTTTAGTAAGATAATGATAATAAAAGGGAATATATACAAACATATATACAAAATCAGTATTGAATCCAACCTCCCCCTGATGGCAATTATGTCACTGTCACCACTGAGGCTGTGGAGCAGGCACTGCCAAAGTCCCAGACTGGGCTCAGCAGCTGACAGGAACCGGGTTCAGGAGCTGGGTTCAGGAACACATGAATCAGGATCAAAGGCAGGGCCAAGAAGCAAAGGCCAAAGGGAAAGGATGGGTCCACTGCAGCCAAAAAAGGAGGCCCCAAAAGGAAGAAGAGGAGGGTCGAAACCCTCGTGATCCCTCAGCTTTATACTGAATATGACGTATATGGGATGGAATCCCTTGTTGGTCAGTTTAGGGTCACCTGTCCTGGCCGCCCCTCCCCACAGGTGTGGCCTTTCACTTTCTGCACCCCCTGATGTGGTACACAAGATCTAGCAGTGACCTTGGTCTGCACACCAACCCATGACAGTAACTCGAAGTATCAAGTGTTATCACTGCTAGAAGCAGACACTGTCTGCGAAAACATGCCGTTAGCTTCAGAAAGTGCAGCTAGTTAGCAGAGACTCAAATGAAAATTAAAATCACTGAACAGAACTGGTTTGGTTCTAACTCAAACCAGGACAGCTCGTCAAACCAAAATGCATTAATTTCTATGAAGAACTCTGAATTTGGACTAATGGCACCCCAGGGCTGTGGGAACCTTCTGCAGTGCCCCTTCACAGAAAGAATAGTATAACTTATTTTTTCTCCGAGTCCTTACAAGAGACTAACAGATAACATCAGAGCACATTTTCATATAATGATTAAGGAGGAGAGTGACAGAGGGAAGAAATAAAAGTGCCAGGTAACCAAGGTTGCTAAAATCCTTGTTTTTAGGTCTTACCATGATCAAGCAGTAGAAAGACTTTTGCCTACTGAGAGTTACAACAGGCTGCCAGCCTTTGGTCTGTAGTGTGTAAGGGTAAATAGAAGTGACAGATGCTGCACACTTCAGGGAAAGAAGGGGCAAAAAACTCAATCTGTTTTGAATGTTATCTCAGTACACCTCAGAGGTTCCCTATTTTATGAACCTAATATATAGTTGCCTGCACAGCTCTGGTTGTGTTTATTTACAGTAGCTGTACACACAGGAACAAGAAAATTGTATAGGATTACTATTACAATTATAGACTAGTTTTTCCATGAACCAAAGTGAATCTTGAAGAGCACAGTTTTTCTTACAATAAGCCATTAAAAAAAGACAAATCTAGATGGTCTCTTGAAGCATTACAAGGAAAATGCTTATCCTTGTACTTGCACACGGAACAGAGAAAACAGTGTTCTGAGGGCTTTTGTAAGCAGTAAATAAAACCGATTGCATATTTTCATCACTCTAAAGCTTTTATTAGGAGTAAGTACTTAAGGTTTTGATGAGGAGTTTTACTTAAAATGATTGAGTTGCTGTACGTGAGACTGTGTGGAATACTCTACTTCAAGAGGTCTCCTAAGGTACGTGTCTGAGTCATACTGATGGGAACTAAAACCAGGGATTCTTAAAGCACAATAAAAAAGAAAGTTTTTCAGTAGCGTAGAGGTCCTGTGATGACAATAAGTTAAATAACTTCAAGACTGGAAGGAGAAGCTTTTGCTGAAACCTTGCAGATATGATTTTTCCTTGTGGCTGAAGTCTAGCAGGGTGATCACAATAAGAAGTGGCTCTGGCTCTCTGAGCCTGGATTTCAGCTTTGCTGGCCTTGAATACTGCAGTGTGAACACACCACATGCTGATCTGCCTTGCTACACCACAGAGCTTGTCAAATATCAAATACACTGCTAGCAAAGCCACTTGCTCTCCAAAATGAGCAGAAGTATGTCTGTGGATATGAACGAGTGCAGGAGCCCCTTGGCTACTTTTCACAGACAGGGAGGTGATCCCAAGCAATCAGAATCACAGACATTTGCACATTTCTGTTACTGCGCAACTCCTGGAGTGTTTTCCACAATCTCCCACTTATTAGAACATGGGAGTAAGGTCAAAATGTGTTTGACTTACCACTGAATAATTCCTAGGAAAAAAAAAAAAAAAAACCACTTGTAATTCCTGCTGCTATAAATAGCCATGAAGTGGCAAACCTCCATGGACTACAGCAAAGCAATCCATGGACGACACAGGCACTACAGTGGTGTACACTCTGTAACTAAAAACAGCAACAAAACACTTATGATTTTCTTCAAATATGCACAAAAAAAGCCCAAGTACAGTCATTGCTGTGATTAAAGCAAATACTGGAATTTGTACTCCTCTCTTGTTCCGAATTATTTAAGGACGGACTATCATATTTGACTCACAATCTCGCTTGACATTCAGATTTAGTATCATCTACGTTTCTGTCTCAAGACAAGAGACAGCTACTTCCATATTGCTAATTGTGAAAGAAATCCTGCAAAACCCAAATGGGTTATGGCCACTTTACCATCCTGAACCTGCAGTTAAGGCAGTGGTCAGAATGAGAGGCACTTCTTTTCATGGAAATCATCTTTTTGTGGGTGTGGATTCTGAAGCTGAATGAGGGCACCAAGGGAAAGAGTGGTGCCCACTAAGGGGAGCTCATTCCTTGCCTGACATTCCTGCTTGAGAAAAAGAGCAGTTAAAGGAAAATAAACTATCAATTGTAGAGAAAGCTAATGTTAGGGAAAGTCAAAGAATCTCAAGATAGAAACAGGGACTAAACCATAGGGTAGTTAAAGAGAAGTAACAGAATTGCTGAAATTTAATGTATCTCCCTAAGATAGATGGGGTTTGAATCTTTGTAAGCAGGAATAGCTTTCTCCATCTTTTCTGTGTTTCCATGACAGAATGAACAGTGGGATCCCTAATCCTTATCACTGCTAATTGGTATAGCTCCATGGAGAGAAGCATAATTTTGACTATATCTGTTGGGCCGCAAGACAGAGAAAATTCCCTTTTCCCCATTCCACAGAATCAGTCAGCTCCTCCCCTGAGGCAACCTCCTTTCTCAGCACTACAGTTTCTCTACTCATTCTTTTTATCTTGCATTTGCTAACTTTACCCGAGACTGGTGCAAAGTAGATTATGAGGGGTAACTAACAAGCAAAACATCAGAAGCAAGGTTTGTCAAAACACACATTATGGCTGGTTTACTTTTAAATATCTCTTAAATATTTTTTATAGATACCTGGAAGAAGCATTTATTCATTATAGTTTTACAATTATAACTATTAAAGACTGTCTTCCTTCCTCACACAAAATTCTGAGTTTCAGAGGAATTCTGATAGAATGATATGTGCTACATTTGGCTTTTATTGTGCAATAATGTAACAAAATACAAAAAGTCTATAATGCAATGTTACACAAAAAGGACACAGACCTTAAGGTGACACAATCAGGAAAAATGTAATAAACCATGTGTCATGCTGCTGTAGCTATTTCACCTCTCGCCAATTTCCACAGTCTATAAAATCTTGGAAAGTGCCAGATGTTTAGAGGAAGCTATCCCACTCTCCCTAGCTTTGAAAGTAGATGCAGGATTTATTAGTGCTATATAAATGTGACTTCAGTCCTGACTTTTATATTTATAAACTAAGTGGAACATGTTAACACATCCTGTTGTCAGAAAGTCCATTTACTTTCCTCTGCTCCTCCTCACTTGCAGATCTTGGGTGTTGCTGAGCAATTACAGTAACTACAGAACAATACTAGAACTTGCAGTCCAAACTACAGTATTTGTTTAGTTGCTGACAAACACAGTTTTCTCAGTCAGAGTTTTTTGACTGACTTTTGCCAAAACAACCTTGCAATACACAGATTATGAGCTAAGCAAAACTATCTTGTTGCCTATGAATATGCACTAACATTTGGGATTCCTGCCTATGCAGAGACTGTTAGTGCACAAAATTATTATTTTTTTTTTTTTTTTCCTCATAGTGCATGGTTCCTAGTATTGGAACAGGGATAAAAACTGCTCATGCATAATTTCCAATCTTTCATAGCTCAGTGGTGCTGTAAAGTGCTGCCGTTCGTTTTAATTCAGTGAGTAGAAGTTTTGTTGTGTTTAGTACTAAGGGAATTGCATGTGTTATTAGAAAGCCTCTGACAGCTGTCAGAGACAGAGACAACTTGCTGTATTTCAATCTTTCTTAAAGGAAGGACTAAGGACATTCATCTTCAGCAAAGCTGTCAGAGACCTCAAAAATGGGGTAAAATAGAATGCTTTTTCCAAACACAGGAAAATCTCTGTCTCTCCTTCTCTATTCCCTTCCCCATCAAGTTGTAGAGTTGAAGTTGTATAGGCAGAGGAAAGAGTAAATATGTCTTGATGTATTTGTACTTTCTACTGCCTTGTCATCACCGACCTGAAGGAATAATTGCATAGCAGCCTGCTTTCCTTTAAGGAATCATGCAGTGTATTACATAGTATTTAATAAATTGGCACTATGTTTTAACATAATGTACAAACTGTCATGCAGTTTTTCTTTCCTGAGAGCAGGAACAATCAAAATCTGAAAGACATTAATGAAGACAAGGGCTTTGCATCTAAAAATCTGAATCTATAATCATTTTCACACTTTCCAACACATATCTCACCCTGCCCAGCACTCTTACTGAATTTAAAGCACCAGAAAGGGAAATCTTCTCTAAAGATCTGAAATCTTACCTTCCAGCTTTTGACCTGAACACATGCTTGCCTTAATAAAACCTCTGTTATTTATTTAGTTGTTGTTTTTTTCTAAAAGCCTACATTGTTTTCTTTGATCAGAATTAGTGCAATTCAGCTCTTGCTTACTCTTCAATGACAAAGTTTACGTAATGTCTTTAATGGGTTGGCATTGTTTTCCTATCAGCTCCCACTTAGCTTTCTGATTATGAACTGACTCTTCATCACACCAGTAATCCCACTGGCATCCCTCTCTACAGCCCTTCTTCCTGTGTCAGCTCCTTTAACCAGTACAAGAGACTGAGAAGGCAAGTTTATTTGCATCATTTGTTTATTACTGTTGTTTGCATTTTTGGCTTATGCTATTTTTATGGCACAATCATCAAAGCTGTTTTTCACTTTTCATACTCCAATTCATTTTTCATCCTGTTTTCTTCTCCCTATCCATCTTGCACCACCCCTGTGCTGAGTAAAGTGAAAAATCCATGAATGAGTGAGAGTCAAATTTTCAAAGTCACATTGATCTGTGGGGTCTGAAATTAAGGAAAATGAGATTGCTCCTATTTTTGTCTTCCCAAAAGCACAAAATAACATCTCCTTTCTTCGGTTAAAATAAAGAGACCTTTATCCCATGGTTTTCAGCTGCTTTTATTTTCCTGAAATCCAGTCTAGGCTATGATGCTCATTAGTGACTAGTGTAATTAGGTCTTTCTGTTCTTTCTATATTATCATTAGTCTTGTCTAATTCCTCTTCCTATCCCATGTATCATCAAAAGCAAGTTGAAGGTCTTATTTCTTGTTAAAGGTTACTCTTCTGGGAGGTGTGGGGTTTTTTTGCTACAAGGTATCTGAATGGCTGTTGAAAGGAGATTTCTTTCTTTTTTTTTTCTTAGTTTATTGGGTGAAGAATTATGTGAATAAAATTGTAATAGCAGTTTTGCTTAAATAAATATTCTATTTCCATTCTAAAATTTTGATTGCATATTTGGTACTTTCTATTCAGCACACTGAAACAGAGACATCAACATATTTTAATCAAAACCAAGTAATTAATAATTTCTCCTGTATGTATCTTTTTAAGTTTTTTACCTATTTGCTACCAGAATTAAGAACAGCAGCCATTGTGATTTATGTTGAGTGGATGTTATACAACGTTATTATCTTCTCAACTTGCAAGAGCCTGATTTTCAGTTGTAATACATACTATTTCTGCCATGTTAAGATTGTTATCAAATCCTCAACCAAAGCTTTCTCAACATTTCTCATATCATGTAAAAGTACAGCTCAGAAGCCATAATATTATCCCATTCCTTTTGAAATATGACTGGCTGTGTGGTGGGAGGAGAGTAATTTCTTACTGCAAGCCAGGAATGTCAATTAGAAAGTGAGGTGGATTTGCAGTTGCTTCATTGTGAATATTGACCAACAGTCTTCTAACCTCACAAAACTGTAGAAGTTTGTTATTACCGGCATTTCCTTCCACTAATATTTAAACTCTTCTTACCTATGAAAAGATTCCACTCAGTATCCAAATCAGCCTGATTTGCTAGGCAGCCCTTCATTACATTGAGGCAATAGTTGTTGCAAGGTTTCACAGTGGGAAGTCCTCTGCAGTAAGGGCAGTACAACATCTTCATTAACGCCCGGATGCACCCTGGGGTGGGACTGACCTGCAGAGTTTAAGGGGGGGGAAAGAAAAAGAAAAAGGAGGAAATCAATCTCCTGTTCTGTGAATTTTGGGATTGCTGAGATTATGCCTCTCAAGAAATAAGCACAGAAGGGGCAATTTGTGAAAAGAGCTCAAGCCTTAATAACACCCTCCTATGAGACTAATCAAATCCTGCCAATTATCTTCACTTAGCGCAGCCAGCAGCAATTTTCAGGAATGCAGAAATCAACACTCCCCTACTGATGGCAGTGTGTGCTTCCCCAGCCCTCCCACACAGTCTACTGGAAAGCGAAGGAAAAACATCCAGGGGATCAGCTTGACAGTAACTGACTGATCCTAACACAGAGGATCCTGAGGAGAACCCAAGCTCTTCCTACTCAAGGTGGAATTGCCAGTCACACCATCACTAGATCAGATTCTCCACTTTACTAAAGCACAGTAAATCCAGGATAATCTTGACAATTTCTATATAATTATTTAGATCTGCACCATGACAAAGGGATAGCATACTGTTTTCAGACAAAAACACCCTTGTGCCTTCCCAGACAATTTCACAAACAGATCAGATGGAGGTGGGGTGTTATGCTTTCAACCTCTCAAGTGACAAAAAGCATTATGGACAACGGTCTAATGCATTTCAGTTTACATATCAACGTGGCTACACATGGTGAACTTAAAACAGCCACCAAAGTTAATGGAAACACACTCAATCAGTTGAGGATTTCCAAAGTCCTCAAGGTCGGGCATGGCTGATAGAAGGAAGCAGTGTGTAGACACAAATTTATAGTGATAGATATAAATTTTAATGGTATGTGTTACAGTTTTCTAGAAGGGTATGGAATTCTTGGAGAGGGAGTATGGAGGTTAGGGAAACGTTTTTGCATAAGGCTTCTCCATTATTTTTAATGATCCTTCACCTCGTCTTTTTAGTTATCAAAATGCTGGGGGAAATTCAGGAAAGAAATGGGACCTTTTTGGGTTGTTTCTTTATCCTACCTCTTGAATGACAGGATAAAAAATCTTCGGCAGGACATCCACTTAATCCTCCATATCTAAATTTAAACTGCACAGATTGGTCCCATTGCACAACAATGTGAAGTTCCTTGGGTAAACATTATTTCCCGCACCCTCTCATTTCCATATTTGTTTCATCTAAGACTTTAAAAATTGCATGTACTACTACAATGTATGTTTTCAGGCCAGAAACTCTATCTTGCCTTAAAAGTGTATGTTAGGTACTACTTGGAATAACATCTTGTTGCGGTGCAGTGAAGCGCAAGTTTCTCATGCTGGAGTGACAATCCAGAGCAGCGACAAAGGGCTGCAGGCTCCTCAGTGATTTCAAGATTCCAGGACAGGAGAGTGCAAAGCAATGGCACGCCTTTCACTCATTCTGCTGGTTTATGAATAAATGCAACACTTCTAATATGAATTTGAAGGGATTCAACTGTTTTTCTATACTCATGGTAATATGCTGAAAGCACGAATCTGACTTTGCTTTATAACAATATACAGTAAACTGACGGACTGATGTGGTTTGTATTGTCAGGATTGTACTAAAATGGCACTTCTTTTCTTTTTCTCTGGAATGTCTTTCCCCCTTTTGATGCTAAATCACTGTTTTTTAGAGAGCTATGCAGAATATACTCTTTACACTCGACATTTTTACATGAAAATGGCTCTGTTAAGAGTCATAGCAGATGCTTCGGAGTATGCTCAGAAGTGATTTTTGCCTTGGTTTCCTAGGGAAATGCACTTTACTAACAACATTCTGATGGGAAGTGTGGAGGTATATTTATCCATCTTTTTCCAATAGCTTTTGAACCATCAGCCAATTTCAATCAAATTTAACTGAGGACTTCAGGTCTCAGTACATTAAGATCCTACAAGTTTTTTGAAATTAGCTGGGAGAAGAAAAGGAGAGAGGCTTTATTACTGCCTTTATTGAAGAAAAGGCTGAAGCATGAGGTCAGTTCCTCACAGATATCAAAGAATCTACATGGAGGAATGATGCTATGAATGACCCACAGGTTAAAAAAGCCCCAGGGGGAAACTTCACCTTATCAAATAGCAGAAAATTCAAATAAAAGAAAGCTGGGCTTCATTATTTCCTCTGCTCAGAACTACTTTTTTAGTCACTTATTCAACTGTTTTATATTTATACCTCCAAACCTAGAACAGACCCATTTATACAAAATATTAGCACCAGAAGTAGGATATAAGCAGAATATATATACTTATGGTCAACAATGGAATCTTCAAAGTTACTTTGAAATTTCTGCTTAAAGCCAGAGATATTCCTATCTGTGATCACTAAGAGTTTTATTGGCAAAGTTCCTTTCATTCTTAAAATTCTGCTCTTCCCCAGGCCCAGAATTCTTGTCAATACAATGTTGTCAGCACCTGGTTAACCCCTAGGTTCAGCTGAAATCCACATGTTCTCCCATCCACACCTTCCTAAGCCCACTTTTGTACTTGTGCTGACAGCACATATACCTATAGGATCTTGGCCTTGCACAAAAACTTCTTGGCAATTTCATTCTTGAAAAGCATAGCTAGAGGAGAGACGACAGTTCCTGTCTTTACAGTGTATTTATATAAATAAAATATCATAAATATTTATGTGAGCCTTATTTTATCACAAGTGCAGTCTGACAGGTAACTAGCTATCATGTCTTTCTCTGCCAGAGGTCTAGACCATATCTCCAGTCTGCTAGGAGGGGACCCTAAAGGCCAGTTGGAATACCTATTTACACTGACCCAGTGAATCTTGAATTCTGGTTGCATTACAGAATCACACAGAATCACAGGATTATTGAGGCTGGAATAGACCTCTGAGATCATCAAGTCCAGCCTATGACCTAACACCATGACATCAGCTGGACTATGTCACTAAGTGCCACATCCAATCTCCTTAAACACCTCCAGGGATGGTGACTCCACCACCTCCTGGGGCAGTCCATTCCAGTGGCTAATCGCCCTTTCCATGAGGAAGTGCTTCCTAATATCCAACCTAAACCTCCCCTGGCACAGCTTCAGGCCATGTCCTTTCGTCCTGTCTCTAGTTGCCTGGGAGAAGAGCCTGACCCCCACCTGGTGACAATAATAAAGAGAGCAATAAGAATAAAATAAAGAGAGCAATAAGGTCCCCCCTGAGTCTCCTCTTCTCCAGGCTGAACAACCCCAGCTCCCTCAGCCTCTCTTCGTAAGACTTTCCCTCCAGTTCCTTCACCAGTCTTGTCGCTCTCCTCTGGACCCGCTCCACCACCTCAATATCCTTCTTGAGGGCAGGGGCCA
>VYZX01009289.1:31517-45218 GCA_013401335.1 Brachypteracias leptosomus | reverse complement strand
AGGGGGAGAATAGCTTTACCAGCGTCTTCCCAGACATAGTCCACTGTGAAGCAGTCAGGATAAGTTCTTAACCTTCAAAAGGAGTGACCAGAATCCAGGTGTCTCATATCTTGTCTGAATGCTTTAATATCTCCAGTATAAAACAGTGGCATTATCAACAGCATTTTACAAGAAAGGAAGGTGCCCTACTTTTGTTTAGAGAGAAGTAATACAGTTTGTAAGATAAGAGGCCAAGCAGAAAGCAGATGGAGAAAGTTTCTATGGAAGACTGACATATCTATATCAGCTGCTGACAAAGACCAACACAAGTAGCCCCTTGCTGATCAACCTGGATGTGGCAAGCCTGTTTTAGAAGATGCTATCCTGCTGAAATAAAACACAAGCACAGTTCAGTTGCCATCTCTGAGGCCGAGTGGCAGGGACTGACTTACATTTACATTGCTTACTGCTAGCACCTTCTGCTCCAAGCTGGCCATATCCCATACTACTACACAGCACTTGGCACTACATCTCCTCTAGGTCCTACCTGGTGCTTGAGTGACTAAAATACATAATAATTATTTTGTGTAGTTATTTTTCATCTCAAAGTGTTTGGAATAATAGGAGGCAGTACTGCAGGCAATGGGAGTAAAGAAAGCTAAATATAATGTTGTATGTTTTGAAGTGAGACAGGAGGTTTTGTTTGATGATGCCTAGACTACAGCTGGGTTAACGCTGGATAGAAGGTAGGGAACCAAAACAAGACAGGTATCTTCATGCAACTTTCTGGAGGCAGTCTCTGCCCTCTAAACAGTGCACAGGCACTGCATGGAGATAGCGAGATGGAGAGATCCAAAACACATCCAGGAGGAGGGCTAACAATTAATCTGTGACCCTAGCACACGATGAGTACCATTCTCAAGCTTACTCCATATTCCTCTGCCACTTAGCAGTACTGATGTACCTTTAGGTGACCATTTCTTCCCACTTGTGGCACAGGGAAGCATTAAAGTAACTCAGCTACTTTGGAAATCTGAAGGCTAAATTTAAATGTGATTTTGTGCCTTTTTGAGTTCCTTTTCCTCCCTCAGCAACAGCTGAAGTATCTTTCATGAAAAAAACCCCACAATTTTGCTCTACCATTCTGAAATCTTGGAAAAAAAAAACCACATAGAAATATTCAGCTTAGAGTGTGAGTATTCCAGAAAGCTATGAACATATGAAATCTGGAGATTATCACAGAAAGTTGATTTTTGGCCACCTATAATTGGCCTGCTACTTTTTGTTGCTGGGAAATTCTATGAAATGTATTTTCAAAACCCATTTCTCATTCCCATAAAAAAAAATTAAAAAAAATCAGTCTCTTACTTTTCTGCAGACCAGTCAAAAGGCAGATATTAATTTCATTTAGAAGTATTCAAAACCTGCATTTACTGAGGAGAGCTGTTTCTCAGCCCAAGAGTTTCAATGTTTTTTCTGTAACTAACATTTGTGCAGGGATACAGCTTGATTTTTTTCTTTTTTGTCTTTTAAAATACATTGCAATTGGCTCTATGCTAATCACAGCAATTTGCATAGACTTCAAAGTTTAGAAATAACTAGTCCGTATGTAAATCGTATAAATCAATCAGATCACGCTGAATGACATAACTGGGGAAACTGCTATAGAGGAGTCATTAATTATATCATGCTGTCTCCCTGGCTGAGTAGGACATCTTCATTTTAGTATAAGCAAATGTGGAATTCAGCACATCAGAAAAGTGCCTTTCTGAGCTTTGATTGAGCCTAGTAGCTGCAGGACATGTTACATTACCGCATTTTGTAACATTTTCTGACAGCTTCAGCTTCATCTAAATGTATGTTTTTGCATACATGCAAAAAAACCCAAAAAGCAAGACTCTTAAGGGCTTCATTACTGAACACTTGCTTTTCCCCTTCAGAAATTCTAGGAGGAATATAATTTCATCTAGAAGACAGATTTTGCAATGGTGAACTTGCAAATATAAATAATTGAGGAGAGAACTTCTTTGGGTAAAAGTCATGAAATTGTATACTCTTATAGCACTGCATTTGAAAAGATTGCTTTGTTATGTATTTGACCTGTTTTTATAATCAAAAGCCTTAACTTTGTCAGGTACAGAAACATAAACATTTTTTCTGATGCAAAAAAAATCAGACAAACTGATGAAACAACTGGTCACCTTTAGAGGATCAAATGCACTGACTCACAGTTTCTCTGCTTGTATTTATAGATTTCTTGCCAAAGTAGCTGATGTATGTTGTCTGGTAATAAAGTAGGGGTGTTCTTCCAAAGTAATATTGAATGCACCTACACTCTCAGCATAAAGCCACACTTAGGTTCAGATCCTTTCATTTCCTGTCATATAATAAAACCTTTCTAATACGAGCAAAATGAATCAAAGCTGAGTGCCACCCTAGATATCACAACAGGGGACATAACTCCTTCCCACATTTCCTATGTGCCTGAAGGAACTGATTCCATTTGGAATCACACAGAGTCACTCCTTAGCCTGAAGAACTTCAGGTGAAACTGCTGGAAGGAACCAGTCCATTTCTAGCCAACTGGACCAGGAAGTAGGTACTCTTTTAAAATGCCTCCACATTAGAACAATCCATATTCTGGGAAGCAGAAGAGGATTGCATTTTATTTCTCATAAGCTTTACAAATGCATTAACAATAAGGCTGCTGGATAAAAAGAGGAAACTTCTACTTCCTTCATATTTGGTGCTCAAATGAGGCATCAAATGTTTTGTTTTACACAAGAGGGTGAGATACATTCCTGCAATTCCATGTAAATGGTCAATAATTGGAGAGTTTTGAAATGTATTCTCGTCTTTAACACTTGTGTGTTAGTTACACCATCCAGCTCCCCACTCAGCAAGTTGATATTGTGTGTCCTGCTGTGCTGCTAGTTCTCTTCTTCCTCAGACCAACACCAAACTCAGCAACATCCCCTCAGCATAACTTCATCTTTTATTATTCATCTGTTTGCTCTTCTCTGTCTCAAATCAGCCAAGAGAGAACACTCCACTGAGACAGAGCTCAGTAAGCTGCCCCCAACAAGAACTCTCTTCCTCAGGACCTCTCTTCAAACTGATCACCTTCTTGTTACTTCTCCCAAGCTGGCCTGTTCCTGGTTAATATAACTCTAGCCTCACCTACCACCCCAAACATGTCACCTGGGTGTAGGCAGGGCCTTACACAGGTGGGCCAGGTTCTGTCTCTGGGGTCTTGGGGAACAAAACATGTTACTGGGTTGTGACTCATCCATAGGTCAATTTCAACTTGGGGCCCACAGCCCAGGCCCCAGCACTTCACCTGCACATGTATGATGTGCTCACTGTCTGAGAAACTGCGAAACTGACATCCTTAAGATACTTTTTGGATCTCTGTGTAGTCCATCTACACTTAATAATGAAAAAATGAGCTCAGTCTCCCAAGCATAATTTTGTTCACAGCCTATTTATCTCAAGAGTTTCAAATAAGACTAGGGCAATAATAATAAAATTTGTACATATGTGTCCAGGTTAGAGTTTGATCTTGAATACATTGGCACGTCTCAAACAACTCCAAGAGAAATGCAAACTCTACTGAGAGCAGCATCACCCCTGCATTATTCCAACAAGAAGTTAATATATCTGTGGACAGCTCCACAACTCCTTTTCTAGCACTTCCTGTTCAAAAAACTCCACAATATAGGTCTAATAGTTCTACCCAAAATTATATTTAAAATCAAATGGGACATAAGGATTAGAAGTTCATGCTTGTGATTTCAGAAGAGAAGGAAGAAGAAAAACCTTCAATTAAGAGTTGCTGATTATTGCATTCAACCTGCTAGAACTGAGGAAACTTTTCCTAAGCAAAATCCCATCATTTCTGATCACCCATTGTAACAGTGATGTAGCTGGGACCAGACTGAGATGTGAAGTACACTTTATTTGGTACACAGAATTCCTGCAAACCTTTGGATCACTCATCCTAGGAGCCACAGGTTCTTTTTTGTTTCCTTTTATCTTTAACCAACTTCAGTACACAGGCTAAACTTCAGCCCAATCACTCACTACTTTTTGTCATGTATCTTTAATACTATCTTCTCAACATGTTACAGTTACTCCCTGCTGACTTTTGTTGTTGTTATTTGTTTTTAATATTGAGGAAAGTGGGTTATACTTAGCTGGCAATGATGTTTTTCTTCCGTTTGCTCTTTGTTTTCTTCAAACAAGATTTGCTCACTGTTGGATCCAAGTGATTCGTTTTTCTCCTTGACCATATTTTAGCTATTTTCATGAGCACTGTGTTATTGCTGATTTCATTTAATTACTTAGGTATCAAGCAAGTTCTTTTCAGCAGATTTTAGCTGAAAATATGTCTGTGTGTATCTAATTAGAACTACATAGAAATATTCATAAGATATTTGAATGTTTTATTGAAGTACTTCTCATTGTTTCAGTCTGGCACTTAGATGCTAAGATCTCAGTTCACTGCTTTTATAGCACAATCTGATATAAAAATGGAAATACTGCATCAGCCATACTCAATTGGGAATTTATGTTGTAGAAGGTCAATTTGAGAATACTTGCTTATATCAACCAAAAAGTCTAGTCTAATACTAACCTCCTAAAGATAAAAATAGCTATCTTTTTAACAATTCATAGCATCCCAGATGGCTGAAAGTTAGAAGACCTGGTTTGAGTGCTACAGCTTTGTACTAGTGTCTTTGATTTTGTGCTTGAATTATACCAAAATAAAAGTAAAATGCTACAGCTAGTTAAACAGCTGCAAGTTTCCCACAATTTTGAGATAGTATATCTCAAGTATATGATGAGATAAAACATGGTAAATCTTATTTTAATATATTCATGTCCAATAATATATTTTTCTAGAAAATATATTATTTATAGTTTAATATGCTAATTAAACAGTATCAATTTTAGGGCAGTATAGTTGAGCCTTAGAAAAGTTCTATAATGGAAAAAAGAAATTACACATTTACTATCTGATACAAACTGTACAGCATTAAGCACTTACCCCACTGCAACTCAGAAGAAGAACCTTTTTTTTTTTAAAGAAGAGGAACATTTAGCTATTGTTCTTGTCCAACTGAGATGTCCTTTCCATTATCCTATGATTGTGAAGCATGAGAAACATGACAACTGATTTCCTTCCAACACCTATTAAAATTCGATGCATTTTCATACTTATTTGACCATCTCAGTATGCCTATAATTGTGCTCCAGTATGTGTATAGTTCTAGAAAGTGGACAATTATTGCTCCTCCATTTCACAGATGAGAAGATGAAATACCACAAACAATTTTTAAAGGTATTTAAATGGATAAAAGCCTAAAAGCTATGCATTAGATTTTTTCAAAACTGCTTATAAGTATCACTTCTGTCAGTGATTTGTCTAAGTTATTATAACATGTAATTCTGAAACTAGGTATAGGAAAATAAGGACTGTAAGTTTCTAAGTGATTACACCAGGAGGTTGTACATCAAATAATAAATCTTTATTGGAGAGATGAATTGTGGAATTTCATCATTTCCTCACAGAAGTCAAGGGCAAAAATCCACAAGGACAAAATGTTCAGATGTCTTCTTGGGTGAGATTGAACCTCTATTTAGAGAGGAAAAGAATAGCTTTTCCTATTTTTAGGAAACTAGGAAAATTACTTACCAGTTTATCTTTATCTGAATACAGAAAATACAAATTTAGAAAACCACTTGAAAAGCTGCAGTCACAAGGATATTTTGTATAAAGCTATTTTTTTAATCTCTTGAATCACTTCTGAGTGATTCTTTAAAATAATTTTTTTTTACAGTTTAAGTTTTACAAAATAAAATGTTTGAATGCTCAGATGTAAATATCAAAATGTTCTTCTTAAATCCCATTTTACCATTTAGCGGTATAATCAATCATTTTACCATTTAGAGGCATAATCAATTTCAAACAAACTGTGTGTGATTATAAATATAATTAAAACCAGAATTTCTTAGACTGAAAATAGTGCAACCTGAGAAAATACTCCAATATATGGGGTTTTACATCCCACAAGATATTATTGAGCTGAAAAATCTGCCCTGCAAATTTTTTGGAAAAATATTTATCTTTCTCATCTGTTGTTAGAGTGAGCCCATATTAAATAGAACTTGAGGTATGGATTCCATCTGTTATTTTCCCAGCATTTCAAGGGCAAAGCTGAGGTGAAAAATCTTTGAAATAATTTCTTCCTTCCACTCCCAGGAGATGAGAAGTTTTCTGTTACACAGAAATAAGGAAGGAATCTCACAGCTGTTAGGTTTTTCAAATCCCACCATCTCTTCTGGAACATAAACTTTAAGACACTCTCTTAATAAAAAGTACTTCCTCTACTTTCTTCCCAGAGAAAAAAAAACCCACTACATCTCACTTAAAAGGGAGTGTGCTCATTTCTTCCTGCCTTGTGTAGAAATGTCTACAGCCTGCACCAGATAAGAGGGCCTTGATTTAAGAGGAAAGCATGTGCTAAATTTTCCAGGGCTGAAAATAGAATAAGACATGGCTGTAAGCAACAGGGTCAGAAACCCCCCTGAAACTGACTACTTCAAATAATTTGGGGAGCAAAAAGAAAATCCATAAAGTCCAGCATTTTAGAAGAGGTCCTTAGTATGATTTGCTCAACTAGACACAGATACCATAATCTTTACAAAATAGATCCACCTCAACCTAAACCCAGACAGCTAAAATAGGTGCTTATTACTCTCTGTTGAGGTGATATCCACGTGCAAATATCTTAATAAGTGCGTTGAAAGGTAAGCAAGATGAAACCACTATTTTTTCCAATTAGAAAAGCAGGTGGATGTTACTGAGCAATGATGTGCTGCTGCCTTGTAGAACAGTCAGAGGAAGAGACGAGTTGAAAGAGGCATTAAGAAAGAATGATGAGGAAAAAATGCCAGACTAGGCTCTGCATGATCAAACAAAAGTGGCCTTGTGCTCACTGGGAGGAAAAAAAAAATGTTGTGGAGTAGGTGAAGTATTGCCCAGGTACAAATCAGAAATAGAAGGGGAGATCCTTGATAATCTGGAAATCAAACCCCTAGATAAGCAGGAGGGAAAACTCTGAGAAAAGGTTGATATAGAAAAAGAGAAGAACAGGAGATAATGATAAAATAGGGCAGTTAGACAGGATGCGCAGCGGTATCTAGGTGAGAAAATGATGTGAAAAATGGTCAAAGTCAGTCCTACTTACAACACCCAAGAAGCTTGAAATGCAGACTACATACCTGAGAGCAGTCTTGCTGACTGCCTATCTATGATTCACAGTGCAAAACAGAAAAGCTCCTGAGACGAAAATCAGTTCTCTCAGAGCGAGCAAGCAGCAAAACTGTTCTGATCACTCATAAGTACTCACAAGTTAGTATTGCTCGCTGTTCACTGACCTGTGAATTGTTTTACTGACTTAAAAAGGGCATGAAGCTCAGAGTGGTGCAGAGGACTGAGAGATGTCTTAGTTGTGTGGTGTCAGCAAGAACACACTTGCCCTGATGAGAAATAAATAAATGCATACATAATATTGGCAGTCTTGGTCAATGATAAGTTATGCAATAATTTGAGATGACAAGTGACAACAGATTGACCCAGCATGTTTCAGCTCCTTCCTGCTCTAAGAAACATGGATGGAGCCATGATGCAAAAGTCACTTAAAGTTTATAGTAAGGTGATCACTATCTGAATTAGTTGTCAATGGTAATCTCCTAGACATCGCAAGTGAGGATATGCAGATTCCTTACAGGTGCCTTCCTGCATGACTGGTGAATTATCTGGGCTGCATATTGGCAGCAACTAAAGGGTAGCGACTAGGTGGACTAGTACTAAAAGGAGAGCATTCTACTAGAGAAACAAAATTGTAGGGATAGTGAAGTAGGCAACTCCAATGTTGATAGCTTTGTCTCCTTGATAAGCTTCATCATACTCCTACACTAAAAATTTTTCAAGTGAGTTCAAAGGGTAAAATCCTGTAAGTAGCCCTAGGCTCTTTGGAAGAAAGGAATGTCCCTAGAAAAAAACATGTTTTTTCAAGTTGCTCATATTCTTGATCCTTCTCCATGAAAAGGCCAAATAACAGAGTACTGGGTTTTGAAATGAAACATTAAATCTGAATGTTACAATAAGCTGGTCATACTTTGTGGGAGTCAAGATGAGTACAAAAATACAGTCATCACTTCAGCAAGGAATGCAAAGCCTGCATTAAAGACTATTCACTGAAGACCCTCCAGCCCAGTAGTAAACAAGATGTTGGTTATCTTGGACACAAGAGAATATAATCTTTGCTTTATAATGACCTGTTTCATTTCATGATGTGAGTGAGGAACAAGATGGAGCACAATAGATAGGACAGTAAAATAAAGTCTGTGTGGATCATATACAAGTGCAGAGACTGAAAGGGAACATCTATTTTCCTAAATTTCAAAGTCAAGAAGCATTTCAGATCTTTAAGGTATCCCAGCAAGGATCTAGTCAGATATATTGCTGGGTTCTGATAATCAACCACAGGCTCCTCAGTACAATATACAATGTCTTGGTAATATATTCAGGGTAGCACAGAAGCAGAGGGATGTTTTATAAATAGCTCACCATCTATTTATAGGATCCATAAATGCCCACTGCATTATGTGGGCCCAAATCAGGTGAGATCACCTTATAGCTCCATGTTAACATTTCCTCTTTTATGGTCTTTCAAATGCTCCTGTTAGATTTTCACAAAGCTACTTGTAAATATAAATACCATATATAAAATATTTAACAGATGCTCAAGTGCACCTTGGGATGAAGACTATGGTCTGGAATGACCTGTTTATGGGATGTATGCCCACATTTCTGCTGAGTATTGCACTTGCAGCTTTTGGAACTGCACAGTAGAAAGTAAGTTTGCATCTTCATCCCATCATTTAAGCATTATTTAATATTCTTTATTTTCTTTTAAATGCTTTTCTGGCAACTCCTTCCCTATAGACACAAAATGTAACAACAGAGGGGTCCTCACTAGTGTCTGTGTGTCCTACTTCCAAGTCACTATAAGAGAAATACAGGGAGGTGATTAAATCAAGAAACATTAGGGGAATTTATGTCTCTACAGTAAGAACAGGGTTTCTTCTCAGTGTTCTGTCTCTGAGCTATGCACTAAAGAAAAACATGGTCCAAAGTAGTAGCTCTGGATAAGTATGTTACATGAAGTCAAGTATACCATTTCCTGATAATATTTTATTGGATCATATTAAATCAAATTAGTCTTGTGTAAAAGATTAATTTTTTTTCCTCCCTCACACTCATGTACACATAAACACACAAAAACTAAAATAGTTTACNACCATTCTATGATTCTGTAATATAGTAAAATCAGATGCATTGTCTTGCTTCCTGATAGTTAACAGAGGATGAACTGCAGCAGCAAAATTACTCTAATATACCTAGTATTATAAAATTAAAGCTCAGCTACTACAAGTTTTGGAAAATATTCTAATGGAAAGTACAGACATTGTAGCATTGGTTTGAAATAAGCAAGTACCCCCCAAAAAAATAAATTAATGAGTTTAAATTGGTTATTTGCTGATACTTGCAGAAAGCAGATCAAAACCTACATTATAAAAATACATTTGACAATCAGATTTGCTTTTTCCTTTTATGTAGAGATAGACTAAATGTGAAATTTACTATCAAATCTTCATTTAATCTACCATGAATTTTAGGTTAATGTACAAAACAGAAGTAGAGTCTACAAGCATATGAAAACATTCCTTTTAATATTTTTTCCTCATAAATTTTCAGCAGGTGAGCTGTTTGTTTTTTATTTTCTTAATCCAAAACCGAACAAGAAAATGCATTCTGTGTTGGACTGACTAGGACCTAAAAGGCAGCAGATCTATAAATGTGAAAATTAAAAGATATTACACTGGGAATATATATAGTCTAAGATTATTTTCTTTTGCTCATACATTTTGCCAGTGTAATTTAAAACCCAATAATTTCAATTATCACTACAAAGTACTGCAATTGTCTTAAATTACAGTTCTCACTTTCTCAAGTACAGAAATCACTCATTTATGTGTTATGGTTTTGATCTGCCAACAGCCCTTAAAAACACTGATCCTATATCATCCTCAGTGGGATGGAAGTGCTCTGCAGTACTCACTGAAGCCCCTGTCCCAGATGCACACTTCCCAGTTGTTGGCTAAGATCAAGTGCATCATCTATTCTTATCACTTTAATATCTGATACATCTGCAGCTTGAAGATTTTATATTAAATGGATTTGGTGGGCATGGGAAGGAATAACTGCTTCCTCCATCCATTTCATGCATCAACCCAAAACTGGAGTGCTTCAAGGTACTGTGGCTGCATCATGACTGCACGTTAGGATGCACATAAACCTACCCTGTGTGCTTTGGTCTTTTTTGCTGTTGAATTCAGATCCATGGTACTTCCACGGGTCTTCTGGTGATGCAATCAACGGCCACAACACCACCCACGCTGCTGAGCCTAGGTACTCCATGGAGTTGATGCAGCCACTGCAGCTATGCTCTTCATGGAGATCTCTTGAAATCTCAGGTCAGAGACACAGTGTATACGGGGAAGTCTTGTAACTGTGACTGTCCTTGACCCTGTTGGTGTCATTCTTCCCAACAGACTTTCACAGACTCTCCAAAATAAGTTAGAACAGACTTAACTGTGCTGTGGACTGAACTGGTCCCACATACACCTGCAGCCAGACCAAGGCAAGAATTTTTATGTTCCTTCCTCCACGTGCCAAGTTGTCCTTTAATACAGTGAAAGATGTTCTATAGCTTGTTAAATAAGATGTCAGTTCTTGCTAGTGGCGAAACCCCCGTTCACATTGAACCCGAAAGGACCACACAGATTGGACTCAGTGACAATCTGACCCATGTCTCTAAGTGGTGAATGACTAAATTTACCGCCAGCTAAGTCAGAAAATCCAGTAAAAGTAAAATACAGCACTGTATAATGGCTACCTGGCAGTAAATTTGTATTTAAGCTATTTCATTGCCATTTGTCTTCATCTGCTTAAGCCACCTGATTTATAAAACATGCCAGAATACAATTTATATACAGCAATATAATCCACCTAGTGGTCTGGTTTCCAAAACCACAAGGATAAACATGTTCAAACCATAAAGGCATTCTTGATGTCAGATATCCATTTATAATGCTTGCTGAAAGATGTCTCATTGTTACCATCTCCGGTATGGATGAACTGTCAGCTACACTACCACAACCTACTTTCAAACCTTTTAAATTAAAGAAAGTCTCAGTCATGTCCAAAACACAAAGGTATTTCACAAGTTGGGAGAGATTTCCTTATCTGTGTAGTAATATCATTCACCTTCAGTGAAGAAGACAACAGGGATACCACTGTGAAGTTAGCACTACTGTAGACCTTTGCTAGAGAGGCCAAATTTTCCAATGGATATGAGAAATGCCACGCACATGATAGTGCCCTCTGTATCTATGGTGGATATTGCAACAGATTCTGAACCTGACAACTTTGATCCAGGTACCACAAACCATTGTCAAAAAGTACAATTTAATGGCCTGTCCATTCAGCAAATAGTACATTGCTTCCAACAGTGTCTTTAGATATAAGTGTCCCAGGCAGAAAACCAATTCTTAAAGATCTAAGTCTTATAACGATGCTGAAACATTTCTAATGAAAAATCAGAGGGTAGAAGATATCTGTTTTTTTTTCTTAAACAGTAGTGGAGTGAATGGAATACATGTTGCACTAATAGCTTTCTATAGCAAAGCTCTTGCTGTTGTATCTTAAGTCCCAATAAAGTACTTATTGTCTTCTCATAGGTCCCAATTAAATTATTTGCTTTAGTGTGAACAGTAATTTTAGAATCTAATTCTAGAGACAGTGAATTCTTTAAAACGCTCCAGAAGAGCAGGGAACCATTTGAACTTTGATTTGTTTGGACGAAATTTAAAGCAATTTTGATCTGAAAATCTTCAGAGGTTTCAATACATTTTTCCTGTACTCAGAATTATTTGAGATCACAGACTATTCTGAATGGAAGAACGAAAACATTTGCTTGCTTGCTTGTTTTTTGAGAGAAAATGACAGTATGTAAAGTATAATTAATGAAAATTTTCTTGAGTGCTTATTCCCATTCCCTCCTCACTTATGAACACAAAAGAAAAGTGAAGATGGAGCTTCAGACATCAAAATCGAGTGCAGTCTATTCTGGGAACCATTTATAGCGTAAGTAAAAGTGTAATTAAATAATGACTTCATTTCAGCAGGATCCCATGATAGGAATCAATAGTCAGGCCACTGATCTTGCATTAATTTGCCCTTACATCGTCACTAAATCTTGTCACAGTCACACTTTCATGACACCCTGAATTAACCTTGACTATAACCTTGGCTTTAAAATAGAAGCTTTTTTTTTTTCTTCCCCTCTCCAAAGGCTTCAATGGCTGCATTCTGGGATTAATAATATTCAGTAGAATTCACATATAGAAGAAAAGAATATAAGAAACTATCTTAAATCCTAAAGATGTAACAGGTGTAAAAATTCTTGCCCTGAAATGCATTCCACAACATAATGAAAATTGCTGCATGTTTAACTTATCTGAGCATTTGCTGAAAAACAATATCCTTTTGCTTTAAGCCTTATATATTCCTTGACAGTAAATAGTGTGTTTTGATCTTAGCCAGAAATCTGAAAACGTGTTAGAAAAAACAACATACAAAGAAAACAACTGAACAAGACTAAAATGTTGCAAAATGATTTGTAAGTTTTGGGGCCTACTGTTGATGTGTACCTTTTTTTTTTTATGTGCAAAGAACCTTCTGATCTGCAAGTCAGCGACTAGCACCTGCAATACATTTTCATTTTGCCTGGATTGCATTTGCTGGCTGATACTTCGTGATCCTGCAAATACAAAAAGCTTCCTGCCTCTTACATCTCTTTACAGATTTACTAAAAAATGAATTGCTTCAGAAAATTTTGTGGATTCTATTTTACAGCTTTAAAACCATATAAATGCAAACATAAAACAGCTCCCTATCCAGACTGATAGAAGGGGATTTATGGAGACACAGTTTTTTCACCTCAGGGTTTGTTAAGAAATAAGAAGTTGCAACGAATCTTTACTGTTCTGGAAATACAAATCGTGCTCTTTCAATCCTGTCTAAAGATTTTATATTATGTAATTTTTTCTCTGGTGATACTTCATTAAGTTGCACAGAAAACTCATTATCCTCCTTCTCCGAAAAAGTCAATACAATAACTGGATCTTTTTATTAAAAGAGTCACTTTCAGATTCTTTGCTTTCCTGGAGGACTAGAAGCACCCTGGCCTTCAGAGCTTAGTATGCCCTCACCTTCTTCTCGGTCTGAGGCCCTGTCCTACATATTACAGCCCACCTTGATCCTAGTGCCAGATCTGGCCAGGTTGCTTCCAGCAAGATACTGGATTGTTTTCTGCCTTTGACTAGGAAATGGGACAGCCAGCTGTTTACTTAAAAGGTGCCTTGGTTTTCAGATTCATCATTATTTCCTGAAGCTCAGTGTTCAGACTGTAAGGATGGTACCAACAGAGCTGAGAGAATGGGAGATCGAAGAGCTTGGTATCGTTTGCTGTTTTATGTTCCTCTACCTATGTTTTGTGAAATATCACAGAACCACAGAATCACAGA
>VYZX01009289.1:0-19827 GCA_013401335.1 Brachypteracias leptosomus | reverse complement strand
AAAGGGAAAAAAAAAGCAGCTAATTTATTTTCCTCTACATACAACAAATATTTCTATGGTTATTTTGACTCTGAAAAAATTAACTTGTATTTCAGACCATTCAAAATCAGAATTCGATCAGGTCAAATTTCTATTGCTTAAACAAAATGAATTATCTGCTTACACAACTTGGACTGCAAGTCTACCGTGGAAAGGAGTAAAAGGAATGAATTTCTATATTTAATGAAGTCTAAATGACAATAAAGAAAAAGCTGAATAGGCCTAAGTCAGCAACAGTAATCCTAAGAGGGCCACCTGACAAGTACATTTAATATGCTAATGCTATTACAGTACATGAAATTTTCTATTCTGCCCATAAAGGTCTTGTTAACAGTAATTAAATGTTAAAACATTCAACCCTGTAAAGAAAAGAGATATAGTGAAATTTATTATCACTATAATCAGTGGAAGACTTTTTTTAATTAGTATTTGAATAGTAAAAGATTGAATTTTCACTACCCAGGGACAACAAGGCTGATCAGGTCTCTGTTAAATTATATGCAATCACACTTTCTTCATTAGAATTGCAAACATTTGTGTAAACCACTGGTTTTGTTACTCAACAGGTGACAGGAGTTAATACTAATCTTCACACCTTCCTGCCCTCAGTGTGTTTTACACCCAAGAACAGGGACTATGCTGCTAGTTTTGGAGATCAGTGCTTCAGACCCTAGTGGTGGCCATCAGGCAGTCTCCTGAGTGGGAGATCACCTGGGATTAGGTGAACAGTAGGTCTCAAGTGCTAAGAAAACACTACTTAAACAGCCAAGAAGATGATCCACTGGAGAGTGTGTGCTGCTTTTCTGGGTTGGTTTGCATGGGATACAAGGCAAGATTGTCCTCAGTGTTATGGCCCTGGCTCTTGTTTTCAAACTGGTTTATGGTTTTCCATCCTGGAGGTCCCTGGCATTTTGTCAAAATGATCTGTGTCATGCTCATGTAAACAGTTCTCCAGTTCCATAAAGAATATTTTGATAACCTCTTAAAAATGTTTTCTTTTTCATAATAGTGTAGTAGACTCTTTACCAAGAGCAAGCATTGGAATTACACAGCATGGCTTCCAATAAAGACTAATTGGATTCAGTCTATAAAACTAATTAAGATTGCCACTGCCTCTTTAGGATCCTAATGCTGCTCTTAATACTTGCTCATAGGATTTTGCAAAATATCTATTTGCAATGAAATTTATTTGCATAGATAAATATATATCAGTTAATTTAAACACATAAAGAAAAATGAGGCCACTTATTACTTAAACTAGGTAGAAATTTAAGAGCAAATTCATTCAGATTATTATTTAATGAGGTTCTAAATCAAAACTGATGTGATGAGAATATAATCAGGAATAATCACCCATATAGCATGTCAGCAATCATTGTTCCTTAACATCTTGGCCCCAGCTCCATTGCATTTACCATTGTACAGAAATACTTGCCAAATACTTCAAGCAAAGCTCTAAAAAGTTAAAAAGACAAAGTGCTAAATAAATAATCTAAATCTTTAGGTTTGCAGTGTATCAGCTCAAAAGCTCATAATTTCAAGTTCTGGTGATAGCAGACAATTTCATCAAGGACTGGATACCAATGCACAGTTTCAAATATAAAAAGGGGAAGGATATACCATGGAAAAACTGCTAAACATTAACTATATTTAAATTCTTTATGTAGATATTTTAGTGTTCTAATGCCTGGGCATAGTGATATGGAGTTTCCTTCTATTCTGTGTGGATGGACAACAGCAAGCTTTGGTCCACTATTAGAAATGGGTCTGTTGCTTGCTTCCCCAAGCATCTTCAGCTTTCAACATGGTAATGGTGTGGTTATACTTGGGAGCAGAGAAAAATGAACATACATTGGTAAAGTCTTTGTGAATCAGCAGGTAAGCTTCATGTAACTCACTCACTCTGAGCAAACATGGAGCCAGTGTGGGTGACTGCCATCAAAACAGAATTTCTTTATTTGACTTCCAATCAGTAATGGAACAGAGATGCTACTGAATGCCAGTGACCTACTTATCCTAAAAATATCTTATATATCCTATAACTTTATTTACAAAGAGAGATGAAATAGCATTGGTACAATTAAGGGAGAAAAACCCTTCCCCCTCTTCCATTCCATCCCATCTTATTTTTTCACATTTAAACCTGGACAAAAAACTATGGTTGATGTAACTACTGGATGGCTTGCAACCAGAAAAGAAAGTGAGATAAAATTCTTGCCAAGTTTTTACACCATGTGTTTTTTCCAGTCAACAATCCTTTAATAATTTCTATATTCAGTTTGCTTAGCTGTTTGCCAAGAGGATTCTAATGTCCTTCATCTGCAGCAAAGCCAGGTATCAGAGCTATCTCATGTAGGTAAGCAGAAACCTGGCTAAGTCTTGAATGAGAGAAGGTGTACTATGTTATATCCAAATGTTTTCAAAGTTAGCTTGCAGAGGAGATGAACATCCTAAGTCTCCTATAATGCATTTCAACCACTAATTTTTTATTTCAAGTCAGTAGAAATTTGATGGGAAAGGATTAAGAAGCACTAAAATAGCACTTTCAGGTCACTCGACTAGGAATTACAGAGCAAATTGTGAAAACTATCTCCTTTTAGAGCTGGAATGAAAATATGACCATTTATAATAAAAATTAATAGCGATTAATAATAAAAAGCCCACAGCAGCTGATGTATCTCATAACATAAGTGCCTTCTTTTCCACCATTACGAAGTATTTTGTGGTAATAGTCCCACCTATGTAAAACTGAAAGGATTTTAATCACCTTCAATATTAGTATTTCTACCACTGTAGAACTTGCTTCTGGAAAAATACCCACAGAAATAGGAAATGAGATCTTGTACAAATTCTGGACAGAGCTTCCCAAGAGTTTCTTGAGAATCCCTAAACAGAAACCATGGAAACAAAAGATTAATTCACCAGGATCGAGAAAGAAAATCATAGAATCATAGAATGTTTTAGGCTGGAAGGGACCTCTAGAGGTCATCTTGTTCAACCTCCCTACACAAGTAGGGACATCTCTACCTAGGTCAGGTTTCTCAGAGCCCCATCAAGCCTGAAAGACTCCAGGGATGGGGCTTCCACCACCTCTCTAGTCAGCCCATTCCACTGATCTATCACCCTCATATTAAAGAACTTTTTTTCTAATATCCAGTCTAAATCTATCCTGTCCTGGCTTAAAACCATTACTCCTTGTCCTATCGTTGAAAACCCCTTTGAATAGACCTCCCCCCACCTTTACGTAGATCCCCTTCAGATACTGGAAGGTCACTACAAGGTCCCCCCAGAGCCTCCTCTTCTCCAGGCTTGCCTTGTGCTCTACAGCTTCCCATTTTCCCTGGGCAATGAGGACTGATCACTCTTCTAACCATGTGAAACCCAAGCAAGACAATTATTTTCTAAGAACGAGGAGCTTCAAAAAGGAAGGAGTACAAATTGCAGTGCCAATTTCTGGCAACCTTCATATTTCCATACATGGTATAATAAACTTTGCTCTATGCAAAGTTAGCAGAGGGTAAAGCTTGTGTCATTTGCCATGACCAGTCTCTCCCTGATTGTTGTCATAATGCTACTGATGAGGTGGATGGTGGGAAAATCAGCAAGTGAGTGCTTATGTCTCAGCCTACAAGTCTGAGAGGAAATGTACAAATGTACATTTTAGACAAAACACAGTAATTTAGAGGCTGTTAAACTTGTTTTAAAAGAAATTTCCTCTACTCAAGTCATATATTTGCCAACACAGAGATCTAGTGTTTCTGCTTGTTTCTGGGTTCAGTATTTTTACTATGTTCTAGTTCCAATACTTACACAACTTCCTTTTAAGTGAAGATGAATGGAGCTACAAGAGAAGGGGAACTGCAATTTCCCTTTTTAAGGAAATCCAGGCTGCCATACTTCTTGGAACAGTACTGAATTCATTCTGTCTTGCCCCTGTAATCTTCCACTCTGCCTGAGCATTTGCTTTAGACCAGACTGATCCACACCACAGGAAATACCTGCTATATAGCTGGTACACTTAGTGGAAGCAAAAAAAAATAAATCCTTTTTTAATTTCATCATTTGTCTCACAATCTCCAAGCAAATGAATGAGACAGTGATTCTTCTCCTTTTCTCACTTTTAATATTATGATTAAATAATAAACTTCTGACCCACATCCAACCCACAAAAAATTAAAACATAGCTACCCAGAAGTGCTATGGCAGTCTCCACAATGGTACTTCTGACTCCATTATGTAATGTAAAAATTCAAGTCATGTTTCCTTTCAATTTAATTTTTTTTTTCCTAAAACCCAGGGGAATAGGAAATGCAAAGGAAAACTTCAGTCAGAATGATCAACATTTTGATGTCCTTAGAAAACCCAACAGAAGTTTGAAAATGACCTGAAAACCCCCTGAAGCTACTGTAGTCAATAACTTAAAATTTGTACAGAAGTTCTTCAAACATGTGAGGGATTTCTTAGACAGGTTTTGTTAAAAATAAATGAGTAGTTTAAAATAAAAACTAAGAAATACGAAACATTTTCAAACTCTGAAATTAGACTAAGGTAAATAGTGTGTGCCCAGAGAAAGATCTACCTTTTGACAATCATCAAGCTAAGGTTGTGTGAAGTCATTTACAACACTGGAGTCTCTTCCTTACCATCACATCTGGTTTTATTTTTAAATGATAACGTTAAGATCATGTTTCCACTCTTACACAGGTTCATTTCACATAAAAGTGCTATTTTACTGTATATTGATTTGAAAAAAAATGAAATTATGTCTTTCTTTGATGCAGTCTTTGACCATTAATATCACAAACATCTTTTGTTACTTGACATCTCTATCACTGTCTCCAGAGTCACTCAGTTTCTAAAGAAACTCAAGCATGGGCTAGGAAGGGAATTTGGATGCTTGAGAAATGAGGTCTCCTGAGCACATTACCCCAGAAAATCCCAAGGGAGGCTCCAGCAGAGGGTCACAGCCTGTACCACAATCTGAGCTTGGCCAAGGTGAGGACTGGCACAAGTGTCCATATGCTCAACTGTTAACACAGTTGCTCTATGGCCTGGAGCTTCTGTTGCCATATGTAGATAGGATATATGTAACACAAACTTTATTATAGCAAGAGCCTGGATGTCTTAACTGAAATTCTCTGCTGTACCAAAATAAAGATTAACGTTGTTGTGGTTTAAGGTTTGGGGAAGGGGAGGGACAGGTGGAGCGGTTATTCCACTCCCCTTCCTGCCACACTCTATATAAAGGACACAGGAACTTCCGCTCGCCCCCTCCTTGCCGGAATTTGCTGCTGGCTCCAGATGGCTCTGTGGCTGCTACAACTCCACGCGGCTCGGGAGAAATCCAGCAGCATCCAAGGATTGGTGTTGTATATATTTGTATATATACCTTCCCTTGTTACTTCTGTATATTTCCCTTCCTCTGATATCCCTTTTGTTACTCCCTGTTAAAAGTTGTGATCTTAATTTTCCAACATTGTGTGAGGCCTTTCTTCCTCCCCTGGGAGGGAAGAGGGGAGGGGGAAGAGGGGTGAAACTAATTCTGCTCTGTGGGGGTTGCCCTGAGCCCTAAACGGAGACAAACGTGTACTATCATTTCATTGCATATTGAAACCCTAAGAAAATGCAACAGATGTATTTGAAAATTACCCTCAGTCACAAATCACATTCTGTTACTTTGGGAAAAATAGATGGATACATGGTAATGCTTAAGGACATCAGAGTCTATATTTGTTTTGAAAGAAAAAGGAGAACTTAATGCTAATATGCAGGTAATAAAACACCCTTATATTAACATTGGATAAGTAATTTGCTGACTTGCTAATGTGTAGTGGTGCTCACTCAATAGTGTATGTTTTGGATCATAGCTCTTTCTTTCCAAACAAACCAACAATACCCCTTACACATGTCATTACTGGAGAGTGATGGATCCATTATATGCATATTTTTCAGGACTTTGAAAAGTTCCATTTTTTTTTGATATTCAGGTGAGTTTGAGACAAAAGTACAATCAATCGATTTTGACAGTATCAGTTCTGAGCCATATTCCATTATCCTGGATTCAGGTGGAAAGGCGCTGTTTTTAGCAAGTGGTGGAATTGATTTTAATGGTGTTAGTTGCCAAATAAGAAACTATTCAGACTATAGAGGATATCAGAAGTCACCTTCCATAACTGAAAATGAAAAATATGATGACTACTAGACATTTCATATATGCTGAAATACAAAATGAAGGGTTTTTTAAATGTAAATGCTCTTGTGTAAAGACAAATTGATTTTTTTTTAAAAGGAGTCTTTTAGCCATTTTATTGCTTTTTTCTTCTGAGCACTTCAATAAACATGTATGAAATGACTTTTCAAAAAGCTACAACAGGAAAAAGGAGAAAAAACCCCACAACTTACACTCTTAAGTAAGGGTACACTCAAAATATGTTTTGTATGAATTAGTATCAAAAAAACCCAACAACGACCTTTGCTTTCACGTGGGATTCACTCCTTACAGAGATCTTTCTTACAGAACAATTGCTATCAATGGTGTTATTACCTAAAATAACATCCACCTCTGTAAGCTGGCATCAGAGAGTGAACCAATTAGCACTATGAGATGCTGTGGAAGTTAAAAAGCAAATGTGGCAATAACCATCTGGGTAGACAAAATATTCTTTTTACCTGCGGGTCCTTGAACATGGCAATAAACATATGGCAGAGAGAGCTGGGCTTGTTCAGTGCATTTCTAATAAAAATCTAGGTGACACAAATACATCGTGATAGGTGTCACAGAAACTAGTGTAATGACCTTTCACATCTGGATGCCTCATTTCTAATTAGGAATGAATAAGACATAACAAGGTCAGGTGACACTGTCTAACAGAGCATATTACTTGTATATGGATGAGGCATTTTGATGAAAAACTTCCAAAGCATTTTTACCAATTATCTTACCTAACTCTGTATGACACCAGACTGTGTCCCCTTAAAAGAGCTTCCAGATGCGAAAGGTCAGCATTTTTATCTTGAAGTATGCAGTTTGTTCTTTTTTTTGTTCTTTCTTATCTTTATATTAATGACCAATGAAACCCAGATTTGTTCCCTTCACTTCATACTCCTTTTGAAATGTCGTTTTCAAAACACACTGCTTGAACAAGCTGCTTACACACCTGCATGTGCACGTTTCACCACTCATAACAGCAGATGGCTGGATCCTATCTCCCTTACGCTGAGTCTACTCGGGCAGTCAATCTCATTGAAATCATATTTTTCTCATAATTAATTAGTCTGCTTCCTCAGTTTATAACTTCCCCAAAATATTAGGAGAAACAAAGGACATTTCCAGACCTTTGCAAATCACTTGAATGGTGTGACCCCCGATAAGAGAAGTAAATTATGCAGCACTGTACACTTAATTGAGGAGTTTAGCTCTATCTCTTAGACCAAGCTCAGGTTTGGGAAGTGAAATGGCTACTTCCTTGCAAATCTGGACACCCAGGAGTCCAGCCTTGGCCATAGGGAGCAGGATGGGACTGCCTGTAGCAGCTCCTGGTAGCCAGCAAGCATCCCCTCGTAAGGACTCTTGTGCAGCATGAGGAGGAAGAGAGATGTCTGTGACAGCTCCTGACTCCAGGCACTGGTAGGCGATGGCAAGCAGTGTCTGGTTTCACATGTTGCCCCCATGCTTCTGGGATTTTTGAGAGGTATTACATTCTGCTTGGTGTTTTTCCCCAAGTGGAAATGTAGATGCTACCTGGGGAGTGCTGCATGAGCTGTTTCCTCTGATTAGGTGTCACCTGAAGGTGTCCTCATTTTATGGATCTGTTGCACTGGAGGTTCACAAGCAGTTTTTAGCCACCTTTTGCTGTGAAATCTCAATTGAAAGAAAAAGAAAAAGAAAAAGAAAAAGAAAAAGAAAAAGAAAAAGAAAAAGAAAAAGAAAAAGAAAAAGAAAAAGAAAAAGAAAAAGAAAAAGAAAAAGAAAAAGAAAAAGAAAAAGAAAAAGAAAAAGAAAAAGAAAAAGAAAAAGAAAAAGAAAAAGAAAAAGAAAAAGAAAAAGAAAAAGAAAAAGAAAAAGAAAAAGAAAAAGAAAAAGAAAAAGAAAAAGAAAAAGAAAAAGAAAAAGAAAAAGAAAAAGAAAAAGAAAAAGAAAAAGAAAAAGAAAAAGAAAAAGAAAAAGAAAAAGAAAAAGAAAAAGAAAAAGAAAAAGAAAAAGAAAAAGAAAAAGAAAAAGAAAAAGAAAAAGAAAAAGAAAAAGAAAAAGAAAAAGAAAAAGAAAAAGAAAAAGAAAAAGAAAAAGAAAAAGAAAAAGAAAAAGAAAAAGAAAAAGAAAAAGAAAAAGAAAAAGAAAAAGAAAAAGAAAAAGAAAAAGAAAAAGAAAAAGAAAAAGAAAAAGAAAAAGAAAAAGAAAAAGAAAAAGAAAAAGAAAAAGAAAAAGAAAAAGAAAAAGAAAAAGAAAAAGAAAAAGAAAAAGAAAAAGAAAAAGAAAAAGAAAAAGAAAAAGAAAAAGAAAAAGAAAAAGAAAAAGAAAAAGAAAAAGAAAAAGAAAAAGAAAAAGAAAAAGAAAAAGAAAAAGAAAAAAAAGAAGAGACAAAGAGATGGAAATGCGGAAATGGTACTCTGAATAATCCATCAGTTTGTGTTACAGGTCACTCAAACAAGGTCATTATTGACTGAAAATGATCATTATTGCTCTTTCCAGGCACATGTAGAATAAAACAAATCATGATATTGGCATGCTCAACTCTACCTTATTTCCCAGTTAGACTAATTTCTCATGCACTTACTGCTTCTTTCTCTGTATTTTAAGGTAAAGGAATAAGAAAACTTTTATTACATTTTAAGATCAAACACAAGCCACCTTAAAACAGCTGAAAAGTAAACCGATGTTTTGGTGGTGAAAGAAATAATAGAAGAGGAGAAAGACGATGTAACACATGATGAAAATCACAGCACATTCAAGATAACATGCAGACTACTGTAAAGGTTCATGATGTTTAGTGAAATCAATTTAGGGAGATATATCAGGAATTGTTCACTTGATCTCAACTGAATCTAAAACCCATAACTGGTTATAACCAAGCTAAACTTTCTCATGGAGAGCAGAATTTAGTAGCTGGCTTCAAAACAATATAATTTTAGTTCTTCCTGGATAGATCTTTATGAATAGTGTACTCCAGAGGGCTTCACCTTCACCTATGACTTGGCAATCTACTGATCTTGCAATTCTACTTTTGTTAACAAATGCTTATTTCTTAGGTATATGCTTGAGGTCAATATTAAAGCATAGCATAGAGACTCTTGAGCTGGAAGATAATGAAACTCTGCAACTGGTAGCCATGTAGTACTACCGTCTGAGTTAAACAGCCTTCTGAAAGTTACTGTACACTTATAATGTGGTCAGGGATATCCCCGCAGCTCATTTACACACATTTGCAATATAAGCAGTGTAGAACTGGGATACATCTATTTTGAGATCTTCAGTTTTCTGAGTAGGTTTATGTGCAGAACTACTGAGTTACTAAAGGCAGCTATTCCTAAAGCAGTCCTGTTTTTTTTAGGACTTCTAATATGAAGTTGAGGCTTTGAAAAAAATACAGACTGATGCATCCTTCTTTCCTTTACATTCCTTACCATCCTGCTGCAGCCTACCTATCTACTTCATTCCTTCCATCTTTTCACTAACAGCTGAAATCTGTTTCAGAGTTTCACAGGGCCCAGCATCATGATTTATGGTGAGGACAGTAAGGTGCCTAGCATATCACACAAACAGTAAAAATTACAATAACTGCAATAACTAGCATTCTGTGTTCAAATCCTGCTTTATTTCAAGCTCTCAGTCAGTGCAAAACTGCATTTTTCAAATTTTCTTTTAACATATCTCAATCTGTATCTCTTAAATTTTCTTTTGAGGTGGAAGGTTACTAATCACACGGTGCTGCTGGTGTGGTTTTCCTGCAAATGAGTCTGTGTGTCTCAAAAGATTTGCCTGCGCTGACTACATAAATACAGATTAGTAAAGAACTAGAAAATGGCAAGTAAGTTCACTGCCCCCGGCTTTGGCAAGTATGTCCCTTTGGTATGTCTATTAATATAAATGTTGTCTTTGAAAAGCAACCTTGTGCTTTAGGTATACGGCAAAAGATGGAACTACTCAAGGTCAGGCTAGAGCCCTGGTCTGTGGTGGGGCCCAAAGGTCAATCAGGAGCCAGTCAAAGTTCCCCCCTCAATGTCACCAATGCTCTGACCTATTTCACTTTGTTCTGAGCAATCAGTCACTTCAAGGATTAGCCAACAAGGGGAGACTTCTAATTTCACACAGTCAGCACCTCAAGGAGGAGAGGTCATGATCCAGCCACTTTCCTTCTCCCTCCTCCCAGCTCTACCATGTAGGAAAAGAGCATCCTCAGCTGGTCTCGGATCACCATCTCTATTATAAATACTTTCCTTCTGACATAAATAAAATTCAATAGACCGTGTAAGATGTTTGCCTTAGCTCTCTATTTAAATATTATCTTCTGCCATATTGCATCACCTTACAATTAAATGATCATGATAATAAATAAGATGCAAGATGGAGCTAAAAAAAGTCATTCTAAAAGCCACAAATATAAATAGCAACAGTTGTTTTCTGATGAAGAGAAAAAGGAAAAGGAAAACTGATACATGAAGCCAAATGGTTTCCTTCAGATCTTTAAGGAATGCTGTTAAAATAAAAATATTTATTTTTTCCTAGAGGAAAAGCAACACAGACTTTCCTCTGTGCTTTATGAGACCAGAACATTAGGTTCTGTGAGTTAAAGTGATTCACGCAAGTCTTTCCCTCTTTTAAATAATTATTAAAGCTTTCAAAATGTTACAATCCACTGCTTTTGATCACTGTATCAGGTACACTGGAGCACAATGAAATATGTGCTATGGATTTCAATCCCACAAATGTATGAATTCTTATACTAACTATTCTGAGCCAGAATGCACCTATTGGATAAAATGCTATACTACCTGTTTTTATAAGGTTTCTTTCATATAAAGTACCATAAAACTACATATAGTGCAAATCAGTTACACTAGGTAACTGAGAGACCCTCTGCAATTTACTGGATTTTGGAAATTATTTGTGGAACAGTAATCTGAAAACAGAGAAGAAAAATAAATACTTATACTGTATTGCACACATATACTTAGCTCTTCAGATGCTTCATAACAGAAGAAAATCCCCACCATTTCCAATTATCCATAATCAGTTAATCTGCACTCACAGGAAAACCTCTCTTCTGCAATGAAGGAAGAGTCTAGGGAGCTAAAGAGTGATAACCTGCAGTATTAGAGGAAGGGGAGAAGGAATTCAGTTCTAATCCATGCCAAATTCAGAAGCAAAAAAAAAATGGACTCTATCCTGCTGGGAGGAAGTACCTTTCATTCTATCTAACTTTATTTTTCTCTAAAGAATATAAAACCCTCTCCTCCCAGGACAAAGGTTGTGGGGATTTTTTTATATATAAACTCTGTAACAATCTAAAGGTTATGCATCTATAATCCTTTTAGTTTGGTATGTTTCAGACATTTTGCAAAACTAATGCACCTGTATTCTCTGCTGTTTGGAAGGAACAAAAAGTTTCTTTGCAAAGGCTGAATGAGGTTCTAGTCCTTGAACTCCTGCGAAGCATCCCCCGCAATGCAATTGCTGTTAATGGCTTGTTTGTGATGTCCCTGTCCACACAGACCAAGTGAGTGATAAGCAAGAAAAAAAAAGTAGAAAATGTTCTAAAGTGTCCAATAAGAAAATCTGCAAAGCCATTCAGGAACTTAACTGTTTTAGCTCAAACTAATCTAAAAATCTAAGGCTTCAAGTCAAAGGAACACTTTTGAAAACTATTCAAGGCCCAGACTGTATTTAAGCATCTTCACCACCAACAAGCTCTTTCTAGACTCTCCACAAAGCTGCTGCTGAAAGACAGCACAAACAGAAAGAGACTACAGTAGTGGGCTTGGTCTTTTCTTCAGCTTTTTGTAGTGCTTGGAGACACAGGTAATATTGCTGCACAGTGACTGGGGTAAAAGTCTAGTCTGATTTGAATTCAGGATCTGATTTTAACCCACTCTTATTCTTCCCATTTTTTAAAAAAATAAAAGAATATTTTATTTAAAAATATTTTTATCAGTATATCTGACATATTTCAAATTACATTTACAAGTTAACAATAAAAAAAGAGGGAAGGGAACTGAATATGTAGAGTTAAAATCCTTATTTTGCATCAGAGCAATTATTAAAGAAGACTAATTTTTCTTAATTTAATCCTTTATTTTTCCCTTCAATTTTGTTAAGTATGCTACCACTAGCTGTCATCACATAACAGTCATGATCATATTAACTTCTGTTGGTCAGAAGATGTTGTACAGAAATTGGTACACTGTAATGACATTTAGAAGTGCCAGCCCACTGTAGATGATATATTTGATGTTACCCAGTGGGCTGTAGAATTCAAGTAACAGATTTGTTTTAAAGCATTGCTATTTTACATACAGACCAGTTATTTTACAAAGTAATAAATTGACAGCTGCGACGACTAGCTTTTTATTTGTTTACACAAAGTATGTCACATATTAAACAACTTCACACTCATTTTCGCTCCCGATGTGGATGCTCAATTTCTCTACTTGTCTAAGTTTTTTACACATTTCCTTCTTACATAGAGCACAGAATATTGACATTAAAATTCACATGACATTCTCCATAGCATAGTTTTTTCTTCATTTAGGTTTGTCAACGTTATTTTCTGCTTTCTCTGCAATTTTGCATTAATTTTTCATGTCTGCAAAATGGTGAATTGGTCAAAATACCCTGAAAATCAGGCTACTTCTCAGGTTGTGAGATAGGAATGGCCATTTAGCCCTTAACCTTTCTACAGAGGACGACAACAAATGTACCAATTAGTGTCATTTGTGTTCTTGATGTATATGCATTGAGGCCTGGATTGACAGCAGAATAGTTATAGCCTACCAGAATGAATTCATATAAATACTTATTGAGTTTACTAAATTGGAAAATACTGTCATAAATGCAGTGGTTTCTTTAAAAAAAGTAAATTGCATTGGGCAAAAGGATCAAGACAACACATCAGGCTTCAGGCTGGTGTTTGGATTAATTTACCTACAAATAACAAATTTCACACTGTAATCTTAAAACAACATGTGCAGGGAAGAAAAAAAAAAAAGAAAAGCTCTATTCTCTTTCCGATATAAGGATCAAGCTTCTTACTTTGAAATGCCTTATTGATTAACTTGCAGTGCTTTATGTGTAGAGTTTTGATTGATTTATATCCTTTTAGTCATTTAAACATGCTATCTATTGTGAACTTGCACATTCACACAGTTCATTTATTACTCTTGAATTCACACTGGTGATAATTTAGATAATTCAGCAGTTGTACACAGAGTAACTGATTCTGTAGAAAACTGAAGAGCTCCCCAAGAGACAGAGGCCGAGCCCAAAAGGCTAAGGTTCAAATCCCTCTTCTTCATGACTGCCAGTTTTATAAAGTAAGGGGTTTTTTTTCCTCTGCCCAATAACTCTCTAATTTCCCATGTAAAATTGCACAGCTCCAAGGCTGACAAGACTGTATGAGTAGTGAATATATTGCAAATCTCTTACTTGAGCAGCAGGCAGTGAGATTTTAGTGATTCTGTGTTCAAATTCAGACACAGTGGGGATCTTTATATTAATTCTCCAAAGAAGTCATCCATACTTTTGGTTTCTATGTCATTTCAGCAAAATCTTTGTCAAAATCAGTTCTATTCAGGTGATAGAGGAAAACATTCCTAAAAAAATTCTCATCATGGAGCCAAAAGAATATCTTTGCATAGGAATACTTTGTGGATTGAGCAAAATAACTTTTCTCACATGCCATAGCCATTCTGCATTCCCAAGGATCTCTGTTTGGCATTTTTCATGTGTGGGACTCCAGTGCTGCAGGCGTTAGGTATTTTTGGTTCTGTTATTCCCAGTTTTACTTTAGCAAATAGCACAAAATAGGAAAAATCTCATATATTGAGCTCAGATTTTAAGTTCCTATGCTTATGATTTCCCTATTTTTTCTTGCTAGTTCCAGATCAGGGAACGCCATTTTACCTTTGGTAATATTTATTTGTAAAACATACCAGAGAGAATAGCACACAGCAAAAAAAGCAAGGCATAGGGAAGGACAAAAAATTGATAATGTGCCATCTAGAATGATCAAGTTGTCAAGGATGACACTGATATACATTCCCTTGTTATTGCAGATGAACCAGTATAATACCAGGGGACTGAACATGAGCCAGATTTGATTTGTCAACTTGTTGTTATTATTTTGACAACATTTCAGCAAAATTGTCACATCTGTCGAAATTCTGTTAGAAAATTAGATGTAGGAAAGAACACCAAACAGCCTTATTTTCTCCTACTGAGTGTGCTGGGATTTTCCTTCGGTGAGTCATCAGCCGGCAGCAACAATGAAGTGTCACAACAATCACAAAGATACCATCTGTTTAAGGGAGATGATCCAAACGCAAACACGTATCTTTCTAAACATAAAATTCATCAGTGAACAAAACTACACACACACACAAGTATGTGGGTTTGCATGCATAAATATAATTTCTGTAATTCCTGACATGTGTTCAAAATACCCAGATAGTAGTAATTATAAAATTTCCTGTATGGATTTCTACCTTCAGGTGAAGCCACAGATGATATTACTTGAACTTTGTATCATGGGAGCTCATGACATTTGGAAATATGGAATATGTTTTGCATCACATGGTGCCTCTCACACCTGGTGCTTGCAGAAATTAGGCTTTAACGATTAGAGCACTTCCATTTCTTTCAAAGTATTTTTAACAAATATAGGCTTTGCATTGCCAAGAACACCTCCAGCAAACTAACAGCCTACCGGATGACTACTGCTAGATGACGTTTTTTATTTCCTTTTCTAACACTATGCATGTGAAGTTCTTTGCTCTATTTGAAAGAAAATTGTTTAAAATACCTAGTTCTCCTTGCCAATCCTGGCAGCAATAGCAAATGTCCACAAATGTAAAATTTTGATCAGTTTTGTGTGAAAGAAAAATGTCTCTAATGCATTTTCTACAGTAAACATGACAATGAATAAATTGGGAAAAAAGAGTCAACTATATCTTTCAAACATGCAAAATAAAGTTCAAGGAAACATTTGCATTGCAATCATGAAAATAGTGACAATGAAAAGATTAGTATCAAAGAGGCAAAAAGGGAGAATTGATTGCCCATTATAGTTTCCTCACTCTTGCTTAAAACTTAAAGTTAATTGATACAATAAATGAACAGCAATAAAATCTGGTGCTTAGACAGAGGCTTAAACTTATTTTTCTTTCATTTATATCATCCAGACCTTTTAAAACAAAGCATTATGAAAAATAATGGTTATTAGGTGACAGGAATGATGCTTTGTTTCTTACATGTACTCAATCTATTACCCATTACAGTGGACCTCATGAGGTAACTCCAGAAGCATGCAGGAAGCTACCTTCTCTGCTTGACTAATGTTTAGCCCTTGTATTCATCCTTTTCCCTTCTTTTAGAAGATGAAATGAAGTGTAAATGACTTAGGTAACGAATCCATGGAGCCAAAAGGAGCCCATCCAACATCAAAAATCACAAGAGGAGTGGTATAATAATGATACAATAATTATCAATTACTTATTTAACCTCTGTGCTTGTATTTAAACAAACGGCTTCTTCTGAGGAAGACCAGGCATAAAAAGGTTTTGCTTAAACATATACTGTGTTTCCCTCATTATGTTCTTACACAGCAGGAAACAAATGCTATTGCTTTCTGCTTAAATTGCCTAAAACATCTGTCCGCTTTTCTATCTGTCTTTGAGTTCAAGAGATCTGTGGCACAGAAGTGGAATAATTAAACTTGCCCTCAGTTGAATGTAAAGTGAAATATAAACATACATGGCTACATGAGATTAGAGCAGAAAGGTCAATTTTATTGAAAAATAATCAACAAATAATCAACTTGTTGCAAAGGAACCTACCTACTGTATGTCATTCTCCACCCTTAATATTGTAACTTGGTCAACTTCTTTTTAAGCTACTTCTGATGAAACATTTTAATTTTTTCTGGGTGCACATCCTACCTGATATGATAACATTATGCTATGAATTACTAATAAAATATAATAAAAAGTATAATATAATGCCACAAACTAGTCATTTTACATCTAGTATAAAGTTATTCACTAATACAGGGATTGATCACTAATGACTGATACTAATGAAATCTAAATTTTAAGAATGTACCTGATGATTTTGTGATGATCAAATTCATTTTGCATATCTCCGCATTAATAAATAAAAAAGATAAAACAATCACTTTGAATCTGACTCTCTGAATACATGCAGTAAGAGCAAATGGCAAAATCTAAGCCTGTTTCTAAATGGTATCAAAGTCTCGCATGTTCTTGCTGAATTGTCTGCAAAGGTTCCTACAAACAACACTGATGATCATGGTGATGTTAGTGTCACAAAATAAAAATATATTTACCAATGAGAAATTTAGTTGGAATAGTTAACTTATAATCAGTCAGATATAGTGCATAGTAGCTCAGGTTTCTATCTCTTGCCCTCTGCACACTCATGCACACAAACATACAGTTACACAAACAGGTTCTGTTCTGAAAATTCATCCTTAAAGACTATAGGTATAATAGAGAAAAAGCCATAGGTATGATGAAATATATAAGAATTCCTTCATATATATAATGCTGACTTCAACAATAGGCAACAATTTTAACAATTGATCTGACATAAATAGACTGACATCAGAGCCAAAATCCCATGAATGGGTAGTCTTTAACCAAGCACACTGGAAATGAAACACATTTAGAAAAAAACGTATTTTAAAATGGGACTCAAACAATGGTTTCAAATGTGTTTCATCATTCAAGCTAGATGGGGCATAACTGACGACAAAAATTAGTTTTCTGCACTCAGTCAGCAGAACTATTGCATTATGTGTATCTCTTCATTGGGAGTGAAGATGAGTGTGGAATGAAAACAAAGTGACAGATCAAAATGAAAGAGAAGTGATATCATATAGATAAACTTGTCTTGGACATGTCAGTACTTGCTATGTTATTTCTCTGATATGAAGAATGGATGAAGTAAAATCAATTTTGGTTGTCAAGGTCTTCCACAAAATGGAGAGAAACAACACGAACAACAAAAAGATGTCAAGAATAGGTCTATCAATAACACTAACTTATTTTATACATACACAGTAAAAACCCATTGAGCTTCCAACTTCACATAAATAAAATACCATTCAATTTCTAGTGGTTGCCATAGTTGCAGAAGACATCTAGTGCTTCACACACCTTCTCAAACTACAAAAATCACTTATCTCAATATCTTAACATTCAGATACTATATCTGTACAGTCTTGAAATTTTAAACAACTTGTATTAAGACACTTCTTCAACTAGGACTCTGTTGACACATTTTTTGAAGATCCTACACAAAGGTCCTGTTGAAAGCAATAGAAACTTTGGCTGCTCAGCATTGTTGAAAGTCTGTTCACATATTTTTCTGTCTTCAGTATCCATTTAAACTTAAGCCATGCAAAAAGTAAGAAGACTGTCCAGACAAGAATGTAAATAGTCTGAACAAACCTGTACAGAGTTTGGGAATTTATAGAAAATACATTTGAATTTAACACACAATAAGAAATATAGCTATAAATACTGAACACATCCCTGAACTAAGCTATAAGAGTGATTGAAGTTACGACAGAAGAAAAATTAAAGAGCCTGTGACAGAAAAAATGGGAAGGTAGGGAAATGAAATCCATTACTATATGAAAAATCTGCTGAAACACTAAGTTTTTTGTAGAAATTCTAGTGTCATAAAATACTGTCCTTTAATCTTCACAGTAAATCTTATTTTGGAAAAAAATACAAGCAAGTTGTTATTGTATAAGTCAAGATTCTCTTAATTCTGGTTTCATTGATAATTGACTAATACTGAATTAATTTGTGCATTAAATCTATGTGGAATAGGTCCTTCTTATCAGTAAAAGACCCTGCAAGTTACAACACAGAACACAATCAAAATCTGAAATAATGAGGAGTGTGGAATTAAGCATATGATTTAAATTGAATCACAATAAAAAGAATTAAAATGCTGGAGGCAGTCACATGTAATCTGACCTTCTAACTCCCTCTAGTACATAATTATACAGAATTTCCCAGCAAAAGTAGTATCAACAGCTGCATTAAATACTTGCCAAAGTGATTCTGCTAAGGACTGAATGCTTCCCTACAATGGTTTGATCCAGTAAACTTGATAGGAATGATAGATGGCCTGGCATTTTTCTTCTGTGACACACTGGAGAAAACTAAGCAACTCTTTCAAGGGCTTTGCTTTCTCTAGTTTGATAAGATGTTTTCTTCAGAAAATAAAAATAAGTTTACTAAATCAACTGCTCTCAGAATAGATACAGTGAATGACTGTAATAAAGGAGTTCAACTTAAAACCAACCATAATTTCTAAAAAACATAAAAATCATTCTTATACAGACAATAGATGTCCTTTCAACAAAGTAACATAATAGATATATCTAAATGGATAAGCCTTCGTGGTTTATCTTGAGGATCAGAAAGTGATGGTGGTTGGTAAGTTATGCGATTAAGAAGCACAGGTGCTGTTTGGTCTTTCTGATTAAGTTACAATGAGCGTAATCATCCCATGCTACCTAGAGAACTTAATGAAGAAGGCTCCCTTTCCATTTGAGTGAGCAGATTATTTTCTTTTATACAAAGAGAATGACTACCACACCAGAAACCCAAAAAAGTGGTGCTGTTGAAAAAATGTCCACTACTCAAATAAATACAATGTATTGAGCTGGTAGCTGCCTCATCTATCACTAGGTCATGCAAAAAAATTTAAAAGGCAAGAAGTGCAGCTGAAGTTGCCATAAGAACTCACCATGATAGCACATTTAGAAGACACCTTTAAGACCATCAAGTCCAACCATTAACCTAACACTGACAAATCCACCACTAAATAATGTCCCTAACTGCTGCATCTACATGTCTTTTAAATACCTCCAGGGAATGGGGACTCCACCATCTCCCTGGGCAGCCTGTTCCAGTGATTGACAACACCTTCTCTGAAGAAATTTTTCCTAATGAGCAATTTAAAACCTCCCTGCTGCAATTTGAGGCTGTTTCCTCTTGTCCTGTCACTTGTTTCTTAGAAAAAGAGTCCAACACTCACCTTGCTGCAACCTCATTTCAGGTAGTAGCAGATAGTGATAAGGTCTCCCCTCAGCCTCCTTTCCTCCAGACCGGGCAACCCCAGTTCCCTCCCTCAGCCATTCCTCATAAGAACTGTGCTCTAGACCCCTTGGTCTAGTGGGTCACCTTGTCATGGAAGGAGATCATGTTAGTGAGGCAGGACTTGCCTTTCATAAACTCATGCTGACTATACCTGATCTCCTGGTTATCACAAGAGAAGGCGGATCCACAGTGAAACTATTTGCAAGGGGAAAAAAAAAGACCAAATTTTAAATTGAGGAGGTCAAGGGTCCTGCCCTGTTTCCACATTGGTGTAGCATTAGTTACATATTCTATGTAATGTGGTTCCCTTTCACATTGGTTTTACCAGAGTGTGACTCTACTGGCTTCCAGACCTCTAAATACAGCCCAAAGAGCTACTATATATTTGACCTTTACTGTATCTGAATATTAGTGTAGCTCTTTGTTGTGGTTTAAGGT
>VYZX01009287.1:27875-68108 GCA_013401335.1 Brachypteracias leptosomus | reverse complement strand
CGCTGCTGCTGCCGCCGCCGGCCTCTCGGGCACTAGGAGCGGGGCGGAGACAGGGGTGGGCCCCCCACAAATGCTTGCCGCTGCTGCTGGGGGACGAGCCGTTTACATAACCCAGCCCACAGGGAGGGGGCGCGGTACGAGCGGCCGCCGGGGGCCGAGCCGAGGGGCGGGTCCGTCCGCCCCGGCCGTGCCCGCAGGCCGTGGTCCCCCCGCCCCGCTCAGGCCCCGCCGAGGCGGCGGGGGTGTTGAGGCGCTCCCGGTAGTTGTCTTACTCGTCTGCCTGCCCTCGAGGCTGCCTGGGCCGGGGAGGGGCCCGGCGGGACCCGCCCGTTAACCTGGGCCGGAGGAAGGGGCCGGGTAGCAACGGCCTGTAATGTCGTAAGGGAACATGCTTAACTGGAGTCAGTGAACGTGGTGTCGAGATAATTGGTACGGGGAGATGCCCGGCTCCAGAATCACGGCGTTTGAAATACCCGAGGCGGGCACGTGCAGACTTCGTACGGTTTATAATAAAATCAAGATATTCCTGTACTTTTTTTTGTTTTAGTAAGAAAGTGGAAAGAAAGAAGACTCGTAATGTTTGTTCGAACGATCAGTCCCACCACAAGATCCTCAGTATCATCACAAAGTTTAAGCCACAGGACTGGAAACAAAATGTTCCTGTCAGCAATAACTCAAACGCAGTAAGAGGCTCCCCTCCCACCCCCGGCTGCTGTGAGTCTGCTCCAAAAGCTTCCAGAAATAATTCTGCAATTGCAGCCTTCACGTTGTGGTTGTCTGCAACTGCAGCCCGGTAGTCCCCATTCTAAACCACCTCCTGAAAAAGTGTCCCCAAAAACATAAAAGAGAAGGAGAAGATACTTGGAGAGCTTTTAACATCATTGTAACCATCCCCAAATTACAAAACCCACCACCACCAAGTTAAGAAAAGCAAACCGCTAGGCAGCATTGCAGAGTATGATGGACATGAGAGTTTAGGGAGGTGGGGTGAAAGAGGAGCAGTTCTGTGATCCGGTGAAAACATTTACAATCAATAAACAAAATCTGTGTTCAAACACTTCCTGCTGACCCGATGCATTTTTAATTAGTAGCTGGTGATCACAGAATAGCTTTTACCTCTTTGGAAAATTATATGTTATATATTTCAGCACAAGTCATATTTTATTCATGCCTAGCTAGGTATTCATAATGTAGACAGTAAAAGAGTGGCCTCAGTACCAGCACAAGCATGTAGAAATGCTGCTGCATATTGTTATTTCACCCTCTTTCTTACCCATATAAAGCCCTTATGTACTCACTGAAGACCTGACATGACGTGCATTCCTCACCAGCTTGTTTTAACTATGGACCATAACTGTCACTAGGTGTTCTGTAGGTAGAGTTGTAGAAACATAGGCTTGAAAAAAAACAAATACTAAAACCCAGAAGATCCCATCAAAACCTTCAGACTCTTGCTAGAGGTGCACTGAATGACAAAAGGTTGGAAGCATTTTGAAGAAGCCACAAATACTGGCTTACAGTAAAAGACCAATGCAGTAAACAAAATTATTGTTGAGGACACCTCAGTGAAGTTGTCCAGCCTCTCAACGCTAAAACCAACTTCCATATTGAAGAATGTTTGCAAGACAGAACATGGTAGGTAAACATGAATATAAGAAGAAAGCATAAAAGCTAAAGTATCTTGCAAAACACTCAAGGCCAAGAAATATGTAAACAACTTTGTTCAAGACCTCTTTAAAGGATTTGTCTGCATGTGGCATTTGTTGCATACTGTTTTGTTGGATAAGCGTGTGTGTTTAGCACATTTACAGGAGAACGCAGTGAGCTGTGAGGAAGCTGAGTATCAAGAAGGGGAAGGCACCTGGCAGCAGGCAAGAAGAAAAATTACCTCATCACTGCTGAGTTCTGGAGTTTGTGACATGGCCTGTAATGCACTGCAAGAATCCAGAGGCAAACCACGACCCCAGAAAGCTGCATGCCTGGAAAAGGTGTGATAATAGTTCTTCCGTCTCCTAATAAATGTCACTGCAGTGGTTTTATGTACCTTAGTGTTGCCATTCACGGAAACTTTACGGTTTCCTATCTCCTGTCTACTCATGATCAGAGGAAAAAAAACAGAGAAAAAGGCCAAGATGAGGTGGCAGAACACAACCAGGTAGTCTGGCTGAAACGTGTCTTCCAAGGTGTCCCCATTGGGGCATCTATGCTTTGACAGTGCTGCTGCTCAGAGCAGAGAGAAAAAAAGCATATGCTTAAATTTAAATTTAAGCAGTCAGATAACAGAACCTGAGACGCATTCATCCTTCTGATTGGATTTTAAGTTATTTTTATAGAAACTGAATGTAATTAGTAAAGCTTTTTTGCTACAAATAACCTCAGTGTATCTGTCTGGAAACCAGGCCAAACTGAAGCCAGTAGTTTTACTCTATAAATAAATTTAGCATGTTAATGCTTTATTCACTACCCAGCAATGTTTTACATCTGCAGCCTGCTTGTGTACACAGTTCTAGACCGGGAGCAGTGTTTGGTTTAGGTTTTCAGAAATCTCTTGAAAGCGTGCTAACTCGCTTGGACCTCCTGCAGAGATCAGTTTGTGCTATTTAATGATGTTGAAGGAATCCCCTACTTTCATATGGATTTCAACTTGGTCATGCAGCAGGCCCTGAGGACATCTCACACCCCTCTTAACAAGTCTCTGTTGTCCCACTTACAAGGCTCAACCATGCAGAGGTGGCGAGTATACTGGCTCCAGTCCATTCTGGATGCATTTGTCCCTCTGTGCCTAATGGAGCCTACCTACACTAAGATGACTTGCTCATCACCTCTTAATTCTCTTGGGTTGATAACAATTAGGAGCATGACAATCTGTGTTCCAGTACTGCCCCACTCAAGAGGGGTATGAAGGTCTTGATACTCATAGAAAATGGCAGCGTGGTATGAGGGAAAACTCATGTAACCTTACATGTCAATCAAGGGTAAGTGGAAACAGCCTGCGTCTACAGATGATTATTGTGAAACGTGATGCTCCAGACAATGAATGGACTCTAGTTCTTATTGTCTGAAAAGCTTTCTCCCCAACTTCTTCTGACACAAACTCCACCCTCTTGGCAGAATCAACAAATTAAAATAACAATAGAAAGTAACAGCTCATGCATTGGTACTGAGCAGATGCTGTCTCATTAATGTCAACTGCAGCACATCTTACTCAAGGGTTTGTGATCCATTTCCAGGTTCAGAAATCACATCCCTTTTTTTTTTTTCCTTGGGTAAAAATATAATGATCTAAATGGGATTAAGCTGAAGCATAACCTCTGAGAGCAGCATTTTTCTTTGATTAAAGCCAGAAATGCATTCAATATTTATTCTACACATTTGCTTTCATTTTAATAGAATTAAAATATTATTAAAAACCTGAACACTAAATAGCTTAATGTTGTTCTAAGAGAGAGAATGCAGACTATTTCCTCTATCTAATTAAGACACCAGGCATGTGTGCATTCTATCAAAAGGCAACAGCAGCATTTCTGCAAGCAGATCTATGTCCTAAATGACTTTGAAATTAAAATAACAAATTTTCAGTTAATTAAGTTTCTTCACTAAGTACAGAAATCCTTTTCCTCCACCCACAACTTTTTTCAGTTGAACACTGTGTCCTAGCAGAGTCTAAGAAGCCTTAGAGCAATTCCTCCCGTTTCGCAAAAAAAACCCCCAACCTTTGTATGTTACAAAGCAAGATGTTAAACTGTATTGGGTGGCATTATAATTAAAAACAGATTAGCTTACCTAAGAAACTGTATCCCTGCTGTCAGGGGGAGGCTGGCCTACAAAAGACTGAATGTTCCTCTAAAAGTACATTGTGTGCAATGATTGCACGAACAATAAATTGGTTCACGCAATATCTGCAAAGTAGGCATCGTGAAATAACAGTGTATACAATGTTTTCATTTTTGCCTTTTCTACAAGCAAACATGAGTGCATTTCTTTCACAAAGGAACACAAATGGATACCGAATTGAATCTGCTCTATGCTGCACTTTCAGTAACAGCTTATCCTGTGTAAGAGAATAAAACCAAGCAGGTTGTTGTTACCATAGCTAAGGTTCATTACCAGCCTCCTGAAATTTCAGATTCTTCTTAATGTTCCAGGTTTCAGTATCAGATTTTCACCTGAGAAATTATTTATGTTATTGCTAGAAGACCCTTGGGAGTCAGGGATTTAACATGGTTTGTTAATGGTGGGCAGGACAGACTTTTTTTTGTCATATGATTTTAAGATAAGTCTAAGAGACTTCTAAGTTCTTCACTATGAGTGCGGTGAGACGCTGGAACAGGTTGCCCAGGGAGGTTGTGGATGCTCCATTGCTGGATGTGTTCAAAACCAGGTTGGATGGGGCCTTGTGCAAGCTGGTCTAGTGGGAGGTGTCCCTGACCATGGCAGGGGGGTTGGAACTAAACGATCCTTAAGGTGCCTTCCAACCTGAACCATTCTATGAATCAGTGATTTAAATCAGGTCCATGTCATCAGCTCTGATACCACAGAAAGAACATATGCAGAGGTGGGATCCAGTGACATCTAAGCAGTAACTTGTGAAGATAATCAGGAATTTCCCAGGTGTGTTTTTCTCAAGGGGAAAATCTTGACTTCTGCTATTCTACCTTCCCTTTTCTCCATTCTCTCCTGTCCCAAAGGCAGTGGGAAAGAAGGGGAAACACAAATTACTTCAGAGGGGACGGAGAGAATATCCAAAAGCTACAAGCTGCAGGCACGCCTTCTTCTCCCAGGTTGTCTTCTAACGCATTTAAGAGCCAGACTGCCTGTCCTGGAGCAGCAAGCTTCGTCCTCTAACCCTGGTAGGGCTCACTGACATGCGCAACTTCCTTTCAGGACACAATGCTTCAACAAAAATATATTTTTGTAATTGTTTCTCCTACTCACGTTGCATGACTTCTTTACAGTTTCTCCAGTTCTCTTATTCTTGAGCCCACTTGAGTCACTTTCACTTCCTATGAACATACTATCTGATTTTAGGAGAACCTACCCTTTTTTTTTTCCAGTAGGTCTAACACAAAAAGAAATAGCAAGCTGTAAATCCTCTTGAGAGAGAGGACAGAGACCTCTTGGTGATATTCTATATCTGTTATGATGCTGAAACATCTGTTGGAGGCCATATTTGGGGCCTGTTGCAATCTAGAGTCTTCGTTGCAATAATTCATAAAAAGTGATAATTTTGTACTTGGTAGTATTCTTTGGTATTCTTCATAGAGAAAGATCAGCCAAATGAAGAAAATGAAAGCATGAAATAACTGTGCTACCAGCCATCAGACCAAGCAGGTACAATTCAGTTTCAAAATGGCTATATCAAAACTCTTTCAATTTGGAATTATCAAAATACTGAACTTTTTGTATTTTGTTTTCTGTGCTAAAACTCATACTAAATCCTAAGAAGTCTCAGCAGTGCTGCAGTTCAGATTTTCGATCTGACTGCCACTGACAGTGATTGAGATTTTACAGCTGACATGTTACTTCAAGGTCGTCTTGTTTGACTTTGTGTTATACACAGATAAATGAGTGCAGAGGGATAAAGCACTGCATGATACTGCTATATGATAATTTGCAGATATTTTAAGCTTCTTTATGTAGGTTAAACTTCACCTCAAAAGTGAAGTAGCAGCCATATTATAAGCACAAAGCAGCATTTATCCTGACCTGCCTAAAACATACTGGCTTCAAAGATTAATGGGGGTTGGAACTAGATGATGGGGGTTGGAACTAGATGATCTTTAAGGTCCTTTCCAACTCTGACAACTCTATGATTAATGAAAAAGCACCCCCTTGTATGCAGTCACTGAAGACCATGCAGTGAGGTTCCCTGCTCCATCTCCACCTTGGTGCAGAAAGCAATAAATCCCGTTTTCCTTTTGCAACAAACATCCCCACCAAATTCTATAACTTTTGAGAAATGCAGAATTTAAAACAAAAGATTGTATACAGGAAGGACAAACACACTAGAGCACAGCCAACCAGGGATACAACATTGTATGAATACTTGGAAATGGAAATGTCTTTCAAATGGACATCATTATCTGCTTATAGACTGAAATACATAGTTTGTTTACTCCAAGTCAGAAATACAACCCATGAACATTACCAGTCAGAAAATTATCTGCTCACTTGTGTTTGAGCTAAACCTAGTATTGCTGCAAAGGGATGAAATTTCAGTAAAGTCAATGGACTTATGCCAGTACTCAGTTTAGTCAGCTTGTTGCTGTCATATGCCCATACATAAAAGTCGGATGGAAATATTTATTTCATGCTTTAAATACGATTAACGTTATGAAGGTCTCCACCCATTTTTTTTCTCCATTGACTTCCATTCTACAAAAAACACTGACATCGATTCTACAATAATTCACTACTATATGTTATAATAATGCATCAGCATTATAATAGTTTGTTTTCTCTGAGCAGTGAGAGATCAACAGCTAAAATCACAGAGTATTCTGTGCTGGTAGAATAAAACTCGGTTTAAAAGGACACTTCTGGAGGCATATCCCCTGCAGATGTCTTAGAACCAGCCGTCTCCCAGTACAGTGCCCGAGGGCCAGCAGCCATCGGTCATGGCACCACTGGGAAGTTCCCAGTGTGCAGGACAGGCAGCCTTAGAAAACACTCTGGTTTTGTTATGCTTGAGACTGCAAAGCACAATTTGCTTATATCTTGTGCTTCATAGCCTTCAATCTTTTTAATAGCATTCTCACATTAAACCAATAAACATAGATACTAGCACACACTTTTTCAGACAAGCCTGGTTCACCCTAGAAGGTAGAAAATGACTGAAATGAAAAAAAGGTTCTGTACCAGTTTGTGCTGACCACAGTACCCATCAGGTTTGTTTCATGGGACCTCAGGGTCATAAGTACAAATTCACCACAATATCCTTAGACTGTTTTGCTTTTGACTTAAAATTAACACAGACAAGAGTGTTTATTAAAAGCAACTTTGTGACTCTGGCTTGGCTGTAAGTTCACTCTCTAGTATTCTACTTTTAACACATTGCTTGAGTGACCAAATTGATCTGGAGACATTTTAGTAAACATGCAACCTGATCTTTGGTCATAGAGAAAACAAGACACTGAGCTTCTAAGTCAGCATGTAGCTTTAAATGTACATTTAAAAAAAAAAAGCAGCATAGAAGTTTAAGTGTTGCTGCTTAAAATGTTGGGGACTGTCCCACTAGTTTAGAAATCCCATGGTTTAAGAATTGCACAGCATGTAGTGCATTGGTGTACCATTCTAATACCTCACATAAGAGTATCTGGTTATATCAATTAAAATTAAATTGAAGAACCATAATTCCAATTTTCTGGTTAATGCAGGGCAGTAAAGTACAAATATGCTCTATACTTGGACCATTTAGTTCTCAGCATTACTATCTTCTGAGCAAAGCATCAGAAAGTCAATCCAGAACATGGGAACAATCCTTCTAGCTTCTGAAGGAATATGATTGGCATCTGTTCACATGGTAAGTAGCTTGAACCACCCAAACAAAATGCATTAATGGGAAGAGAAAAATAGTGTATCTAAAAGTTCACAACTGGCTGTATCCTTGAGAAGCAACATTATGTTTATGGTCCCAATGTGAAAAATATAAAGAACAAAAACCATACAGAAACAGGACATGAGAGGCAGCACAGGAAGCTAAAACAAGTAACAACAAATATGCAATTAAAAAAGTGCAGGAGGCAGTCATACACCAGACACCCATCTGCAAACTACTCCGGCAAATGCTCTGTGAAGTCAGTTTGTTATTGGAAGTCCTCGCTCGAAGACATCCCTGAGCTTACATTACATGAGCCTTTCACAGTGTTGGCCCTGCTGGAACACATCCCCAGCAGTCATGATGGCAAGACCTTTACTTAGCACAGCCACTGTGGTTAAAAGATAGAACAGAAAAAGGAGGAAGAAATGAAAAGGAAGCAGACAGCTGTAATAAAGAATCTTTAAATACATGCAAATATTACTTGTCTTTGCTACTATGTTTGAAGCTAATTGCTGCAAGGATAAGCTCACAAAATTTAGATTAAAAACACAAGAAAGCCATGTATTAATGGTAGAACTCAAGAACAAATTTTAAAAATGATAAATTGAGTCACATATTCCAAAACCACATTTGCTGCATTTTTATGTTACTGCTTTAGATGTTACCGATATGCAAGAACACATAAGTTTAAAACATAAAAATGTGACCTCTAAAAGTTCACTCTAATAGATCTCTAAAATACTCTGAAAGGTCAAAAACCCTACAAGTATGTAACAAACTCTAAAAGCAGAACATAATCAAACAATAATAACTACTCAGAGCTATGTATCCTTGAGCTTATATATTTCAATTTAAGTAAACCAGTCTCCCTTACACAGAGATAAGAAAACTGAGCTATGTAAACCCCAAACTACCAATCATTTCATTTGAGTCTATATTTAGCATTTGCTGCATTGTGCTTTAGTTGCTGAAACTGCCTCTACAGAAGCATAGAAAAATCACTAGAAAAAATGTTTGGTTGGGTTTTTTTTATCATCTCATTATGAGGCACACTGAATGTTAAGAACAAAGCTTCACCTTGCAAGATTTACACATCAGTTCTGAAGCACAAAACATTTATAATACTCAGGTGAATTATCAATATTTTGTTTCCCTCAGCCCTCTTGAAGCTCACCATCACAAACAAAACAAGACCTATAGCAAATTCAAATTTGGATGAACACAGAAAATGTTGGCAGATTATTTCTTCTTTAAAAAAAGCAGAGAATTTAATAAATACAGTAACTTTTATGGGGCTAGCAAGTAAATTTGTGAGCCAAGATGGATCAAGCAGATCCAACTTTCTAGTTTGAGAAGTTGTGAATTTTGTTTCCTTATCTAAAAAAGTGACTAATTTTCCCTTACTGGGTTTTTTAGCATAATCTTTCATATGATTTTCAAATATAACTTTACATGAAGTATATATAGGTACTCAAACTGGACCATATGGTAAGAGACTAGTTTGCTAAAGACTCATTCATTTAAATACACGCAAGCAGTCACTGAAATGGACTTTCTTCCAGAGTCCTGATCAACTGTTATCTACAGCTGCAAGGATTTCCCACAGAAATCCTTTTTGGTGTCCCAAGTTGTGACTGCAATAGAGGATTTTACTGCCCCTGGACCTCAGCCACATCAAACGTTTCCACAGCACACAGCACAGTGTGCATACAGCAGGTCCTCCCTGCATGATGACAATTCCATACAGAGCAGCACAATATGGACTTAGAGGCTCCCTGATGTGCTGTGGTTGGCTTTACCTAAAAAAAGGGCAGAGACAAGAGTTATTAGTTCAGTGCAGAAGAGAGCAAGGGCTCAGGGTCCCTGCAGCTCTGGTCTGTGGGGAAGCTCTGCTTGATAAATTCCCCAAATCTGCTTGCAAAGGCTTGAGAAATGACTGACTGGACCTCAATACTGACTCTAATGATTGCATGTAGGACAAATAAGCACCTTAGGAGTGCAGAACAAATTATCCAATTAGTTGTGCAACTTAATAACACAGTTTACCATCTCAGAAGACCACAGTTTCAAAGGAACTTGAGGCCAGGTTTTCCCAAGTCCTCATTCCCCGTATGGTGAGATTTTCACAAAATCCACCTGAAAGAGAGTGGCAAAGAACAAAAAGCCAGATTTCTGAATGTGCTCTTCCCCCACCCACCCTTATCAGCTCTATTTTTAAATACCAAGCCAGCTCCCTAGAATTTCCTGAGATTTGACAGTTGGTCACACTTACATATTTAACAGAAGAGTGGCAGACTTGGCTGGGCTTACTGCTTGGCACAGAATAGAGAAAGACCTGCCCCTGTAAACCTGTCTCAGTGTCAGGAAATAGAATTTGCTGGACAACAAGTGAGCATGATGCAGGTCTGCCCCTGTTCAGTATGACACAAACCCTTTCATCATGTTTCAACTTTGATGCAGGCACTGCCAACAGCTTCAGTCCTGTTCAACTACTGCAAATTAGTAGGCGACTCATTTAGTAGGCTGTTGAGTATCTGCAGAAGTAACTGGCAGATGCATCATAAGAGTTATCTGTGATAATATTTGTGTGTGTGTGTACATGGGTGCATGTTGAGGCTTTCAAAGAGATGGTGTAAAATACCTGTCCCTTCAGGCCTCCATGGTATACAGCCCTTCCCCAAAATCTGTCACTCTTGTTCTGCCCTGCGCTTTCAGACATCACTTCCAAGCCATTGGGAGTGCGTGCTGTTGTGGCCATTGCACAGATGATGGAAACTGGGTGCACAACAGCCCACTATAGAGTTGGGAAGGGAGTTCAGGGCTCGCCAGCTTTAATGCCTCCCTGTTAGACAATGCTAAGTATGTTTACTACCAATAGAATTGTTTATTCATAGCTTAGTAAGCTGAGGTTTTGCTAAAAATTGATTTTATTGTAATTATGTGATGTCATTATTACTAATCAGTTTCAAGTCTATAATTTAAATTAAATTCCTTTAAAAATAGAGAGGGGAAAATCCATACAGTCCAATTACTTCTATGCTTTGCACAGCTATTAGAAGAAGTGACAAAGGATAAATGAAATCAAAAGTGAATGCACTCTTTTAGAAAATTACCATTTTCATAATACTATTAAATACTTTTTTCTGAACACTTTAATACTCCATAGATGGCTAATAGAGAAAGAATGGTTATACTGGAAAAGAGGTTTTTATTAAAGACAGATTTAATTTTTCAAACACCACAGGTTTTTCTGGCAGGCAAAGTATCAGCTTGCCTGATGAAAGCTGTTTTCCCTTGGAAAGAAGAGATGGGTATAGGATGTACTCAAGAAAAAACAATTCCTCTTGGCTGACCTAAGCAGAAGTATTGACTTATGCCTCTGAAAGGAGTTCTTTATTACAGCAGGGTAAATTGTTCAGTAGCTATACAGATGGGTTGTTTTCTGTTGTGGGTTGGCAGCATTTTTTTCCCCCCAAAAGAGGAAAGAAAGTTGAAATTAGCAGTGAGCTCATAACAGATTTTGGATTTTAGCAGATGGCAATGAAGAGAGTCATGAGTGATATAGTAGAGGGAGATTTTCTACATCTGCAGAATAGGAACGATGGGAATTAAGAAGACAATTCTGAAATAGCATTAACTTCCAGACCACGATTAAAGCACAGTTAGCTTTTAAGAAATAAGAAACAGGCTTCTGGTAGGAGGCCCTGAATTTTCATTTGCCTCTTGAACAGCATGAAGCACGCTGTGGGTTCTCACTAAATAGCAGTGGTCAAATACAATTTTCTGGATGCTACAAAGAAACATTTATCTGTACTATGAAGCAATGCCTTTTCAGAAATGTCTCACTATCAGCTTCTAAACTTTTCATGTTCTCCTCAAAAACTCTGCAGTTCAGAAACTGTTACAGCTTTCTTTGATGTAAAAGTTTTAGTCAGACAAATAAGTAGATTGATGAGTCTTTCTTTTCTTGCTTGCTTTCATGCAGACTAGGCAGTCAGAACTGAAATCCGTCTTGGGAGCCCAATCCTGTTCCAGATGAAGCTGATGAGTGATTTGCTAAACTCACATAAGGTCAAAAGAAGCATCAGCAAGATAGGCATTTAAATCATGAGCTCTCTTCATACAAAGTGTTTCAGAACGCAGTAAACAAAGCATAAAGGTTATTTGTTCCCTCCATAAGAATGTAGTGACTTTCAGAAAGAGAATAAAAAACAGAACAAGAGAATAAGAAGGACAGAATGAGACAGAACAAGAGAAGGGGGAGAGAGCAAGATGGAAGGCAAACATGAGATACAAAGAAACAGAGACTTAGAAAGTTAAAACAGGAAGAAGGAAGGAAAAAAGAAAGAGAGAGAGAAAGGAACAAAGAAAGAAAGAAGGAAAGGAAGGAAGGAATGGAGGAAGAGAGAGAGAGGGAGAGAAGAAGGGAGGAAGGGAGGGAGGAAGGAGAGGAAAAGGGAAAGGAAAGGAAGCGAGGAAAAAAAGGGAGAGTAGGAGAGGAAGGACAAGAAGAAAGCTCTGGTAATGTGTGGTTTTGGAGAGACAATTTCTTCATCTTGGAGAGAGAGAGAGGGAACTTTGAAGAGTAGCATTATACTGATTCCTTTTTGGAATAATTTTTAAAATGGGATGTGCAGATAAATCACATACATATAACTGTGAGCAAAATCGGCCCGGAGACCACACTAACCAGCACACTGTAGAGCCTGCAGAAGGCTCAGCTGTTCCCGTCCTTCAGAACACATCCTTGTGCAAGGCTTTGCAGTTTGCTTACAAGCTGAGGTCTTTTTTGTCACAGTAAACAAAGAGAAATTCAAACCAAGCAGCCAGCCCTGCTCACTGGCTATACATAGGGGTTTATAAGACAGAAAATAATCCCAGCTAGTCTGAAAGCAAAAGGACATTGCTTAAAGACATTTATTTCCCTCCCCCAACTTTCATTGTCCTTAGCTTTCCTTGTATACAAATCATTGTTAAATGAGAGAGAGCTACAATAGAAAGCCACTGAAAAAATGTAATGGACATATTCCCTTCTGGGCATTAATATAATCAATCAAGCAGCTACTTTAGTTACCTTGTTTGTGATCTGTCCTTGTTTCCATTAGGAAGGTTTGCCATTCTCTTACAGAGTCCCTCTCCATAGTGAAACAGAGTTCAAGCAAAATTATGTATTTCCAAGTGGCGAGATAGTACCACATGTTAACACTTTCCTTCTCAAGACCTAGATTCTACAAGTGAAAATCAAGCCTTGGCTCTCTGCATGCTTCTGTCTGGCTTAATTAACTGATCACAGCAACAATCTCAGCTAAAATGATTCCCAGTAAAGGGTAGGAGGGAGCTACTTTAGCAGAATTGGGTGAAGCTTTTCACTTAGCTACTACCCAAGCAAGATCCAAGAAGAAAGGATCAGAGACCTCAGCACCTTCCTAAGCTAGATGGGATTTGAATTTTTGGACACTGAAAGCAGGACGCTCAATAAAGCCTGATACCTCCTAATGCTGCACCAACTGCACCTAGAAAAGTTCAGACATTGCTTTGGGGTTCACAGTTCAGGTCACTGTAGAGAAAGAGAACTACTGTAAAACTGAGAGAAGAATTTACATTCAAATTCAAATCTTCCTCACAATCTCCCAAAGTAGTTTGGATTTAGAATCACTTTGTAACAAGCCAAAATTACCTTGAAGAAGAACAGCCATTAACACTTGCCCCATTATCTCAGCTTTATGTTTTTTTCCAGTGACCAAATGTCAATCCAGTCATAAAAGATTGTTTTTCCCTACCTCTGCTACTTGGTGATAGCACTAGACAGCTCAGTATCCCATCTCTCTGGTATATTCACTAGCAGAAGAGAACTCATGTTTCTGTGCTCCAGCTGGACAACTGTACAAAACAAAATTTTCCATGGTAATCCAGTCAAAATGGATTAGTATAAATAGGAGCCCCTATTTCTTATTATAATGATGTAACACTGAAAGTACCAAACAGCAGTAAAACAAACACTTAATAGCATTTATGGTTTAAACACATTTAAAACAAAGATCCTAAAGTGTTTTACAAGAATAAACTATGCTTCACAACAAACTCACTGGAATTTTACTGTCTCCATCACAAAGATTTCTCAGCTACAGATTACTTTTAATTTTCAACTAGGCAAACTAAGGCGTATAAGCTGAGAGTCTATCCAATGGGCAGTCAATGAGCTTAAATTTTGCTTGATTTTTCACAATTTAAGACATGATGTGTGCCTAGATCTCCAGTGAAGAGATGGTTTATTCACATCGTTCTGCAGATGAACAGAGTCCCCCATGTTTATTCAGTGCAGGGCTGGCTTACTTCAGTAGACAAGCACATATTAGCAAATTGAAAAAGAATGCAACAGCCCATCTCCTATAAACACCACTTGGCTATTTAAGCTTACACAGCACTAGAAATAGACTTATATCTCACAAACACCACCAAATGTCAGAGCATATCATTTATTCATTGCACGCTATATTGTTTTTCAAATCAGATTGTATGTGTCCCTTACTATATAAAGCTGGAGAAATATTCTAATGCACACAAAACACTCCTGCCCTGAGGACTTATACTGCTTTTGAATAAATTTACAGACTATGCAGTGAAGGTCAAACTACAAGGCAGAACATTCAGATTTTGATTTGGGTCTTGCTCCTAGTTCAGTGACTGACCTCAAACATGTTCCCTAGCATTTTTTTATAGCACTGCCTTGCACTGAGACATTGCTGGCTCTGCTTTCCTTTGTCCTGGACCATCTCCTGTTGCTGTTCCTCACATCTCCTGCTTACTTAAACGCAACCTCTGGAATATTGTCTGCTGCAAGCTGAATAAGGACAAACAGCCCAGTATCTCCTAATGCTCAACCAACCCCTGTTCACACAGGTGAAGACCACATGTAGTCAGGTCTGTAGTCTGCAAACCTTCCTTCAAATGCTGCCTTCTTTTGGCCAAGTGAGGACCACAATCAGTTTTCGTACCCAGACATGTAAAGATGGTTCAAGTGAAAAAAAAGAAAAGTAACATTTGATGCAGGCAGAAAATGAAGCCCTAGGGTACAGCCCTGTCTAATCAATCTGTTTTGAATTGCCAGTATAAGATATATTTTGGGACAGTTTTGCACACAGAGGATGTGCTCTGATCTTTTATGCTTCCTCCTCTAGTTAACTAGGTTTTCACACCGACAGCAGAGCTATTGTGTACATGACATTTACTGCTGGAAATGGATAATGCGTCTTGGCAATGAATGGAAAATCTGAGCACTAGCAATGAAAAGATATCTTCACAGTGTTCCTTGGTCTCTTGTTAGTCATTCAATGTAGAGGAATTCAGCACAGAGGAAACACGCTGGGTGAATGTCAGTGTTCCCAGATCTGGCTGAAGAAATAAAACCCCTGCTATAAAACAGAGTATGGCCACTGAGCACGACAGGCTCCAGATTTTCAGTGCACACCAATGAAAACCTCCCTGACAGCAAAGTCCCAGCAACCCAATTGGGGTTTATTTGGGAAACGTACAATTTTCCATATAGGAGAGCAAGTTGGGATGCTCATTTTCAGGTTGTGTGGAAAAATCTAATTGCTCTGAGGGATTTGTATTTAGATGTAGCTGTGTAGCCTGTAGAAAGAAGACATAGTCAACAGGCTAGGAAGCAGTGTGTCATGTGGACCAGAAGTTCCCTAGCTTTTTATAACCTCACTTGAGAATGGTGTCCATGCTCTGTGTCTGACTGGATCCCAAGGAGTGAACACAGGCTCTTTGGGCAGGCACAGCTCTAAGGCATTGCTTTCACTTGCTATTGCTCCAGGTTTTATGTCACTTACAGGCTCACCAGAAAACGTTTTTCTGTCTGTCTTGATCAGTGCCCTCTGTAGACAGACAGCAAACCCTTTCCAAGCTGAAGCACATGCAACCTTTTAAAAAGTAATTCAGAAACCACTTTGCATCCCAAATGCTGTTTGTGCCTGGCCATGGTGCATGCAGGCTCCAGACTCTGCCTGCCACAGGCTCCCTCACCATCTGACACGTGTGCACGGCTCCACAGCTCTTCTTCCTGCAGTGGCTTTGCAGGTACCCGTCTGAGGACATGCCTCATGCCTGAGGACATGAATAAGCCACAGAACACAAGTCTTTTAAAACTAACCTAGATTACTCAAAAAAGTATACAATGCACTGGATTTCTCATCCTCATTCAAACCAGAGGCCAAATGAAAAGAAGGAGCTTGGCCAAGGTACAAGATGTTGCTTAGCTATGCAATGAGGACAACACCCTCCTGACTGACATGTTGTGTGATGATATTTTGTATGTCATTGTTCATGCAATTAGATTGAAAGCTGCTGCCTTAAAGACACGCTAAGCATTTTTATCCTGTATTTTCTAATTTTCTTCATATTGAAAAACAGAGAATATAACCAGCCAATTAAGATGACACTCAAAGTGTCACCTTAGCAATGCCATCTTTTTGCAATGCCATCTTTTTGCAATGCCATCCATTATAAATATTACTTACAGCATCTGTATTTAACTTTGTCCTTGTTGGCTATGTAAATTAAAAAATAATTCACTTTTTAGCTGTTTGAAGATTCTAAAAAATTCTAAGTAATTTTTTGTCTCTAAAAAAATGATCTGACAACATATCTAAAAACTGTTCCCTGCATGCTTTCAAGAAATCACAGAAGGAGAGGGAGGAGTTTAGTGATTTTTTTTTTTTTTTGCAGCTCTTAAATAAAACTGAACTTAAGCAGTGGCTATCAAGGATTTGACTGCCAGAAATGGTACTGTATTTCTTTTAGGAAAGAGTGAAAGCTTCTCTCTTTCTTTTAAGTTATTATTACAGTTTATCATTACATATGAGCTTTTTTGTCAAACAAAATTTTTCTGGTAAATCATGATGAGGTGCGGCTTTGGCTGTGAAATGAAATATAATTGTTTAATATTTACATTTTTTCATTCCATTTTTACTGAATAGATTTTAATAGTCACTGAACAGTGTATTTACTACAAAACGCAATTTAAAAACATGCACAAATACACTACTGCACTCAAATGTTTCTGTGGGAAAGTTAAAGCTGTAGTAATTTGGCATCACAGCACCACAGTGTGAGGCACTGGGCAAGTTTTTATATGAAACAAGCAAGGAAATGTAGTTATCTGGAAGCAATAACTTACAATAGGTAAAGTAAAATATTTACACAAGCCCAAATTAATCAAGGTGCTTGCTTCAAGAAACATGTCTACGTCGGTGCTAGTATACTAAATAACACAAAGGATGTACATGAACATAAAGCCAGACAAATACATTTATGAATCAGGTTCCAGGTCACTGAACAAAAGATGTTGCCATTGACATGTAGTCACTGGTCTATAAAGAGAGATGTATATAATATCAGCTTGATTTCCAGCAGACAGATGGCATAATTTGGCAAAACCCTTTGTATCACCAGACCTTACATCAACGTTGTCATGTCTGTAAGATAACAACTACTTAATAGGTAACAGATTCCAGACTGGAGGGGTTTTTACCCCTACAACTTTCCAAAAGGATACACAGGAATATTAACGGGAAGCTCACACTGCTGCTTTTTTGGGGGTGCACTTCTGTTCACTCAGCTATCCGTCAAGCATAGCATGAATAGGCAACTGCAGTGCAGCTCCCCAGGACACTACAGAGATGGAGAGAGATCCATCAGAGAAAATTACATCAGCTGATCTGCCGAGCATAAACAATAGAGCCAGCAGGGCCCAGTTTACCTTCCTCTATACTGTCATGATGCCATTTGATGTAAACCAGCTGCTCTGGTCATGTTTGTCACACTATACCCAGCCCTGCCGCCAGAACAAGCGGACAAGACCCAAGTGCCTGATGGTCTTACAATTTATTTTGTTTTCAGCACATTTCATATATCATGTAGACTGACAATCTTGTAATTAAAACAAAGAATCACTATCAACAGATCTCTGATTTTACATGAAATGTAAATGGATTTTCACAAGCTACATCAGCACTGCCAGTACAGTATTAAGCCTAGTAAAATAAGATTTTTAGAAACATATCTGCCCATTTCTCAATCTGAATAATTTCTAATGACAGTCCATCTGTAGTTATTCAGAAACTTGTTGTCAAATATAAATTCTCTTGGCTTGCTTTAAGAGAGGAATCACTGCATTCATCTCAAATCAACAAATCACTGGGTTGTTCATAATGATAAGTTATCAAGTAGCTGATAGAAAGCATCGCATGCACAGAACTAGATTAAACTTAGAGAAGAGAGGTTTGAATGTACTGCCTCCACTCCTAGACTGGTATTATTAGTGCCCTTATTGATACCTAGCAGCAGTGGGAAAACAATATTATTTTTCCTGAGGTGGAATAAATCAAGATCAGTTCAGATGTGGCCTTGTTCTCAGTTGAGATAGGTGGATCACTGGGTCTCCAAACAGCCCATTTCCTGAGCTGCCCAGGATCCTGGGAAGCCTGGCTCCACAGGGGCTTGCCTGACAAAGTCCCTGGCCCTGAAGCTTCCCTGCAGCTGTCTCCCCAGGCTCACCTCTCAGAGGGACAGTTGCCTCCTGTCCTACCTGGAGAACCCATGGAACTGGGGTGGCCTGTCAGCACACTGAAACCTTGACAGCCAGCAGGCAGTGAGCCACATCACGTGTGCAGTCACCTTTGAGCCAGGCTGCCTCCCCACTTGCTTCTTTGCTGAACTCACAAGCAAAAGGGACATCTTGCTGTGGAAAGCCTTGATTCCAGTACATCAAGCAGTCTTCTGCTGGAGACTCCTGCCAGAAAGCATGCAAGCACTGATCCTGCCACCTGGCAGAGAGCCACTGCGAAGCAGCAAGGTGCCTGGCCAAAAGAAATACAAGCTTTAGCCTCAGAGCAGCAGGCTTTTTGATGGGAGGCATACTCCTCCTGGGCCAGGAAATGCCCAGGAACACTGTCCTTTCGTCCTGAGACAGCGCAGATGCACCTTGAATTCCAAACTGGATGCAATCTGTCTCAAAAAGTGATTATCACAGTAAATTTTCCCAGGAGGAAGGGCATTTTTTTATTCATAGTGAGATAGCAAAACATGCAACCAAGAAGATATTTTATACAAACACTTTTATGATTATTTTACTAGAACACACAAAAACTGTTGTATTTGGCAATGAATTTAACAATCACTTGTGTTGTTCAACTCTTTACACTCAAATAACACTCCTAAATTAACTAGCTGTATTATCTGTCTGCTCCATGATGCTTCTGCAGGAAAAACAACCACAGGTATGTGCACCTCCCATATTTTCACACTGTCAAGATCATCATTAGAAAAGAAACAGGAAAACCCACCCCTTTGAATTTTGACAGCCTAATGTACCCTCCAAAAAAAAAGCATGGAACAAAACCTTCCTGTCATTTTATCTTTCACTTCCAGATCACTTTTCATACATGAATCAGTGAAGAGTCCCAGCTGCAAAAGGTGTGCTGGCTCTGGCAGCAGACAGTACCTGCAGTTTGCTCAGTAGTGGCAAGTCTATACAGGTCTCATGCAGAAAGGCCACACAGAAATTGCAGGAGAGATGAATTGTTCTAGATGGGCTACATCCACCTTCCACCAGTAGCTTTCTGTTTTCTTTCCCCTCTTCTCTATTTCACATCATTCCTCTTAGCAATGAAATTACTTCAGGCTTAGGATCTAAATCCAGGCACTTCTGTGAAAGTTTTGACCAAGACCTGCATATAAACCTTGTGGGTCCAAATGTGATTTCTATTCTATTACTTCTGGGATTTGACTGTTTTCTCTATTAGAGTCTCACCTTTTGCTGTAATCTTCATAAACAATTGTACAGTAGTGCACGATTTATTTAAATCTAATTTCACTCTCGGTTGCTTCAGAAAACTGACAGAGCGCTCATGCTGAAAGTCTCTTCCTCCTCCTGCTGCCTTTGCTTCCCCAGCAGCGCTGATGGCATGTTTACATCCTGAAGCAAAGGGCCCTACCAGTTCCTCAGCATGATCTGAGATGGTGAAAGTGCTCTCTGTTATCTACATGCCAAAAGACAAACCAAACAAACCTGGAGATCTAAAGTAGCTCAAAAGAAACTTAACAAACCTGACTCCTCTAGAGAGCTGCTTCTTCTCCAAAGGATTTATGGCTTTACCTACTGATCATAAAAATACATAATGGATCAGAAGATAAAGACCACTATAAGGACAGCAAGGCTGTGCTTGTAAATCCTATTCTAAAATGTCCTCCATAGAAAACTAGTTACAGCAATCACTACATAAAGTATTCAGCAGCTTTATGACTGTTTTAAGAAAGGAAACACTAGAAAAGATTTTGTATATAACAGTTAAAGTTTAAAAGTTAAACTTCTCACTTTTTGTCCTATAACTATTATTTTATGGTTTAGCATTAAAATCATATCTTTTCTTTACAATGATTCTGTGCTAGTTGCAGACAAACGTATAATACCTGCACAGTGGAAATAAAGCACTTTTCAAATAATGGAGCTATATTCTGCACATACTCACTCTACTGTAAATCCCAAGTAACTCTGCTGACCTCAATGGATTTAAACTGGATTTATAATGAAATACAGACATTGTCCTTTATTTCCACTGATTAAGCTTCAAAGTCATTTACTTATGACCTTTTATGAGCACAAAGACGTTTTAGGCAGCATTACATAAGTGTCTTGCTAGCTCCTATATGTGACTTCAGTTATAAACCAATGATGGCAACAACTATAGTTTCTTCTTCTTCAATCTTCTTTAATATTGCTGGAACCAGAAAAAAGATTGTCTTTTTTGAAAGCTCTACACGAATATCTTGGTTTCTGATCCTGTTCTCTAGCTCAAAGAATCATAAAAGGTAAATCTAGAAGAAACTTACTGGGTGACATAGTTCATCCCCCTGCAAAATATCACGATATTTCTTTATTTAGCATTAATTTCTCCAGCATCCTCACAAATGTCACAAACAATACAGCTTCCAGAACTCCTCAGAAAACTATTCTACATTCTTGCCATGATCCCAGGCAGAGTATGTTGATCTTAGGACTGTGAAATAACAGCCTAGTCCGGAGTAGTATCTGACATGCTTAGAAAAAAATAGAAATGGAATGAAGAAAACACCCCAAACTTTAAACCAAGACCAGACCCTTGACATGTACTTGAGACAATATTACCAAACACCTCAGGAATTTTACCACTTTGCATGACCTCAAATATTTTCTCTCTGCAAAGCACTCTTCATAGCCTCTGTCATGGGCTATGCATCCCTCTCCCAGCTTCACGTGTTGATGTTAAAGCCCAACACAACATTCCTAACATGAAAGACAGCTCCTGAAACCTGGATTATTTTTTGACACCACGCTGCACAACTCATTCAGGCCTGGAAGCAGTTCTGAAGTGGAGGTTTGTAGCATCGGCATCATTGCACTGGTGGGGTGCATTCAAACAGAAGACGCAGAGCACAAGGTTTGGAACACAGAGATAAAGAATGGAGACAAGAAAGATCATTAATTCATACCTGTCAATACATACTACAGTATGATTATCTTGTTTTCTTTCTGGTAAGTTATTGGTAGCAATTTCCCAATCTGCATGGAATATATTCTGATATTAGGAAATTCTACATGGAAANCGCGTTCCTGTGTGACTTGATCTAGGTGATCCTGCTCCGGCGGGGGGATTGGACTAGATGATCTTTTGAGGTCCCTTCCAGTCCCTAACATTCTGTGATTCTGTGAAAAGGAATTACTACCTGCATTACACTTCCATTCATTCTGCTGATCCAGTTTGACTCACCAGAGTAACAGCAACAGAGCTCTTCCATCAAAAGGTAGTTCCTTTTGATTAAATACAACATCAACTGTATTTAATAAGTGTAAAAATCTAGATATTTTTGCAGGACAGCTATACTTTTCCATCTTAAAAACCCCTGATTATGTTTTATGGCAGAGGAAAGAAGATTTTGTATAAATGAGGACTTCCCTCAAAGCACACAATTATACATTGCTTTACAAATTATTTGGTTACTTGCTTTGGACATGTAGCCTTTGCCTTGACACACATTTTTCCATAAATGTTAGAATATTTATGTATCAGCAGGACCATTACCCTGTGAAAAGGCCAATTTATTTGGTATTACCTTGCAGTGATACCAAACAGAGTGTCGCCTTGCCTGTCAGACTGCTAAAGAGCTAGCATTATTTACCAGGAACATTCTTTTAAAACTAGCTGATTCTTAAATTAAAAAGGAGATTTATATGATTGTAAGACTACAGAGAAATAATTGGCCTTTTAAAAAGAACTCAAAATTGGGCACTTGAGTAATGATAGAGTGGTCAAGTGCCACTTACCAGCCACAGATGAAAATATTCAAGCTCTTTCAGTCTTTTTCCATGATAAAATAAAATTATGCTACTGCAAGCCCATGTGCATTACATACTATGTGGTTCTACCCTTCACCTCAGCATTTGTTTTTACCAAGCTACTTAATTTTGTCTTGGCATTTATACATCACTGGAAACTGCTAACCCATGGAACATCCCTTTTCACAGCTACGATCTCCTAATTAAACATGTAATTAATTATCTTTGCCTTTATAGCCTTGATTAATTACAGGAAGTTCACCTTTATCTCTCTTCAAAGTCCAGTACAGGGAACTGTTTGGGGTGCTTGTTTATCTCATTAACGCTGCTCTCCCTGAACAATGCCTCCAAGCGATGGTTCTCCCATAGCCTGGGGAAAAAGGGACTGATTCGTCATCACTGGGATTTGCAATAGCTCTGCAAGTCCTCCAAATACAAGAGTTTGGGCCAAAGAGAGAAGAGTGAAGAAAGATACCTCTCATCACCTGGCTTCACAGTTACTTCCTTAAGTCCCAGCAGTGTGAGCCAAAAGCTCCCTGATACACAAGAAGCAAGCAGGGTTTAGGAAACTTCGATGGCAGATTCCTCCAGCCAAAACACAACATTCTGCTTGAACACCAGTGAAGGAACCGTGCCTCACCTGTGACAAGCTGGAAGTAAAAGAAATGCCTACAACCATTCTTTTGCACATCACTTAAGAAATTAAAGACTAGAACTGGGCCTTTGTGTGTCTCCATTTAACTGCTTACAGATGATGGGATTTCTTTACCTCATCTGACAGCAAGCTTACAGTGACATGACCAATTCGTACCATTTTAATTAGTTATTATTATTATTCTGCTTCTATTACAAAAGCATTTAGAGGCACCAGCTGCAGTTGATGCCTGATCATACAGAACTACAAGCACAGGCAAATAAATATCATCTATGCAGAGAAGTGATGCTGCTTTCAGTCAGGGTCTGTCTACAGTGACTAAGATAGTGTGCAGTAGCTAGGGTATAAATTTACAGCCCACAAGCTGCTGGGCTTTTGCATAGTCACTGTGAAAGCAGTGTAAGTTACTATAAGATTTATTGTATACTAAGGACACCCATAAAGAATACAGTACAAAGTAGCTAATGAACAACATACTCACATCCTGGCTAGGTATGCACTAATTTCTTCTATGCATCAATGTACCAGCTAAATTAGAAACCATATGAGTTGATGGAACCCATGTTTCCTTTTCCGCTTCAGCAAAATTAAAACCAGAAGCACTAAGAGGTTACGGAAGGATCAGGAGAGGAAGGGACCTGTACCTCAGCAGTCCATATGAATGCTCAACTCTTCTCCAACCCAGCTTCTCCATCCTGCTCTCATCTGCACCAACGTTCAGTGTCCTGCCCTGTGGCTCTGGTGTCCAGCCCTGCTCCCTGGTTTGGTCACCCACTTTCGTACTTCCCTGGAAGGGCTTACTGCAACCTGGTGATGGCCCCAGCCATGGACCAGCAGAGCACCCTGTTTACTGAGTGCCTCCTGACTTTCCCCTGAACTGCCACGTGATAATCACAGTTAGGCAAATAAAGGAATTTCCAGTTTAGTGTACTTAATTATCTTTGATTTGAGTCCTGTCAAATGCTTTTTCCTCCTAGTGTAACTGATGAGAATTTCCAGGAAATCATCAGTTAAACCTGAGAAAGGTCTGAGTGGACATCTGGCCTGGCTGGACACACAGAGAGCAACCAGCCAGGACAGTCCCGGTAAACATTGCCACGTTTGAGCACACTGCTCAAAGTTTTCAGAATGCTATTTTCTCTCAGATTTTAATTCAGGATACGCAATTTTCCCTGCCTCACCAAGCCACGGCCATGGGATCTCACCAGTTCCTGGCCCTGTGAAAGGAGGGTGAGATGGGTACCCTGGGCTGAGCCGCAGAAACCTATGTGTGTGTAACACATCGCTTGGCCTTCAGCCTGGGACGTGTGCCCCTCCTGATGCCCCTGCCAGGCCATGGGTCCCAATGCTGTAAGCCTGGCCCTCATGACACCTGCCCCGCTTCCCAGGCTTAAAAGTGGGGAATAAAAGGAGAATAAAAGCTCTGTGAGTTTTTCAAAGCAGAATGTTTCTGCCACCCTGTGTCTGTGTAACCTCAGTCTCTTGGCTGTGGCCCACAGAGTAGCTCCAGCAGGAATATCAGTGAAGGGTTACTCATCCTCACCATCTGTAGCAACACCACTGACCACATACATGTTTCTTTCATATGTGTAAAAAAGATTTCCAAAACAAAGGATCTTAATACACATTACTATTCTTATTTGGATACTGTCCAGAAGAACTAAACAAAAGCTTTTTAAAGAGTAAGATAGTATAGTAACATCATACTACTGTGTTTTAGAAATATCTATTTAAAACTGTAAGAAATTACTGCTAGAAATATTCAGACACATAGCAGAAATTCTGTCATTTGGGCACATATTTTATGGGGATTTTGGGACTAACTCTTTGCTTATAGTTTTTCTGCTTAGTTTGTCTCATGAGCCTGGCTATTTCCCTGTGCCCTGCCCTTCTCTGGTCAATCACATCCTCTTCTCAGCTTCCTCCTCACTCTACTTGTATGTCCTCTTCTGAGGTCATGCCTTCACCTATCTGCCTTGCTTGGAGAAGTTTTCCCTTGCTATGGGACCTCCACACTCCCCTCTGTCCCTTCCATGGTACTGCCCCTGAGCTTTGCCCCCAGGAGCTTTAGAAAGCTGAATTAATGAGTGTGGGGGACATAATTTTGAAAGGTATGAGAAAGTTTATGTAAGATGGAAAGATGTGCTTTTACAGGATCAAAGCTGCTGCAGCAGTAAAGCCACCTCACGGCCTGGAAGCAAAGCTCTTTTAAGAGAGTTTTTGTGCTTACCTGCTTATAACGGTCTGTTTTGTAAATTAAAGTAAAACCAAATTCTATTAGGTGAAACTGTAACATCCTTCTCATCACACCAGCTTTGAGCTACATGCTGAAAGCTCCAATTGCAACCACTCAGGTGACAGGACAGGACTAGCTACAAAGTCAGCTGGCAGCAGCACCAAGACTATTTTGGTTGCTGGAAGCAGCAAAGTCACATTAGCTGGGGGGGACTGTCCAAGCCTCCTGGCTTTGCTGCTCAGCAGAGCATCCTGCGGAAGGCAGAGCTTTGCCCCATGCCTGGGTTCCTGCTGCAGATCCCCCTTGGGGGCTCCTGGGCCTCCTCTGTGATCCCAGAGGAGCCCCAGGAGCCCCCAAGCTCCCACCGTTCCCACAGCCATCCTGCCCACTGCTGCCCGTCTCCCTAGGAACCCACTGCAGCGGCCGGGATCAAAAAGGATGTTATGAGAGAAAAGTGTCTTCAAAAAATGCAATTGCTCACACCCACCTCCCAAAAAGGGAAATATTTATAAACAATTCTGCTTTTATTTATACAGTTTCCATGGCTCTGCTCTGTCAGACTCCATCCGTGCTTTCCCTGATACCGTTCTCCTTACACTGCACTTACTCTCAGCCTATACTTTTTCAGAGATTAAGGGAGTGTAATTTCATCATAAACTGAAAAAAGTGCAAGCATGAAGAAATGTCACTCATGGAAGATGAAATGTTTAGCTGATTTGTTATAACAGGAGTAAAAAGTGCAGAAAAATCAAGGGTGACAGAAAAGACCCTATGTCTAGGCCATAACACCTTGAGGTGCTGCTGTGTCAGGTAAAGTTTCCTGCTGGAACTTGGTTGTGGGTGATGAGGCTACTGTGAAAAGGAGTGCCAGGAGAGACCAGCTTATTTCCCTGAATGCCCAGCAGAAGGACGGTGTTGTGTTCCACAAGAATCTCATCCTGTGCACAGGAGGCTTTCATTTCCTGCCCTTATTCTTGCACATGACATGCATTTTAGGTACAAGGTAGCACTTCTACCCACTCTTCAAACACCACTTCTACTGATTTGTGCTGCTCTTACTTAGGAAATGGTGATTGTGGTGCAGAGTGCTTCCTGCAGATTAATGGCTGGAGGGGAGCAAACGGTGGTCCATAAATAAGGCGAAGGATATTAGCTCCAAATAGTCAATAAATCTTTAGGAAATGCCTTGACCTCTGTTAGTTATTGCTATTAAAAATAGAGAAAAAAAATCCCATGCATTTTTTCTGTATGACATAGCCACCACTGGTACGTGTAGAATATATATTAGCAAATCTTTTGGCTCTTTCTCTGTACTGTAGTCATCATAATTTGCTATTTTGAGGGAAAGATGTGCGTATGTGCTGGGAGGAGCAGGGGAAGGAAACCATTATTTCTCTGAAAACCACAGTCAGAAATTAAGGCTTAGTTTTTCATTTTCTAAAATGTCTTTACTTCCCTATAGCATCAGTTTCTTAATTACTACTGTTGTTTAAAGCTTTAGGCTCTTGTCCTCTGAGCTGTTTACTTCATTCCTTCTCTTGGGCAGCTCCTATTATTTTTATCCCAGAGGATTCACCAGAGTATGACTGTACGGTGCTTGTGTAACGTGTGCGTGTGTGCAGAGGAGGAAATATGAACAGAAATGCGTCATCAGCATTTGAAAAGGATGCTACAGTGCTAATATCTGGCAAGCAGCTCTCGATGTGTACAGTAATTGAGAAAGAGGGCAAAGCTGCATCTTTGCTAGAAGAGGAGGTTATAAAGGTGAAGAACTTAAAAGGAAGTCTGAAGTTAAGTAGACTTAGAAGCCTACTTACTTCTTGTCACTTTTACTGAGATCTTTGCTGTATAACCTTTTCTCCCCTGTGCCTTTCATTGCAGTATTTGCCCCTCCTATCAATCTGCTTTATGGATATTTTATTGACATGCTTTATGCTTTTAAGAACCTCTCAGAAAGGACTTTGGCTTACATGAGGGCTAATAAGATTTCAGCATCCTGTGTCCTTGTCCCTCACAAGACATCGCTCCACAAACATTCCAAGGAATTCTTTCAGAGGGGACAAAATGCTGCTGCCCATAAATCTAAGGGCAGCAGATGGAAAAATTAAAACTATGAAGACAGTAAGTGATACTAATTAGTTAAACAAGGCAGAGGAATCTTTTAGCAATTACTATCCTGCCACACAACTCACTGGTATTTCAAAGACAATGCTATTGTATTTCCATCAGAGTCAGCAGTAGATGAAATAATCTTTGGATAAGATCCTCTGCCTCCTGGAAGAGTTGAGAAAGAGATGAAGGCGTGACCAATGCCTGAAGTAACTTGGAGGGTGGTAAAGGCACCGTGTAGTCCAGCCCCAATTTAGGTACTGATGATGCACAATGGAAAATATCTTCTCTTTAAAAACATTTTAGATTCAAGGCAAATGCCAGGTCTATATTCTTAGAGCAACTTTAGTTACAGGGACAGGGAGAGCAGCAAGATTTAACAGCTTTGGTCCAGTCATTTACAGCGGAACTAAACCACAACACATGACACTCTTTCTGTCCTTTTCACTAATCCTCTTCTCTGCTCTCTCAACACTATTCACAAATGCTAAGTTCACTGCCAGCAAAGCTTGCTTTTTTTTGCATGGTATTTCATGGACTTAGTCATACACTCCCATGGACTTGTAAACCACAGGTTGAAATTTTTTGATCTCTCAGTCTGCAGAGACCTTGCAAAAGCCAAGACCACCTCTGCTGTGCAGTCCTTGAACAACTGCTGTCCTATGTCATCAAGCTGCCTTTGACTTTACTCTTCAAACCTATATTCTGTGTGTGCAAAACAAATCTTATGATCCTTTCTGCTATTATAAGTCCATTAATGAGTTTCTCCAGGAAAACTAGGAAAGCACGGGGAAGGAACAGGTGTCCTATCTACTGCCAGTTATCACCTTGAACCAGTTGCTTAGTCTACTGTTTATCAAGACCACTGATCTCTCCACATTTGGGATGTTTTTGGGAGCCAACCTTGCCTATCTCCAGTGATTCCAGAGTGGGGCTTTGTGACCCACAAAGTGCTTTACTAAGGCAGACCTAACAGTTCACAACTGTCTTGTTAGTTCCAGACACAGAGCAGTTCCTCAAACACACTACTCTGTACTGTGAATCTTTTGAGAAGGATTTAATTTCACTGATCAGCCATCTATGGTGACTTGTGCAGCTTAGCAGCTCACCTTTCATAGGCACTATCTGCAGAATTAACTTTCCTCATTTTTTATTTAAGAATCTTTTTTTTTCTTTCTGTGTGTCATACAGCACATGTGACTTCCTGAACAGAGCAGCTCCTCCAGATCATCTTGCTCAGAGCCATCCACTCTTTGGACCATTTTTTCCAGTGACTTCTGCATGGCACTCTTAACTTTCTCCAGTACAATACAATCTTACTTACCATCCTGCTTGTAAAAGTCTACATTTTGAATACTGTATTATCTTTAGGGTGCCTTTTCCTGTGATCATCAAGTGTTCAGCATTGGTGATCTAAAGTCTGCCTGGTAGTACTTCCTTCTTAGTCCTTATTATTTTGAATACCTCTCAGCTTGAAAAATCTGAAGATAATGATGCAATTTGAAAGTTCCTGGCAAATGGATTTATTTCCACCTTAGTTGTTTGCTTGTGTTTTCTGCAAAGTTTTTTGAGTTTTCTCATTCACAGTGCATATGCCCCTTCACAGTGTCCCACTGACTCTGCCTTTTCACAGGCCAGGATATCTTCTAATATCAAGGGTTACCTTAGCCACTCACGCAGCATATTCAAGGCAGAACTTTTCAGGACCAATTTAATTGGCTGTAGATATTCCTCTGCACTTCATTCTGGCCTGGTGCCAAAAGCTTGTGGCTCACCATCTTCTCACAGACCAGTTTTGTCATAGGTCTTTCTGGCATCTTCTATTAATATCATGATTTGTTTTCACTGCTCCTGCTGCCATGAAGCAACAAGAGATTTGCTGAAAACTTTGTCACTGAGATGAACAAGGGGCAAATGAATTTTCAGGGAAGAATCACTCATGATACTGTCAACACCAGGTGGACTACCTTAGGTCTATTTTCTATTTAGCACATGTAGATGCTGTAATAGAAGCTTTTGAAGAGAAACAATAATTCCACTAAGATGATTAAGGGAGTGGAGCATCTCCCTTATGAGGAAAGGCTGAGAGAGCTGGGTCTCTTTAGCCTGGAGAAAAGGAGACTGAGGGGTGACCTCATTAATGTCTATAAATATGTAAAGGGCAAGTGTTAGGAGGACAGAGCCAGGCTCTTCTCAGTGACATCCAATGTTAGGACAAGGGGCAATGGGTGCAAGCTGGAGCATAGGAGGTTTCAGGTAAACATCAGGAAAAACTTTCTCATGGTGAGGGTGACAGAGCACTGGAACAGGCTACCCAGAGAGGTTGTGGAGTCTCCTTCTCTGGAGACATTCAAAACCCACCTGGACGTGTTCCTGTGTGACCTGATCTAGATGATCCTGCTCTAGCAGGGGGGTTGGACTAGATGATCTTTTGAGGTCCCTTCCAGTCCCTAACACTATGATTCTGTGATAATTCACTTACTAGTTTTTGGGTCCACATTTGCACTTACTCCTGCAAGCTATCAGCACCTGGATAGTCCAGTCAGCACTCAATACACAAGCATTTCTCTCAAACTGCTCTCTAGAACCTTGCCCTCCTAATAGAAACATTTGATCTCCTGAAGCATACAGGTAATATGAAGGTATTTCATGTAGGTGAAGTACACAACAGACACAGAGTAGCTCACCTCTGAGCTCCTCTAGCACCTTCAGAAAATCTTTAAAAACAGAATCTGTATGTGACAGAGTCATGGGTGTTTAAGAGAACACCCTGCTTGTCAGTTCAAAACTTCACTAACTCACAAAGCCATAAATTTTTAAAAAACCAAAACAACTACAACTTCAGAGAGGCATTATAAACTAAATTAAGATTTTTGCTCTGTGTAATATTGCTCCGTATAAACTCTTTGCAGAAGCATCTAGTTCAGAATAGGCATGACTTTTATGAAAGGTATAAAAAAATCTGATCTTACACACTATGATAGAAAAAACATTTTGTGAATTAGAGGAGCACTGGGCAGTAAGACAAGCATAGAATCACATGGCAAACCAAATGCATTATTTATTATTTAGCAGAGCTTCTGTAATAGTACTCTATACATTGACTTATTTATGAAGTGCAGTAAGAAAAAAATTGAATTTGTGTGTGAAGAAAATAAGGTTCAGTTAATATGCTAGCTAAAATTGAAACTAACAAACATGAGCTGAGAAGATGCCATAATGTTCTTAGCCACTACTTAGGAAATATTAATTGACATACACCGGGGTAAATAAAGGAAGGTGCATATAGTAACAGTGACAGATGTCACCCAGCTTCTGGTTTCCCAGGCCATGAAAAAACTTGTGCGTTACAGGCTGCAGGAATGAGAGCTCCCCTTTTTATGAAACTCATCCTCCTCTGGAGCATTCATGGCAAACCATTCACAGCAAACCATTCACACCATTGCCAGGCTTGGCACTGACAGAGATTTGGGTTGGAACCATCAACACTAAGCTACAATAATCCTTTAAAATAGAATTTGCCGCCAGACAGCAGGAAGGTGACTCAGAATGCAAGATCCTGTTCTCCACACTTGCCTGGCTGTGAGACCCTGCTGGCACTGTCAGTGGTGATGCCCATGAGCACCAAGTCTAATGGTAGTTTCTCTGACATGAAGCCTTTTGCAGACTCACAGGAGGCAATGGAGACAAGATGAATAGAGGCATTGAAACATATCCTCTCTCCTCTTTAAATCAGAATCAAAGTGTTGGTACAGTATCTGTGACTCTCCAGGAGAGCAGCTTTCTGGCTTCCCTCTGCCTGGTGTTGAATTTCCAATTCTGCAGCTGAAGTACCTGAGATGGCCTCCTACAGTTCACTGAAATACAGAATAATGCCCAAGGGCTGCACATTTCTCTCTACTTTATCTTAGAAAAGGAAATTAGTCCCCATTACTAAGACTACTGTCATAAGTCTCTGGACTTATTCTTCACATAAACTACAGGGATCTTTTTGGGTCTTCATATGTCACTTCATATCCAGTTAATGATGTTTAAAATTAGTGCAAGCATATAGAAGAGTATTCTAGTTTAGTTAACCCTAAGAAGAATGAATCCTTAAAGAGATAATGCAAAGAAACCTGAAGCGTCACAGATGAGCATTCAGTTAAATAATTTATTTTCTCTATTATTCATTTCACACATCATCCCATAATAATTTTTGCTTTTATTTTCTGCATTTGCTACTCTTCAACTTAGTAGTTTCCTTTCCTTTTATAAATCTCACCTTTTCTAGAAGTGACAGCGGAAGTTTTGCTTGAGTGAGCTGGAACTTAAAAACTGATCAGAGATGAGTTAAAGAAATTAAAACTTTTTGAGTGAGCAGAGAGAAGAGTGTTGCAGGTAGTTTACCAGTTTTAAAGAGTGGTGGTATGTGGCATCAATGGTTTCCAAACCTTCAGACACAGAGGAAAACTGGGTCGTTGAGGCTCTCTGCTCTTCTGTGGCCTGAAAGAACAGCCTCTGAGGCTTGCTCTGCGTTGGCTTAGTTCCCACATCACCAGCAAAACAACTGCCTAGCAACCCAGCTTTTCCCACAACATTTCCTCGCGCACATGCTCTGTGCCCAGAAAAAAGTAAAGCACCTAATATTCGCTCTGGATAATCCCCTTGTTTGGAAGCTATATCCAGCCCTCTGTACACACTGGAGCTGTAACTAGCAAGGCAGTTGCTGTCGTGACAGACAGCGCTGGCAAATTCAAACCAGTGCTGTCCATGCAATAGGCTGCGTGCCCTGCACAGGTTACGTGTGCCTCAGACAGACAGCAACCTTGCTGCTTCCCTCCACCATATTTCCCCCAACAAAGGCAGGAAGCCATGGCTGTTAGCAAAAGGCACAGATATCCTTCCTATTGAAAGCCCTGCTTTGTGAACAGCAAGGGAGCTCTCTAGCACACACTTCACAACCCTTGGAAGAGTCCATCTGAAGGCATAAATAATTCAGTACTTTTAAAGAAGGTACTGGTTTGAACGCGTGATATTGCTTTTTCGGTTACTGCCTTTAAGGAATATTTACAGTCATACAGCAGATTTACTAACAGTTACGTTTTCTTATCTGACATCTCAGCTGAAGCAGCATTTTGCAACTGAATATTTAAGCTACTTTCCTCACAGTTTCAGGACCAGTAAGAGTTGCTTTGAATCTTCTGCAGCTGTTTCTGAGCTGAGAGGACTGCAGAATACCCGAATTTGCCCATGTTATCTGGAAGCACAAGCCTTCTCATTCCTCCAAAAGATAGCACCGTTTGAGCAGCACTGTAAATCAGCTCTAACTGGCATAATTAAGACAGCACTCTTAATGATAACACACAGAAATTAAGGCAGCAACTTACTTGCCGTCTTCATAACTTCCTCAGGAACGTTGTCTTTACAAATGAGTGTTACAGGAAATTGTGGTAATTACGGGTAAGCGGCGCGCCTGCAGCTCAAGCCACCCACTGCAAAGTGCAAAGGCAGCCAGCACTGGGTTGGTAAGCAACAACTGACAGCCACCTCCCCCCCTTCTTGTACTTTGCATCTACACCTTAAACAGATATCATGGGGAGAGAAGTGACTGTTTTAACAAAGATCCACATGAAATATGTCTGCAGAAAGGCTTTATTGATCCTGATAGCTCTAGTCTTGGATTAGCAACACTTATCTCTGTGAAGTGCTTGGAGACCTACAGATGAACAGCATCCTAAGTGTGGCACCATCACTGTCTTTATTAAAGGCAATACTGACCTTTTACTTCCTCTGTGTCACACAGGGTTGAACTTGGACCTCTCTTGCCCTGTCTTTCGCTGCAGTGTGGTAGAGAGGGCACTGAGATGTGCACACTCATGAGTTGAGTAGGTCCAAAGACAACTCCACATGCCCTTGCATTCTCAGCTGAGGTGGAACTTGTCTGTTGCGAATCAGGACCCTGCTTCCACTTTCTTCTTACAACAGAGTTTCACAGTAGGGCAGACAGCTAGCTGAAACCATGCCAGCATCCCACAGCCTTTAAGACAGGACCTACAATCTCCTTTTTGTTTCTGAATTAGCATCTGACAGATGCAGAAAGCTGCCATTAATATTCAGCTCACAGAAATATGTATGTAAGACTGCGAATTCACAGAAAAGCTCTGATAACATCAGATAACTGCAGGCAGTTTGGCATGTCCTTAATAACTGGATTGCCTTACCAAGGTTTATACTTTCAAATCTGCATTTTTGTCAAAGTCAGTTTAGCACCCACTAGATGGTTAGATAAGGTAGAGACTAGCAGCAGAGCAGTGAAATATTCACACAAGTGGATGGAATGCCGTTAACTAAGTTGTTACTGCAAGAACAAATTCTGGCTGCTACGACATTCAAAAAATCTTGCAGGGATGGTGTGGCTGGAAAAGACAGCAGAATTACATAAAAGAGCAGTTGTGCAGGATTACTGCAGGACAGGTCTCGCCTACAGAACCTGTGTTTCTAGGCACAAGTCATGAAACTTGCAGAAAGCCTTTAGGACTTCAGTCTCACTCTGCAGGGTTAGTGATCAGGGAAAAGTGTTTGTAAGCTGAGTCAGCTCCACGACAGAGACTCCAGGAGGTCCTGCTTATGCAGCTACATGTCAGACTGAAAAATCATTGGAGATGCACATGTAAAAGGAAACATCTGTGCCAGCAAGTTAGCAATGCTCTCTTGCATAATACAAGTAAGAGGGCATAGAGAATCCCCGAGGGAAAGGTTTTACTTAGCTTCAGGGAAATGCATCTGGTTTCCTTGCATTTTTCCCATTAAGCATATCCAGTCTTTTCTCACTGCATCTGCAGGCAGTCTGAGCAGCAGTGTCTATAGAAGTTTGAACTTCTAGAATACCTGCCTGCATCAAACGAACCTGCCATGTGGGATATTTGATACTCCAGGTAACTCTGCCACTTTTTGAAGAACCTGCAAACACAGACAAAAAACAGCATCTTCCCCTTCCCCCACCCACTGCTACCTCCGCTATCATCTTATCAGCAGACGACTTCGCCAGGTGATTTGACAAGAATGCTGGATATTAGTAGCTGACTGAAGTGAAAAGATTGTCCCCTGACAAGTCAGACATCTCTGCAATTGATCCAGAGCTAAAGACCCTTTTGCCCTTGAGTTTCATCTTCTATTTCCTCTCCGGGTTCCTCTTACTGCCTTAACCCTCTTACTGTTTCCTTTTCAAGTGACTCTTAACTTTCTAGCATCCTAATTTCCCTCTTACTCCTCCTATTAAAAGGATTTCTAATAAGTAATGATATAAAGTAAAACAAAATCGAAGGCTTTTTTATGCCTTGTTTCCCTTTCTCCCCCTCTTCTCTTCAGTCCAGACTGTATAATGCAACCCATTGGGATTGTTCCCTCTCTCACCCCCTCAGCTTTTTCAGGTATAGCCACCATTTCTCTTTAACTTTTCAGTTTAACATTGCTAACTCCTGTGTGGAAGTTCATCCTGCTGTCCTGCCCAATCTCTCCTAACCCATCACCCTGGCCAAAGATCACCAATTCTTTTGAGACGTACCGCACACGTGTAACTGAACATGAACATGTATGAGAGGCTGAAGAGGACCCAGCTGCTACATGCTAGGGACCTGCTTCACAAAAGGATGTGCATGATGCAACACCTGGCTCTTAAGTGACTGGCTTTCTGTGTAACTTCAGAGCCCTAATGTCGCGTGAAACCCACAACAGCTAGAGGAGAGAGGCACCTAACTGTTACTAGCAAGGAATCCTCTGTGAGGGGCTCAAACGCAGGTTCTGGTGTTTGTCTGGCCTCTCTATACTTACAGACATGAACTCTGTCCTGAAACTAGGCACCGGTGCCAGTGCTTCTTCACGCACATTGTTGAAGTTGCTACCACCCAGAAGATTTCCAATTCTTAATAACCTACTGCTCAGACCAGTATGGAAGGTCCATTTTTACCTCCTTACAGAGCATTGCAAACCTATGTTTTCCTATCTAGATGCTCTAGCTGTCAGATTATGGAACAACATATTGCTGGCCTTAAATGCATATTAGGTTTTTTGTTTAACTGAGAGCAAGTCACATATCAGAACTTTCCTGGAAGCAGTTCAGTTCACAGGGACGAGATGCCAACACAGCCCCAGAGGAGGTACCAACTTTGTTCTCAGCATGGAATGGGGTTCTCTTAATTTCTCCTGTTGAAAATGCTGCTCTTTGCATTTAATATTTATACATTTATACTGAATCTCTGTGGTCTTGAGGCTTAAGCTTTCACCTAGGTTTGAAGAAACCCATTTATTGATAGGATGTTTGATGTTAAGCACTCACAAGAGTGGAAGGAAGAACCTGAGTCTTCTTTCCCTCCTCCAATCCAGACAAGTTGTCTAGTAATGAAGTTATTGTCTTTCACCAAATATTTCATAAAACTATGCTATTTAACAATTGAAAAGATGCCTCATCCTAGAGCATTATGTAGCTAATTTAAGAATCCATAGTAGAGGTGAGTTCAAAAACTCAGGAACAGAAGATGGTCTTGAACTTGCACAAGTGTTTGAACTATTATTTAAGGGGGAAAACATCTTGTTCATTGAACCAGATCCATTGAATACCAAATGTACCCAGTCTTACCAATGAGCTCAGTAGATATTTGCTTAAAATAAAGATCTCAATGTAGCTTAGCTACATACACTAAGTAGCAACAGACTGTACACAAAACGTACTCTTAACTCCTGAGGGAACATCATGGCTGGAAAGTTGGCATACAGGAACTCCCACGTGTCTTGTGCAGAAGTACTGCAGGGCTTTAGGAGATATGAATTTTTAACTTGGATGCCCAAGTCTTTGTTTTTCTGGTGCAATACAATACTCTTGAGGCTAAATGAAACACGGAAGTATTTTTCCTTGCTAGAAGACATATTTTCCCATGGGATTAACAGGATTTACTCAATGCCATTTTCTCTTGGGATTTAAGCAAATGTTCGGATAAATATTGGCGACACAAATATTGATTTTGGTACCACTGATTGCATCTGGGCAATCTTGGGCCATTACCTGCCAGTGGGCAAATTCCTCCACTGCACTTATGCAGCTATTTTCACTCAGTGAGACACCTTGCTGTCCTCACCTAAGCAAAGATTACTGCAAATACAGCCATTTTCTCTTTGGAACAAATTCTAACAGTTCTCAGAATTACCAGATTTGCCAAATTTAGGTCTATAATTTAGGTCTGAAAACAAAGACTGTACATGTTGCAGAGAGACAAATATCTGTAGGCTAAATAATTACTCTGAACAGTCTGTTTTGGTAAACACTGCCTGAAACAAAACTAAACCAAAGTCATCCATATTAAAATCATGGTTCTCTAGAGCTGATAGTACCATCTATACTAAATAGATGCTTATATACAAGTTTATTTTAAAATAAATAGGGAGTTGCTTTGTAGTTCAGCCTTTTTGTTACACAAAGCTCTTTCTTCATGTTAGCTGTCCTCCATAATGGACACATTCCTCAGCAACATTTAAAAAATACTGTTATTGCTTTTTATTATGTATCTTTAATTCACACTATGTGACTTCACCGTGTGAGAACAGACAAGGGTAAGTTTAAAACCAAGCACACCATCAAATCCTTCTCTTTTTTAAAAAAGGAAGCATTTTCATTTCAAAGTGTTCTTTTTAAGGAGGAATCTCTGAATCACAGAATGTTTCAGGGCTGCTTCTCCTCCACTTCTCGTAAAGATTTGCTCCCTACACTATATTTGCTAGTTCTTTGTATATCTGAAATCAATACATTTCCTTTTCAAATTCAAAATTGATTTTAGCCAGTTAAAAGACAACATCAAAATAATTCCTTGTTGTCTTTTCAGGAAATTTATTTACACAGCTGGAAATAATCACTCACTCAGCAGGAATCCCCACAGTGCATCTTACAGAAAAAAAACCAAACACCCCAAAAAAAGGAAAGACTGTTCCTGACCCACTAGATTGATTCACACCATTGTAAAGGAATGGTTAGCAATTTAAGATGAGTTTTAGAAATGTAGTCATACTAACATCGTGCTACAAAAATGTGTGCAATATGAACAAAATGAATCACATTTATTTATCTCAACAAGGACACAAAATATGGAATCCCTGTCAGACTGCCGTATTTCCAGCATTTCCAGCTATGGTCTCAAATGGCTGTAACTCCTCTTTGCCTCAGAGCAATTACTTAACCACAGAATACATTTCTTTTATTTCACAGTTCCATATCTGTTTATCTTGGCCTTCTGCAGCCTATGCACAAGTTCAAAATCCATTGATTTAAAATATGTCTTTACTCAGAAAGTGGACAAGGAGGGGTCATACTTCTGCGGGTTGTGTCTTTGCAAACTTTCTGTTAAGCTTACTGTTTTCACTGACAACATGAGTTTCTGGGGTTTTTTTAATTCTTTGAGACCTGTGGAGATAACACAAGAGAGAAGGAACCATCGGTCCCACTCCACGTTGTGTATGATGAAAAAAATCTTAATTTGGTTCTATTCATTTGCAGTTTACAGAAACCAGTGCAAGTTGTTACACTTCCAAGGTTTCTTTTGAGTATAACTTCACTTGAAAGACATCTTTTGTTGGCTATGGACAACTTGTAAACACTCACTGAAAATTCAGATGCCGAATAGATTTTACAAGTTTGGCAGCCCAAATTTGTATTTCTTCCTATACGTTAACCTAGAATATCTGACTCAGTAGAAGGAACTCCCATTTAGTGGGAAGCAAACATAAAACTTAAAATGTAGAGTAGTGATTCGGAGAAAATATGCATTTTACACAGCACTCTTTTATTCATGAAAGTGAATTTTTCTATGGATAGGTCTCCTTAAGAACTTACAAAATGGTATTGCAGTGATAAGATAAATATAACATTAGGCATTGACATCAAATTTGTTTTGCCATGTATATTTATTTTAGTTAATGACAAAATGTTACCTGTAAGACATATCTAGGTGCTGGAATTTTTTTACAGTGCAGGACAACCCCTGAAAATACGCATAGAATCAATTATTATATATTAAAAAACTCCTTTCTAGGAAATGCAGAATTTAGTGCGAAACATAAATCTAGTGCAAAAAGCTTAGTCTCTGGTTAAATCATCTCAATCCACTTCTTTTCTCAGAACTTAGGTCACTGAAGAGACTCATCAAAAATGTTTACAGGCACAGAGAATCTAAACACTAAGACTTATTTCAAATCTTAAAAAATACATGTAGTATTTCCAAATCCAGGTATATTCTATATTTCTTTTCCATTTAAAGGTTACACAGCCTTTGCAGAATCAGGACTTCAGATACCTTTTTGCCAGTTAACGGTATCGGATAAAATTTCCTTCCCTAAGTCCATAGACTTACAAACTATTATGGTGTTTCTCTTGTGATCTTTTATCCCAGTTTCTCAATCACATTCTCTTAATCACCACTTCCCGAGACTCTAGCGTTGGACAACGCTGCTTCAGAACTGAGTAAGGTATTTTGAGTACTAACAAGTGATCACACTGAGGATTTAAAGCACAGATCACTGGAATGTTGGCATTAATAGCCTGCCCCCCTCATCCGCTAACCCTCAGCGGCAGTAATTTCTGATTTTTAAAGACACACTTTGCATTTCAAACTCATTAAAATATGCTCTCAAATAAATGAAAGTTATTAATTAAAGTGACAAAAGGTTTTCATAATAATAACCACCACAAAATGACTGCAGAAACTGCTATGCATATGCATGATCCTGCAATGACAACGATGAAGCAATTAACTCAAAAAGCCATCTTGCTGTAAACCAAAGCAGCTTCTCCCTGTCAGCACCTCAGTTCATGGGCTGCCAGCATTGTCCACTGCGTCCCCTCTGTGTAACTAAGAGATTGGCTTTTGAAATGATGATTTCCCTGGTATCAGGACAGAGCCAGGCTCTTCTCAGTGACATCCAGTGATAGGACAAGAGGTGATGGGTATGAACTGGAGCATAGGAGGTTTTGGATAAACATAAGGAAGAACTTTTTCACGGTGAAGGTGACAGAGCACTGGAACAGGCTGCCCAGAGAGGTTGTGGAGTCTCCTTCTCTGGAGACATTCAAAACCCACCTGGATGTGTTCCTGTGTGATCTGATCTAGGTGAACCTTCTCTGGCAGGGGTGTTGGACTAGATGATCTTTTGAGGTCCCTTCCAACCCCTAGCATTCTGTGATTCTGTGATCAGTGTAAATGAAAACAGAAACATCTATCCAGGCCAACTTATTTTGGGCCTGCCAGTTGATGTTTCAGGGTAGAAGTAGCTCAGAAAGGAGCACAGGGTGCCATGACATCCACCAACAACTCCCATCACTAAGACTTGTCTGTAGGGTCTTTTTGCAACTGCTGGGAAAGGATTCAGGTGGCAAGTACATCACCTTCCTGTTGTCTCAGAACCAGTGTATTTTTTTTTACCAACTCTAAGTTATTGATCAAGTGAATAAACAGAGAATTATGATAACTGACTGTTTAAGTGTTATTCTCAACCTTTTATTTATGGACAATTCACTGCGTGAAGTAAAATCAATTGCTAATCAATGGGCCATGAAAAGAAAATAGAAAGTACAGGATATGGAAAGAGAAGAAATGTGCATGTGCAACTGCTAGAGACAGGCACTCTGCCTGAGGGCAATAAAGTCTTCAAAGCCTAATTAGGGATACAAAAGATAGGAAAATTAACTACTTGCTGCATACCTGGTATTAAATGGACAGTTAATGTTGTGTTTTGGTAGCCAGAGTTCATTACAATGTTAAACCCTATAACCTGGTCCAAAGGGACTAGGGGTGGAATCTGGTAATGGTAATGGGCATACTTTAAATTGTTGTAACCCATGATTTGAGCTGCATGTTATAGGAATTACTATAACAGGAACCACCTGAACCAACGGAGAAGTCCTACAAGAAGCAGTGCAAGTTCAGCAGTGACCCAACCTGAGCTGGCTTTGGTGCCCAGTAACTCCACACAACATATCACCTCTCCTGTCCTGAGTGACCACCATAACAACTTGAGCTCAAAGTCATGGACTAATGAACTTGGTGGACAGTTTGTGGACATTTTAAAGACATTTTATAGGGGTGGTCCATAGACTAAGGGAATGATGTCTGTGTATTATATCAAAGGACGGGAAGGGAGGTAGTGGTTAATGAAGATGTACTGGATAGTGTGGGACCTGAGCATGACAAAAATGGTATGGAATAAGGGGTGTAGAATGCGCTTGTTTTGGCTGGGGTAAAGCTAATTTTGTTCATAGTAGCCAGTATGGGGCTATGTTTTGGATTTGTGAT
>VYZX01009287.1:7951-25450 GCA_013401335.1 Brachypteracias leptosomus | reverse complement strand
AAAAAAAAAAAAAAGCAGTTTGAGCTGTCTGGCTAGAGCCAGCATCCAGCACTGTCCCAGGCAGCGAGGACCAGACAACCCTGTCCTGCATGCAATCCCCTCTCGCCTGCAGCTGCACATATGTGCCCATCTTAGACGTGGCTAGAAATATTGTCCCCTCCAGAAAACTGATCATTACCTGTAATACAAATACAAGAGGATAAGACTTCATTTTCAGATTGAACCATTGCTTTTCAGCTTTACTGTTTCTAATGAGAGAAGCACATTTCAGCATTGTAATCCTCTTTGCAGCATTATACGCATAGATCCTATGCCTATATTTCAGTTGTTTTACAAGTTCTTGTGGCTTTCATAAGTGATGAATCAAATTTTATTCAACTCAAACTTCCTGTTGCATTAAATTCCCCTTTGGTGGGACACTGCAGTCTCACCTGCCCTTTTCTTGCTCTACTTCATATTTCATGCTGAACTACCCTGTACTTAGTAGAGGCATTTCACTCTGCATGAGCATAAAGACCAATTTCCATCAGTTTCCATTTTGTAAATATCTGTCCTGTCCCAGAAAAGTGTCAGTGTACAGTAATTTGACTATATTTAAAGCAGGGAAGTTCCTCTTTCACTCTGAAACTACCGTTTTGCTCACACTGAGCCTGGGAGGTTTAGCAATCACTTCTATTCCTTATGACCTGCTTTCTAGCCAACACACAGTTTGCCTGACCTTTGCAGCTCAGTCTTGCTTTCATTAAAGGAAGATAGCACAAGATCATCTGTTTTAGCAACCCGCCTCTCTCCATAATGGCCTGTGATTTATACATTCTGATTTTCACAGCACTCACCTGCATTAGCTGCGAAGCATCCAGCGCTACAGAGACCATGTGCATGGAGGTGAGTGACAGCTGCTGGTCCCTCTTGAGATACAGGAGCTGTGTACGGGCTCTGGTGAATACTCACCTGCTGACATCTGACTGCTTTCAGTTCCTGAGAAGTTTGTCTCAGGGGATTTGAAGGCCTTGCTCAGAGAAATTATGTAGGTGTCCTGAGATGTACTTAGGGACATCAGTCACTGCCCCTTCTTCTCCTCTTCCTCACACTCACACATCTGTGCACCATCATGCTCTCTCCTACTGCTGCCAGGGACTTTGGGAGTTCATCAAACCAGCACCTCCCAGACAGCTTAAAGGATGATAAGGTTTCATAGGGGTGTTCAGCAGATAGCTGAGCTAGACAGAGGATAGATAGAAAGATTTCTCACATTCACATTTCATTCACATTTCTCAGTGACATCCAATGATAGGACGAGGAGCAATGGGTACAAGCCGGAGCATAGCAGGTTTTGGATAAACATAAGGAAGAACTTTTTCACGGTGAAGGTGACAGAGCACTGGAACAGGCTGCCCAGAGAGGTTGTGGAGTCTCCTTCTCTGGAGACATTCAAAACCCACCTGGATGTGTTCCTGTGTGATCTGATCTAGGTGAACCTTCTCTGGCAGGGGTGTTGGACTAGATGATCTTTTGAGGTCCCTTCCAACCCCTAGCATTCTGTGATTCTGTGATCAGTGTAAATGAAAACAGAAACATCTATCCAGGCCAACTTATTTTGGGCCTGCCAGTTGATGTTTCAGGGTAGAAGTAGCTCAGAAAGGAGCACAGGGTGCCATGACATCCACCAACAACTCCCATCACTAAGACTTGTCTGTAGGGTCTTTTTGCAACTGCTGGGAAAGGATTCAGGTGGCAAGTACATCACCTTCCTGTTGTCTCAGAACCAGTGTATTTTTTTTTACCAACTCTAAGTTATTGATCAAGTGAATAAACAGAGAATTATGATAACTGACTGTTTAAGTGTTATTCTCAACCTTTTATTTATGGACAATTCACTGCGTGAAGTAAAATCAATTGCTAATCAATGGGCCATGAAAAGAAAATAGAAAGTACAGGATATGGAAAGAGAAGAAATGTGCATGTGCAACTGCTAGAGACAGGCACTCTGCCTGAGGGCAATAAAGTCTTCAAAGCCTAATTAGGGATACAAAAGATAGGAAAATTAACTACTTGCTGCATACCTGGTATTAAATGGACAGTTAATGTTGTGTTTTGGTAGCCAGAGTTCATTACAATGTTAAACCCTATAACCTGGTCCAAAGGGACTAGGGGTGGAATCTGGTAATGGTAATGGGCATACTTTAAATTGTTGTAACCCATGATTTGAGCTGCATGTTATAGGAATTACTATAACAGGAACCACCTGAACCAACGGAGAAGTCCTACAAGAAGCAGTGCAAGTTCAGCAGTGACCCAACCTGAGCTGGCTTTGGTGCCCNCTGCCTGCCAATGGGAAATAGTGAGTAAATTCCTTGTTTTACTTTGCTTGCATGCACAGCTTTTACCTATTAAACTGTCTTTATCTCAACCCATGAATTTTCTTTTACTCTTCCAATTCTTTCCCTGTGCCACCGGAGGGGAGTGAGCGATNCTGTCCTGAGTGACCACCATAACAACTTGAGCTCAAAGTCATGGACTAATGAACTTGGTGGACAGTTTGTGGACATTTTAAAGACATTTTATAGGGGTGGTCCATAGACTAAGGGAATGATGTCTGTGTATTATATCAAAGGACGGGAAGGGAGGTAGTGGTTAATGAAGATGTACTGGATAGTGTGGGACCTGAGCATGACAAAAATGGTATGGAATAAGGGGTGTAGAATGCGCTTGTTTTGGCTGGGGTAAAGCTAATTTTGNTTGCCAGCTGGGGTTAAACCAAGATAACTACATTCATTTTGCATTTCCAAACTCATTTCTATGTTATGTATTCAGCCAAGAAAGACCACCAAACTAAAATGAAAATAAATTCTATAGAGTCACACATTGATGAACTCCTTTCAACACCCGGGTTAACAGCCAGATGATAAAAAGCCCATATCCAACAGCCGTAAAAGCCACACTTGCTGTTTAACAAATCAACTGAGTTTGAGGACCCTCTCTGTAAACAATTTTACTAGCAGTATTATAAGTAAAATAGTGTCATTTGGGAATTCTTGTTCTACACTGACAAAGATTTGGTCAGAAAAAAAAAAACTGTGAAACAACTTACCAGAGGTGATTTAGCAGGGTAGTGACAGGAATCAAGTCCACTGGTCCATTTCCTTGTCTGCTTCCTAGAGCACATGAATGGAAAGATTTATTACCAAACATATTTGCTTGTAGAGCAGTTATTATCACTTCAGGAATTGGTGAATGAATGTTTACAATGATCTCTTTAATGATCTCTTTATATCACTATACTCTTTATTCCCTTTTAGACCTCTACAGAACAACTGATAAACGTTTTAAAACTGACAAAAGCCATTAATTACATATATTGTAATATAGACACAGTAACAGATAAATATTAATGCTTTCAACTGTTCTGAAAAGATAGGCTGTAATAACATACTTTAGTACTGCCACAACACCCCACAAGTATGCACATTATTACAATGACTCTTTCAGAAAATATACCAGCTGCTTAAAACATACAGCTCTATGCTACAGAAAACAGTTGAATCTGTATGACAGGAAATGAAAAAGAAAATCACGTCCAGAGGTTCTGGTAGCCCCTGCCCAGTTCTGCTCTTGTGGTCTACATTGTCAGTTTCCAGTGTGAAAGGTCTCTGCAGTGCCCTGCTTGCTGATCTGGGGATTTTGGGGTAGGAGGCTGCTGGGACAACCACAAAACTCCCCTCACATACATGTGAGAAGCTCATTACCCCTGCTGGAACCAAAGGTATATTTCAATTCAGAATTTGGCTTTTGCAGTAAATTGGAGTGGTGTGTGGAGTAGCAAAGTGACAACCTAAGCATTGTAGGCAGAAGCTTGGCTGGAATCACATATAGTCTAAACAGAGAGACAGAGAGGAAGAAAGAGAAAAGAAGGAAGGAAGGAGACATACATCAAAGAAAACTGGTCATCATAACCCACGCCTTTGAAAGTGGGAAACACTGGAGCCAGACAAGAAAGCAACCAAAAAGATAAACCAGAAGCCAAACACTCTGCACATAAAAAGGGCAAAACCAGCAATTTCCAGCTTGTGTGCTTGGGTCTTGCAGCTGCCGGGTTCTGCCCAGGAGAAGCCCACAACCCCATCACAGGGCATGGGGTGGGATTACCTGCTGTGGGAACCCAGCAACAGCTCTGAAATAGCCACCTTCATACCTCCTCTTGCAGCTCAAGGTCTGTGCTTCATCTCCGCTTAACTTAAGTGAGGGATTTCACTGAAACTATTGCAACAACTTACAGGCATGAGGATAGAGGGATTTACCATGAACAGTCTGGAAAGACCAAAACAACATTTGTTTTTTTTAATTTTAAAAGCTGTTAGTTTTTTCAGTTCCAAGAAAACTGAAGCGATGGCAAGAAACGTGATTGTGCAGATTGCCTGAACGGGTGTTAATTAGTTTCTAATCACTGAAAATTAAATTAGGCTTGAAATATACATTATTTATTTCTTGTCTGGGTTGTCCGAAGTCAGTGTAACAAGCTAAAAGATATTGAATCATAATTACAAGAATATATAATTACATCCATTTTACAGACTATAAGAAGGATATGTTCAATAAAGGATTTGTCCCATTTAGAGCACAGCTTATTTAACCAAACCAGTAAAATAAAAAATGATGTAAAATATTATCTTTCATCCTAACTTATTTTGTTTATTATTTTTCATTTTTAACTACCTTGAAAGGGCTGTTTACATGTTTCTATGCATTGTGACAATTTTTTTTTTTTCTGCCAGTTTTACCATCTGATGGACTACCTGGTCGCAACCATCAGGAAAAAGACATTGTTAGGTCTCCAGATACTGATGACTGGGGCCTAGGAAGCTTCAGGTAGTACAGCTTGTGTGAATCCATTCTGCTCTGTAGCACTTCCATAGTCATAAATCTTTCTGGAGTATATGGATGTCTGGAATTTAGAAAATGGATCCCATTTTCATTAACATAATAGCTCTCTTTTTAATGGGATTAAATTTATTGCATTTTGAGGGAAACCAACAGTAGCCTACATCTGCTTCCACAAGAGTAAATGTCAATATTAATATCAGGTACAGGAAACAGACTGGTCAGGCATAAGTAATTCTTAAACCTTTCATTATACAGTACAGTAGGACAAAGCTCAGAACAAATGAGACATTGAGAAGATCCAGTTTTCAGTGCTTTACGTCCTTCTTCAGAGGCTGTGAAAATGGAAAGAGAATAAAGGCGCTGTATGGGCTCCCACAAACAGTGCCCTCTGACACTGCATTTCATTGGGGCTACACAAGAAGTCTACCCTACACTGTCCTACAACACACAAACATTCTGTACCACATTGTTTTCTTGAAGTTCTCCTGTCCTATCATAATTTGAGTTATAATAAAACCATCAGTTTTCTACTAAGGAGTTGAAGTTTCCAAAGGTTAGGAAAGTATTCTGATAAATTATGAATGTTTACTAGAGCTTTATTCACATTGCTAGGGCCATCTGAGGTGTTGAAATGAGTCTGCTCTCTTGAATTGGAAGTTTAGCTTTGCTCTGTCAGCTGCTTTACATCTTATTTTTAATGGTGCTGGTTGCCGGTTAAACTGAAGTGGTTTGACCCATTCTGTGTCAAAAATAATGGATTCTCCCTCACATTCTATGATTCAAAATTCTGATGGGAAGTATATAACTGTTATTTTCTCTTTTTTTGCAAGCCTAAAAGCACAGAGGTTCAAGAACTCTCTCTCTTCTAGTGAAGGAAAGCAAGGAGTCCAGCTGACTTGCACAAGCAGCATATCTATAACTCAGGATGGAGGGCTCAACTCTTTCCCCAGCCCCTGGTGTCTGGGAGTACTAAGCCTGTAGAGAAAGTATCACCCAAATAGATCTTCTCCTGGTCACTTTCTGCAGAGATTCCCTGGAGTCTTCCTCTTTTACAACTGGGCATTTTGTGGAATGAGACTTGATCTACAATGGTAAAGAAATGTCCATTGTCTTCTGAAGCACCAAAATGCCAAGAGGCACTACATGTGAAAGACTAAAGCACTGATCTACTCTGACAAATCCCTCTGCAATAGCTGCAAAGCCCAGCAGAAGCCAGATCAATATCTAGGAATTCTGCAAATTTTCTGGTCAATATTGATCTAACAAATATGAGTTTAACAAAATACAAAGTCTTCTGAATGTCTCATTAAGGGGTTCAAGTAAATTCTCATAAAAGATGAACAGGAAGCACTGCTACATATGGGATACAATATTGAAATAAATCCAGCACTAAACTGCATCTGAAAAAAATAATTCCTCCAAACAGACACAAAGTGGAAAAGAAACACTATTTTTTCCTCCTAAAAAGCCTGCTGACCTCAAGCTTCACTGAAGACGAGTGAAAGACATGAGAAGGAACTTCATTTGAACAAATATAAAAGTGATTTGCAGCCCATTTGTTGACAGCCCCGTAACACTGGCTGGCAAACAGCTACCAATCTGGGTAAGAAATCTGTTTGATTAGAGTGGAAGGATGGCTGCAGATGGAGGTGGCTGTGTGGAGGAGCCCAGCCAGGCACTGACAAGGTTCCTTTCCTCGGAAGCTCCAAAGTTGGAAACAAAACAACAGGGCCAAAATTTTATTTTGCATCAAAGCACGTCAGGATTTTCAGCCATCTGCACCCCACTATTCTCTTGGGAGACGGCAACCTTTGACATGCCAGCTTTTGCTAAAAGAAGAGGAGTGGCTAATTGGATTCCTAATCCATTCATACTAATCTTTTCACTGAAGTGACAGCAAGTGTGATCCGTCATCTTTGCTTCCCTTGCTGCTTCACATGGGAGCACGGAGTTGGTTGCTGCTGCTCACACTTCACTGGAGGATCACCAAAAGGCCCTGTGCAACCTGAACTAATGAGCTGAGAGATGCAGAAATCTCTGGTCAAATTCAGCCTTATAGGGATAGGGTTCACTTGTAGGTAAGTCCATCCTCTGGTACTTTCAAAGGATTCACGCATATTTATATTGCAGCTGAATTTGGTGTACTGTTTTAAAGTGCCTTTACGAGCACTATTTATTGCAATCCACAGGAATGAAAAATGGTCTCTTTCTCCTGTGTAGGGCTGAGCAGGTTTTCTAAATGAGGCTGTATAGACTTTGTTCCTCAGATAAAAAGATGCGAGTGATACAAAGTGTATCGCAACTTTAACCCTTTAATGGCTCAACCACATATTGTCAATTACATTATGAAGCTGCATTTTTTCCTCCTGTTGCATTTAGTGGGACAGAGCTAGAAGGGTTACACTGGAAGCACCTATGAGCTCATATTATTCATGGCAAGTGCTATAAGTTATCTGAACCTACAAAACTGACCCCTGTTCTGCTCTTTCATTCTCTTCTCCATTAGAGACCAAGCACAGCTTGGTTTTAGCTATCATCCTAAACATAGGAAAAAAGTGTTGGAGAGGAGAAAAGCTGCTGTAATAGTGCAAGATCTACAGGTAAAATGCAGAAAACCGAGCTGAATGTTTTAATAACCCATACATTTTTGTTAGAGAACTCTCAGATGGGTCTCACTGAAACGTGCATGTTGCAGCAAAACATTCTAGCATTTGGTTTGAATTTCTTAGACCGTATGGATTTAAGCATGGATTTTAAGAGGATGGATCACTAACAACTGCTACATTTGTGGAGCTCGCAGTCTGCAAATTCTTTTATGTAGTTCATTACTGCACTGGCATGCCTGAAACAAGTGAAAAAGTATGAATAAATGAAGGAAGAATATGAACGTAAGAGAATCATAGAATCATTTAGGTTGGAAAAGACCTCTAGGATCATCAAGTCCAGCCTTTGTCCACTATCTCCTGATCCCTAGACCACGTCTCAAAGTGCCACATCTACCCATTTTTGAACACCTCTGGGGATGGTGACTCCATCACCTCCCTGGGCAGCCTGTTCCAATGCCTAACCACTCTTTAAGTAAAAACCCAATCTAGGAAGAAAGGAGAAGAGATGGCTCAAGCCACAAGAGAAACCATACCCCAATGGCGCAAATAAATGCTGCTGCTCAGATTTGTTGGTGGGAGCTGTGGCAGAAGCACTGGTTAATGGTCTTGGAGCACGGCTAGAGGAGCCTGTATGTACCACGTCAGCAGCTGCCTGCATTCTGGCTCTGCTGAGGTTCCTGCTGTGGCTACACCCTGTGTTGTAACAGGTGACAGCAACTATGAGGAAATATCTAACAAGGACAAGAATCGAGGTATTCGGACAAGCCCACAGTAAAATGAGGACAGCAGCAAGACCAACTGGATGGAATCAGAGTACAGAGAAAAGCTTTATTTCCTGTTCCAGAGCAAAAATAGTATCTTCTACACCACCAGCCCCCAGTCTCATCTTGTAAGCAAACTGAAGTCCTCAATCTACAGCTTCTGCAGTAGTTTAAGAGATTCCCTGGTAGAAAGACAGGCTGTAGGTATCTTTGTCACAAGCCAGGTGCTACCTGCACATCCATTAACAAGTATTTTATGACTTCTAGGAATGACACATGCTCCAAGGCTAGACTCAACTGAACTGGAAGAACAGAGAGATTGGCACTGGAGACAACTGGAATGCTGCAGCCCGGGCCCACCTCGGGACTGGATTCCCTGAGCATCCACATGAGGAAGGTGGGTCTCACTATCATGAGCAACTGAGGCAGGACAAGCTCTCTAAGTCAGGCTCAGGTTCACAAAAGATAAAGGATGGGACATAACAGTGTTGTGTCCTGCTGGTCTAGAAGTAGCTGTGACAATCTGTGACTTTGACAAGCTACCTCATGGGGGTTTTCCTGCTTAAAAATACATAGCAATGCTAAGAAGGGAAGACTTAATCTGAAGTTAATCTGATATGGAGCTCCCACTTTTGGTAGGAGCAGGAAGAGAGCCCACAGTCACTATGTATATGGACAGGAACCCCTTTCTGTAAGCTAGTTTTGAAGGTTTAGTGGGTCATTTTAGTTACCCGAGGAAACCAGCACTGTGTTTGTACTCCAAGTTTTAGTAGTATGGCCATGATAGAGCTGGCTTTAACCTAGATACTTGGATGCTGTTAGCAGGACAGCTGTGGAAGTACAGAAACCAGGGTGTGCTGCAACATCTACTTGAGAAGCTCAGTAAGTTGTCAAGCTGTTAGTTTCAAGATGTCTTTGATATCCCTGCATTAACTGTAATAACAATGTAAATAAGCAGGACTGTGACAAAATACACAGAACATAAAAAGTCCTGTTGCCTTTTATGCAGCAGGAATTGGAGTAATATTAGACATTTTCATCAGCCAGCATTGGGCAGCATAGCCCAGCACATATTTAAGCTTTGCTATATGCCTGGGGTATTCAGTTACTAAAAAGAGCTTGATTGCTCCTCATGTTTGTCTCTTATGCCCACCAGTCTTAGTTACAATTTAGCTGTTTCCCCAGCTGAGCCACACTGATGACTTTGAAAGGCAGTTAAGTGGAAGATAAATTTCAATTAGCAGGTAAAAACCTTAAGGTAAGCTGTAGAAGGGCACATCTTTTTTTAGCCTGAACTATTCATACAAATTGCTATCTATATCTGTTCATTGTACAGCCAAGATGAAAGAACCACCCCCCACACACAATTTCTAGCCACCTCCTAACAAGGATCAATTATCTCCCACACCTTCCCAGGGCATTAGTATAGAGCTGAGGTAAAAAAAGATGAAAATACATCCTCCATAATGCACTGCTGTAGTTCTTAACTGGGCTGATAAGTCCTAGTATGGGCTTCCAGCTATAAACATGAGAGGGGAGCAAAATGAGTGAAAGTTATTATACATAAAGGCTACAGATTCATGTGATCAGCACTGAAAATTGTTAGAAGTGATGATTAGAGCTGTAACAAAAGTCAGTTTATTTCTCTTGTTACTTTGTACAAGGGAAAGAGGACAGCACGTGAAACAAAACAAATGCATTCAGAAGCGACAAAATAAATCAAGAGGCTAAGCAACGAAACAATATTTAGTTGCTAAAGCAGACAAGGATCGGTTTTGGTATCTGTTTTTCCTGTAGATGGTTGATTCCAACCCAGTAGCTAAAACCCTGACCTGAAATCTTGCTTCAACAATCTTTTCTTATTATGTCATTAAACTTACCTTGTGTTATAAGAGAAAGACATACTGGAGTTAAAAGGGCAAACTGTTAGCTATGCAATGGTAGATTCCACAGCATGTGGTGTGTACTGATACCCTGAGATATAATTACAAGACCGCATGAGAAACACTTTCTGAGAAGCTGGTGCAAGCCAGTAAGGGTGTGAATTAAATCCAGTGTGAGGTTTTAGTAACAGAAATTCCATTTGACAGGCACAAAACGTTGCTACTCTCCCAGGGGAGGAAACTGTTGAAACGCCCTGTGCAGTTCCAGACAAACTCTAAATCACAACAGCATTGTAACAATTTTAGGATAATATCTTGGTCTCCTTGTGCTTTAGAACACAGTCCAGCCTCTAATTCCAGGCATGGGGGGAACTCCTAGAGATTATTTCATTACATATCAAAGTGAGTTTTGCTTTTGTTGTTTGCTAATGTACCTTCCCCCCCACCCTCCCCCCCAGTCTTGTTTTTCTCATGCTGGCTACAGAGTTCATCACTGAACACATGCATGATACTGACACCTGCTTTCTGGGGTAAAACCAAAGCCAAAAGTTAATGTATAGGCCAGGAGAAGATGAGGCAGCCGTATGCATTTGCAAAAGGAGGCTCTAAATGGATGAAGAGAAAAAAATCCACCTGTGCTGGAGAGCAGCCTTTGCTGTGCTGCAGGAAGTAACTCTGTAAAGGACTCCATGGAGAAAAACCTTCAGTGAACTGAAGAGGGCAAATTCACAGAGTTGTTTCTCTTCCTTTTCCTTCTCTCAGATACATAAGTCACAATCAATATAGGAAACCAACTATGTTTGCATGAAAGATTCCATGTCCTGGCACAAGGAGTGATCAAAAAAGTAACAGGAGCTCTAAAAAGAGCATATTCTTAGAAACCACGTCATCTGAACAGATGCAGTGCTGCTAAAGTTCACTGGATAAACTAGGTTTTATTTTCTACAGCATCTCTTTAAATACAGTAACAAGGAGTCAGCAGGTTCATGGGTACATACCCACTGGAATGTTTTGCTGAACATTAATAACTCCACAGCCCTAGGTTCCAGCTCTGTGGGCCAAAACAAATATAAAACAGTTTTTGGTTTCAATCCCATACATGACCTCTGGGAATTACATTGAAACTTCCTGTTTTCCCCACTACTATCATGCATGTCACAGCCTACAAATGTGAGCTAGCGAAGAGCTTTCAGAGAATCATACTTGCAAGGAAACCAAGGATCAGGAAAATAGCTCCAGTGTAATACAAATGGCTTGAAAACCCTGCCTGTGAAATATCGGCAGGAAAAAGGGCTTGTGAAAAGGAAACCATTCATCCCAGATCCTTTTTCAAAGTGACTGTACCAAACCTGCAAGGTACTTGTGCTGAACTTCAACACAGAGCTGCACCCCAGCAGCATCCTGGCTCTTCATGGACATCTCCACCATACTCTGTGCCTGCAGGCACCGAGAGGAAATAGAAACGTTGTCCCCACTCTGTGATTTGAAATGAAGGTGGAAGCAAACATTTTTTTTACTGAACAGTGATACTTCTCCATGTACAAATACTCACTTTGATTTGGCTTCAGCTGCTGCAGGATGTCTATTACTTTCCTCCCTCTCCTTGCACAGGAGAAGGTGAGCCTGAAATGATGGGGTGGCCACTTGAGAATTACCATTATTGATTTTCTGAAGAGTAGATTTCTACTTTATTAAACACTATGCTAATGTTCAACAAAACCCTTGGTGAGCAGTGGGCTGCTAGTTCACATCAATTCAGAGTCAGTAGTGAGAGGCAGTGAAGTCTTGAACAATTTAGTGCTTTTTCATTTACAAAAACTCAATTTGACTAGGCTTCAAAGGCTGCTGCTTTGCTGTGTAACAGTTAGGTCCTAGGGTCTGTGAAATAAGTAAAACCTTGCTCACAGCCAGGTGACTACGGCCATACTACTGGTCTAAAAGTTGCATCACTTTTAACTTCATTTCCCTACTTTAAACAAGGGGAAAAAGAATTTTTAGCCATTTATTAGTAGCACCGAAAATTTTCACACACTCATAAGCTTTTTAAGAAGACTTTGGTTTAAAAAATAATAATCACCATCTTTCCCTGCAGTATAGAAACCTCATGAGTATCTTTAAAACTGCTCCACTTTTTGGGGACTCAATTCAGCAAAAAACTAGGACACTCATTTATGACCTATTTTCTGTTATTAGGAACAAATCAGTTTGCACTAGTAACAGATAATAGAGCCCGATGCTGTGGTAATAGGAAAAACAACATACTGACGTTCATTGCAATACAAACAGGTGCACAGAAATCTTTTTTACAGATTCTGTGAGGCAGATGGTCATTATGCCATTACAAATAAATGCCAAAAAATATTGGGCAGAATTTTTTTCCACCCATCATGTTTCTTATCTATGGCACAAAGTTTCTTTTAATCACAAGCGCAATTAGATTTCTTGCAGTGATTCCAAATGCACAGGATTTCTACAAGGCAGCAATTAACAAGGCCAACACAGAGTCTATACTAAAATAATGCCTTCAAAGACATTGTTGCCAAAGGCAGGTCTATGGTTTTATAATAAATACTATCTAATTATTCACTCCTACCCATGCTACTAGAGTAGGGGCCTGGAAGCCCTGATGCCCACCTCTGCTCCCCTATAATCTTTCTCCCATTATTCTGCATGAGCATGAAAGAAAAAACGAGCAAGTGCAGCTTCACTTCTCCTCCACTCTGACTTTCCAGCAGACTATTGCTGGCATGAGTCAGGCCTACGCCTCCAAAGCAATGAGGTAAGCACCAAATGACAGAATTTAAGCCTAAACAAGAAAGCAGATGTGCTTGGTGTGCCGTCTAGTGTTAGAGCTTCCCCACTTGTGCAGCATGACTGCATGTATGTGCAGTACAGTCACAGTGTCTCTTTTCTAACACACCTGCATCTCTTGCACAAGCCCTCAATCAAACATCTGATGGATCCCATTAGCCAGCACATGACATACTCTGACTGTTGCTCCTAGTGATCAAGCCTCTCAGGTATTCAAATCTCATCATCTTTATCACCAGGAGCACATCCTGCTCCCCTTACTCCTGTAGCCATCCCTAACTCTTCACACCACCAGTTCCACATTGCAGTTATGTGCCCTTTCCTCTTTTTGTGCCTACATGTATTCAGGGACAAATTAGTGGATGGAAAAGTCCACAGACAGTTATCAAATATGTAGAAAGGCTGGGGAACATTAGGGAGAAGTATCATACACATTTGATCTGCTGCCATGGTCTTCCATACAGCTACTTCTTCCCTTTTTTCCAGGTTATTTATGTTTACTAAAGAAATAATTACACAATTAGCAGGGTTTACACCTGTCATTGACTCCCTCATGCATCTCAGCTACCAGCAGGCTTCAGTTCCAGGTAATTCTGTGTGCCCTGTAGCTCCTTGGAGCTGGCTCTCACTATGCCAGGGACGCTTGACACTTCCTGACTGCTGCATTTCCTCATTAATCTTAGGCACATTCAGCATCTAATGGGGACTGCCTTTGCTCCTGGGTTCACACTTGGTACAACCCATTCTTTGAGAACTCAAGAAGCTCTCATCTGCTCCTCTTCAGAGCTGCACTTCCAGTTCACTTGCTTCCTGCCTCAGCAGGACTCTCCTGGACTAAGCAGCATCCATTTCAGGGTCCTGCCTTTTCCAGTCCTGCCACAGCACCTCAGCCTCTGTCTCTGCATGCTGGAGCAAGCACTTGCACTGAGATCTCTTGCTACTGCCTCAAGACCTCATTGCTCTTGTTGATGTCTTGCATCATTTTCCCCCTCTTACTATTTTCCAGTTTCCTGCAGCATCTACTCATTCCGTAATGGACTTGTTCAGCTCAGTGATACACAAAACCTGAGCTAGATAGGCCTTTGGTCAGACCTTCTATCACTACTTTAATGCATATCTGTCCTGACCCTTCCATGTCCCTCTTTTCTCCCCCAAAATCTGTATACCTGCAAGCAGTTAAAACAAGAAATGAAAGTGTACAGAAATTCTGCCCTGTTTTCTTCAGTCTCTCCCAGCACATCTGCTGAAAGCTGTCCTTCTCTTCAGCACTCCCATAACCTGCCCTGGAAGTGCTGCTTTTGTTGGGGAACTAGTTGGCTGTGCTTCCCCAGGAGGAAGGGATGCATGCCAAGGAGCGTGCCTGGGGAAGGCTCAAAGCCTCACTCTTAAACTTCTTTTATCATTGCTGAGGGCTCCAACAAGGGCCACAGCCATGTGACCGGCAGCCCTTCACGCAGTCGCATAGCAGGAGGTGGAGCCCAGAACTCTGCAGAGAAACACCGCTCTGCCAAAGAACGCTACTTTCACGTCTCTCTCCCAGGGAGCCAGCCACCAGTCAGCAGGGTCTAAGAGACTCATGCCCTGTGCATATATTTTTAAAATTAACCATCTTTGTCTCTCCTGAGGCATAAAATGAAATCTTATTCACAATAACACTGATAAAACAGTTTCCAAAACCTTTCCTATAAGGCCCTGAAGGGAGAAAAAAGCTGAGTATTAACCTAGCTATATTTCACAAACCAGAAATCTCAATATTGTAAACCAGGGAGCCTCCGATGGATGGGACTGCCCTCATCTCTGCAGCAGCTCAGTTAAGAAAGTTACTTTTCCTTCACTACTAGTGAAAATAAAAGTGACTAGTTAACAGCATTTTACTAGTCTAAACCCTTTAACAAATTTCCCTGAGTTTTGGTAAAGCTACAGAAGAAACAAGAACAAACCAACCAATTTCTGGCAGGTCTGCCTGAAACAAAGGTGGAGGCTGCATTGTTGTCTGCAGACTTGCTGTTCCTACCTGGAGAATATCTTCACTTGCCTGACTGAACTACAATACAGTGCTACCAAGGAATTTACAGTTCCAAGGAGGTTTAAAATAAAGAAAAATAACGCAGAAAAAAAATAATTATATTTTTCTAAGATTACCTGCAGGCGAAATCCACACCACAGGTGTTGCTGTGACTGTATCTTCTGCAGACACATCTAGCCTAGCAGTAAAAGTTGTCAGCAGCCTAGGGTCAGCATCACAGATTTGCAGAGCCCCACACTGATACTATTCTGTCAAATCAGTGGCAGCACTAAGGATGAAACTGTAAGGCTACATCTATACTAGTAAATAAAACAGGCCAGACATGTTTCTGTAGCCTGAAGCAATGCAACATGGCCTGGCACACATACACAAAGCTAAACTGTTCCCCTTTGCCTCTAGACATGATGGTCATATCTGAACCATCCATTAGAAAATGTCTGTGGCATCCAATTCTTTTTGTTTCCTGCAGTGTTGCTAGATGGCACAGACCAAATCTATGCCATGGCGCATTGTAACAATTAAACAAGACATGCAATTGCAGACCAGTGCCCTGGTCTTGTTCTACTTTCTTGTATAGACATAGCCTATGGGTAGCAGCCTTCAAAAGCCTTTTAAAAGGCTCTCAGGGTTCAACCCAGTTTATCAGTCTTAGCTGCTTACCCCAATGGGTCCTAAGGCCTTGCCCCAAAAAAACAGCAGTGCTCTGCATCTCATTCATAAATAGGTAAAGGGATTCTTCCACTTGGAAACATTGAGCCATGAACATTTCTAATAGTGTCACATGCAAGCCATACCAAATAACCCAAGAAGAACCTATATTAGAAAACAAAACTAATAACCATGGCTGCCTAGTTTGTGAGAGGATCTGGAAAGGAGAAGGAACTGGCAGAGGTAAATTTTGGGGAAACAGTCCCCAGTGGATGCTGGGGTGAGGGTGTCAACATATTTGTTACAGCAAAGACTCCTCATATGGATGAGCTCCAGCAGAGACATCCCCCCATTCACCTGTTCCTTCTGGGGATATGGCAGGTGGGTTTTGTTAAACCCAGCCATGTTTAACAAAGGGCAGATTCCCTCTCTGCAATATTAGGTGATGCTGCTTGATGGGAAAACTCACCAAAGTTGTTGTGCATATGTTTATCACCATTAGCAATAGCATAGTCCTAAAAGCTGTAAAAATTATATACAGACCAAGTAAAAACCCTGAAATATTTCTGTATTTTCAGTTTTCTGTGTTTCTCCAAACCAGAAATGAGTATAGATAAAATATTGCTCTCTCATTCACCTGGTTTTATTGCTAACATATGCATTGCAGACTGGATCCAAAACTCACTGAATTTCAAAGGAGCTTCAACACAAAGAAAATGGCCTCAGCGTCCTAACTATTGACACACACATTCTGAAAACCTCAACATCTATGAAGCTTTGGGCTTCTTTGACTTAATGCTTAAAAATAGCAAGAACAATAACAGAAAAACTATGTGCCTAATTGCATTTATTAAGGGTCAGCTCAGTTTTGAATCTACTTTTTGATTTCCATTGGAAAAAGTTGTACAATTCAATGAGGATTTGATGATACCAGCACCAATGCCACAGGCACAACCCATATCCTCTCGGGAAGGGCAATCACTTCTCCACTGAAAGGCCTGATGCACATTAGTACAATGGTTTGTGGGCTGCTGAAAGCTTTAAAATTACATGTTTCCACAGTAAAAGAGTATGAATGGGAAAAAAAAAAAAATTAAAAAAAAAACAAAACAGAAAATACTCCATCTGAAGTATATGGAACACCAGCTTCAATCTGAATTAAATTTCCTGTGCCCTGATATCCTACAGATAGTGATTCTTGCTGCTAGTGTAAGCTAGCACATACCTCCACAGCCGCTCAGCCTTCCCTGCAAACTCACCATCATTTGCTGCCGAGATCAGCTTCAGGGCAAGGGATGTAAAGCTAAAGGGCCGTCGAAAAGCTCTTTTGGAGGCTTTTTAGAAGCCATGAAAAGCGGTTTTTGAGCCTGGGGCTAGCAGCTTGTGGGCAGGCTGCTGATCTAGCATAGGCAAAACCAACACCACCCACCGTTGATCAGGTGATAAGAACCTTCGAAAAGAGCGGTGGCCGCTGTCCACAGCCCACAGGCCAAGGAAACAGTGATTGTGTGAGCCCCGGGGGGTGCTGCAACTGTTTGCAGCTCGTTGGGCGGGGCGGTGAGCTTCTGTCAGTGCACAGGGCAACTTCACTCACCAGTGCGACCATCTCCTGTGTGGTAAGTCTGCACTGGGGAGTGTGATATCGTGACCAAAACGGTCAGCAAAGGGTGAGCTTGGCAGTTGGTACGGGCAGGGCGTGTGGGCAGGGCATGAGGTGCTGCAATCTACTCAAGGAGTGATGGTGGCTACTCGGAGGAGGAAGACTGTGCTTTTAGCACCCACCAAAATGGATATTGGTATCCAGGCCACAGGCTGGAAGGAATGCTACAGCTTTTCATTTGCAACAGGGGGCAACCTGACTATGTGTGGTGTGAGCAGGTTGG
>VYZX01009286.1:116505-194573 GCA_013401335.1 Brachypteracias leptosomus | reverse complement strand
TATTATTATTATTATTAAATAAACAGAGCAGACAGGTGTTTAGCATTGCCCAGCTTAAACCCTAAAGAACCAAACCTAAAGATATTTGTGTTCAAAACACAGATATATATTTTTTAATGATATATTTGAGCCTTTTCAATTTTTTCTGGCTATTCCAGCGAGCTGGACTTAACTTTTCATCCTCCTAGGGAGAGCAGCACCGTGACTTTGTCCTGCACTCCAGCCACCGACCATTGCAGAGCTAAAATACCCCAGGAAATCAGTGCAAGTTTTGCCTGGAGAAAAGCCCCCGTGACCTTTCCGAGGGAAAGTCTTGGCTGCTGAGATGCTGCTGGCACAGGAGACAAACAAGGAGCATCTTCTTACACAGCAAAGCCAGTTGGCAGGTGCTCAAACGCTGAATCACCGCCTGGGGAACGGGCCGGGCAGCCCCGGGCAGGGCACTGAGCGAGGGCTGCAGCTCAGGGTGGACACAAAGTAAATATTATTGTCAGTGTTCTCTGGGTTGAAGCTGTAGATGCACCCACAGAGGTCCACGAAGTTGTGTCCACCACCGGGCAAGGAGCTGGAGTGGTCATAGAATCATTTAGGTTGGAAAAGGCCTCGAAAATCAAGTCCAACATCTCCCTGACCCCCAGACCATGTCTCAAAGTGCCACATCTACTCTGTTTTTGAACATCTCCAGGGATGGTGACTCCAGCACCCCCTTGGGCAGCCTGGTCCAATTCCTAACCACTCAGTAAAGAACTTCTTCCTGATGTCCAATCGATCTGTGAGTGGTGAAAGACAAGAAGGAGCAAAAATGTTTTCAAGTTGCTTTTTTATAGGTCAAGTGGAAATTGTCCAGGTTTCTGCATAGAACATTTTTTCTTCTTCTTTTCTTTTTTTTGCAGGAGTATCTCCCTTAAGTCCTGGCTGGCCCACAGCAGTAGGATCAGCCTTTCCTATTTGCTGGAGTTAGATTGGAAATGAGAAGGAAATTCTTCACTCTGAGGGTGGGGAGATCCTGGCACAGGCTGCCCAGGGGGGTTGTGGATGCTCCATCACTGAAGGGGTTCAAGACCAGGTTCAATGGGGCTTGGAGCAACCTGCTCTAGTGGGAGGTCTCCCTGTCATGGCAGGGGGGTTGGAATGAGATGATCTTTGAGGTGCCCTCCAACCCAAACCATTCTGTGATTCCATAATTTATTTCTAATATTTAATTTAGAAAAGAAATCTCTTGTTAAAGCTGAACTTGGCAAGTGTAAGAGGAGGTTTGCTTGCAGGGACAGAGGCAGAAGGACGTGTGTGTGTAGTAGGTAGGACACCCTCTTTGTGTTTCTACCTCTGAGCTTTCTGAGCATCCTCCCTGCAACTGCCAGAGTCGTGTCAACATCTTGATACTTGTTATTTCTGTGCCCTCACTGATCTCAGGAAGGCAGTGAAAGACACAGATCCACACCAAACAAGATTAAAGGCTTTGGAAGCTTAATAAACTAAGAAGAGCAAATCTAGCTGATAACATGGCCCTGGGAGCAGGGGCTATAAAGGACGGGGAGGAAAGAATTCCAGGTGACTTGTTCAGCAGCATCTCTGCTTCCTTAGCACAATAGACTGAACTCTCCAGCTTATCAACCTGACAGGAGCAGTGAAAGACCAAGATGAGGGGATAGAAAAGGTCTGAAGGACCAGAACTTAAACAAGAACCCTCAGCTCAGAGTGTCCTCCTGGCATCGACCCCTGCCAGTGCCACCAGAAACACAACTGGAATGGTTTGAACCCCCCAACAAGAGCCTGTTCCACATTTTGAGATGTTTTCTAGGACCTTTTTATTCTGCAATGGGGTCCACCAGGCAAAGCTCCCCTCCAGCTCAGGGAGAGCTTCCCTCACTGGTGAATTTTAGTGGTGGAAAGACCTTGAGCTCACTGGGAGCTCTGTGACAGGACTCTCTAAACAGCAGAACATCTCCTCTGCCTTCCTTATCTTTCCTGGCTGCACAAATGAGTGATGGCCCAAAGGAGAGCTCTGGCTCGTTGTGTTTGCCTGCCTGACAATTGCTCCACGTGGTTATTTGCTATTCCACTTTCACCCAGATCAGCAGAATTGGGGTTTATTTCAAGAGAGGAGAGTCTGCCACAAGTGTTCTCATTTTAGTAGAGCAACAAATCATTTGGCTTAAAGAATGAAAGGTAAAAATGTTCTACAGGCTGGAAAAGCAAAAGGAGCAGAAGGAGCCCAGGTTTTAATAAGAATAGTCATAAAGAAGAAAAATTTGTCCTCCCTGATGGAAAGGTCCTGTCAGCTGTGAATGGATTGAAACTGGTGGCACAATCTGTGAAATTTCTCTTTACAACCAATATCTGTGGAATATAATGGGCTTTCTCAATAGGATAGTGTGAATCATCGTAAAGAACACTACAGCATGGATATTACTCTGCAGAACCTTGTCAGCAGCAGGGAAAAATGCCATTTCCCTGGCTCAACAAGAGGGATCCAGCAGAGGTTCAGTGTGAGGGTTCAGATATCTGGGTACCCGTGGGCAGGGGCAAACCCTGACCCCGAATTTCTGAGCCAGACTCAGGGCTGGAGGTCACCACGAACCTTCTCATCCCAACCCCAAATCAAGGCCAGCTTAGCACAGACATCAGCCCAGTCTCAGCAGCTTTGCACATAGACCCGTCACGTAATGAGCAAAATGGTTGTTTAGCTGTTTGCTTTTAGGAAATATTCCTCAATTATGCTGGGGGGGAACAGGAGCAAGCCCAGGAGAACTTCAGGCTGCATTTCTGATGGCTGGATTGCAGCACAGACTCACTACCTGCATGTCAGTAACACAGTGTTAGGGAATTGCATCCCTGGAGGTGTTCAAGACCAGGTTGGATGGGACTTGGAGCAACCTGGTCTAGTGGGAGGTGTCCCTGCCATGGCAGGAGGGTTGGAACTGGATGAGCTTTGAGGTCCCTTCCAGCCCAAACCATTCGGTGATTCTGTGATTCTATGATCAACACATCTTGGAAGAAATAGCTTTTATTATTCTAAGTGAGGAAGCTGCTTTCCTCATCACACCAAGTTGTACTGAGCCAGCTCCTGCTCCCCTTGGCTGAGCCAGCCAACAGGCACAGCTCATCTCTGCCAGCTGAGCCATGCCTGCAGCTCCTGGGGACACAAAACCATACAAAAATGTAGAGAAAGTGGCAAAGGAGCATAAATCAGGACAGAAACAACCTGGAGACAAGGGCAGTCGCAGTAAGGAAGAGGGAAGTGTGGCATGAAGCTTCTTCTGGGACCATGGGGAAAAATCCAGTGTGATCATACAATCATAGAATTGTCAGGGTTGGAAGGGACCTTCAAGATCATCCAGTTCCAACCCCCCTGCCATGGGCAGGGACATCTCTCACTAGAGCAGTTGCTCACAGCCCCAGCCAGCCTGGCCTTCCAAATGTCCAGGGATGGGGCTTCCAGCACCTCTCTGGGCGACCTGGGCCAGTGTCTCACCACTCAGTCAGGGACTGGAGACCTCTCTAGGAGTGTTCCCCAGGCAGGTCCATTTCCAGGATGGTTGGTACCTCTCACTTCACAAACCAATGCCTTCCCTGGCCCAAACAAGCCAGGACAAATCATGAAGCTGTGGCCCTACAAGCCTTCTTCCCCTTTTATACAGCCCTAAAGGTAAATGCAAACACTTCTCCAGGCATGGATGCCCCAATTCTGGAGTGGCAGAGCATGGGTGGGAAGGATCTGTCCCCATCCCCCCGTTTCAGGGCCTGAAGGCAAGAGGCTGAGCTGAGCAGGGAGTTCTCTCTGTGGAACACACCCCCTGGTGTCCCCCCAGCTAATTGATGCACCAACAAATAGTCCCATGTTAATGTAAGGCACAAAGCTAATTACCTGCCTGATTGGATGGAGTGGTCACAGTCAAGTGACCCCTCACCAGCCAGTCAGGATTCACAATTCCCCAATATTATTAAGGTACGTGCTTTAATCCCCTCCTAAAAGATTAAGTGTTTAACCTCTTCCTGCTGTTTCTGATGAGATACAGAAAATCTCAGTGCTGGGTGAAAGGAGCAGCACTTGCCCTGCTCCAGCCCTGGAGCTCCATGCACCACATCCCACAGCATCTTCCAGGAGGTTCAGATGGATCAGCCTGTGCTGCTTCAAAGGGAAGACTAATTATTTGGTGGAAGAGAGATTTGGAGGCTGCCTCCATCCCCTCCACACTCTCTCTGCCCCCTCTTTGCCCCCAAAGAGAGCTGGCAGAGAGGGAAAGCCTCTTACCACCCCCCCAACTGATCTCCCTCAATCAAGGCTGCCATAGATTTCTTTGAAACACTGATTTTTGTTGAGCTTCCAAGGTGGTGTTGAGAATTGCAATACCTCCTTAGCCCAAGAGAGGTGTGGAGGTGATTTACTGGCCCAGGAAGAAGGAGGAATGATGGTCATGTAATAGATGTGGCTTGGCTGGGACCTGCAGCCACTCACACCCTTCAATGCTTTAAGAAATGCATTAAATGCTTAAATAAGAAGCTCCAGTGCTTGGCCCCCAGCTGCTGATTAAAAGCCAAGCCAAGAAAAGATGTCACAGAGCTGATTACACACCGTGGATGAGACTCACCCCTGGTGGAAATGAGTAGTTAAATTAATATTGACTATCAATGGTAAATTGTAATGGTTTATTTAAGTGAAAATAAATACGAAATGTCACCATAGTGTACTACTATAATTAAACGTGTTTGAAATCTTACCCAGACTGGGAAATCTGCTGTGTTTTAGCACTGGCAAAGGGGTTGCACAGTGTTAGTGGAGATAAGCAAAGAGAAGAAGGTTGGAGACTGGGGAAAAAACCTGCAGGAGCTGGTTTGGCCCCTCCACTCAGCGTTTCTCCTATAGAATTGGGATTTAAAGGGGTGTAGAGGCCAGTGTTTGATTGCACTGTTACTTTGCTCCCTCAGCATAACAGGGGCCAGAGCCAGGACACACAGATGATGGCTGCAGATGAAAAGTGCATCTCTATGCAAATATGATTTGGAAACTCAGGCCCTTCCCCACTGATGGAGTTCTATTTCTGGAGCATAATCCCAGCCTTCAACCATGCTCTTAGTGCAGGAGAGGAGCTCAGCCCATCCTCCTGGGAACTGATGTGTCTGCAGAATTTCTTGGCTGGGTGGCAGCATTTTTGGTGGGGTTAAGGTGGAGGAGAGAGTTTCCTCCTTCCTCTCACTTTGATGGATGTGTGCTGGAGAGCAGGAACCTGAGAGGTGTCAGGGATGATGGAGTGAAGCTGAAGGCTCTGACAAATGAGCTCTTGAAAGCCCTGCCACAGCCATTTAAGATGTTACTGTCCTGCTGGTCACCTCTGCCAGGGCCACCCCCCCCATTGCAGGGTGAACAGAAGAGGAGGTGCTCTCACACACTGGTCTGAGTCAGCTCAGAGGAGGAGGAGATGGGATGAGTACAAAGTGTGGGGGGGGTGTAGACATGTTCTGTCCTACTGACCTGGTTCACGGGCAGTAAATTGCTTTGGGAATGGAGCAACATCTTGAGCTGCCACAGGGATGTGCTCAGGGAGCCCATCACAACCTGGAGGGCAAACATCATGAAGCTGTAACTCTCCTTTCCCATCTCCCTTCCAGCTTGCTGCCCTAGAGAGGCAAGTGTTCGATTTCCTGGGGTACCAGTGGGCCCCCATCCTGGCCAACTTCCTCCACATCATCATCGTCATCCTCGGCCTCTTTGGCACTATCCAGTACAGACCCCGCTACATCGTGGTGGTAAGTGACCCCCAGCTCAGAGCCTTTGCTCTGGTGGGATGTGGGGAGTGCTGAGGAACTGAGGAAAGCCCTTGGGAAATCAGCCATGGACCATGTGGGTCCTAAGTTGGAGTTGACCTATGGATGAGTCCCAACCCAGCAACATGTTTTGTTCTCCAAGGCCCCACAGACAGAACCTGGCCCAGCTGTGTGAGGTCCTGTCCTCCCCCAGGTGATCATGGTTGGGGTGGTGGGTGAGGCTAGAGAGAGATCAACCAGGAACCAACCAGCTTGTGAGAAGCAACAAGGGGCTGATCAGTCTGAAGAGAGTTCCTGTTGGGGGCACTTGCTGAGCTCTCTCTTGGTGTGTTCCCCTTTGGCTGATCCAAGACAGAGAAGAGCAAACAGATGAAGAATAAAAGATGAAGTTATGCTCAGGAGATGTTGCTGAGTTGGGTGTTGGTCTGAGGAAGAAGATAACAGCAGCACAGGACATTACAAACCATTTTACAGGAGGTACCTGGCTGTGCTTAGGGACAGTGTTCAGCATGCTGCACTTTATGGTGTTGACACCAAACTTGGAAGGTTTCAGATAATTATTACTGGTACCAAAATAACACCAAGATCCCGTACAACAGAGAGGAAGATCTAGGTGGACAAAGGCACAGCAGAAGCTCTTCCACTGCCTCCAAACTTCTGCCACTGTGTCTTTAATCAGGCAAGAGAGTATCTGCACATGGGAAGCAGAGGAAGGGGAGGTGATTAAAGTACTGACTCAGCTGCATGACATATATATAAACTAATTCCAGTGACTTCCTAAGGTCCACTGCTTCTCTCTCCCATTCCTTTCCAGTATGCCATCTGGACTGCAGTTTGGGTCACCTGGAACATCTTCATCATCTGCTTTTACTTAGAAGTGGGAGGGCTCTCGAAGGTGAGTAGGAGCTTTAAGGTTTTGGCTCAGAGGGGATGGAGCTTGGCTGGGAGAGGAGGGAGGGGGTGGGTTGCAGGGGGCTGCCTGGGAGCAGCTCCTGCCTTTGGGAGGAGTGAGGAGTATGGCTTGTTGTATGGTAAAAGAGAAGGCCTAATATTGATTTCTGGCTGGAATAAGCCCTGCCCTCAGAGTGGGTAGAGTATATTTGCCTTTGAAAGGTGAGAGCAAGCCTGGCAGCAGAGCCATACTGGGGGGAGATGGGTTTGAGGGGTAACTCCCAGCCATGACCCAGAGGTGGCTGAGGAAGGCTGTGAGCTAACTAGATCACACTGAATCACCTTGTGATCTGCTAACACCTTAGGAAGAAGGGGAGTTGGAGGGAAGACCCTCCTGCAGCACTGGGTGCTCTCCCTGCCAGCCCATCCCAGGGGAGAGCTGCAGCAGGGACTCATCTGGTTGGGCTGACCTGGACCAAGGGCTTTGTGGGTGCACTCCAGCAGCAGGGGCAGGCACCTGGTTATGGCCACACCAGCCAAAACATTTCCTATTGCACCTTTTGGGAGAGACTCTTTCTGCCAAACAGTGAATAAATTAATTGGAGGGATGCTGGGGAGGCTGGTGCATCCCATGGGATGTGGCCTTAGAGGTGATGGGGCTTCCCTGCCTTAATAATTCCTTCTTAAACACAGTGGTAGCTTCCCATGGCTCTTGGCCAGGGGTGTTGGGAGTTAATAGGTGAAGCTCTTTGAAGGCTGGCTCAGCTAGAGCATTGCTGTCTGCTTAATGAGGGGTGAGTCAGGAATAATAAAAGAGGGAGGCAGGCCCTAAATTAAGCCCTGGCTGTAAGCAATGAATTAGTAAGTGTTGCTGTAGCTTAGCAGTCTCAGAGTGATTAGAGGATCCAGGTTCATTTCAGAGCATGTTACATCTGGCCTGAATTCCCAGGTCACACATCTCAGTTGCAGTCATAATTGGAGCTGCATTATGTCTTTTTTTGTGTGTCCTACAGCAAGCCCTGAGTGACAGCAGAAATCCTTTGCAGATAAGAAAAAGTAACTTCCTAAATCTTCAATTAATCTCTGTTTCCCCTCTCGATTATTCCCAGAAACTTTGAGGGGATTCTTGCCCAAACCAGTGATTACTCATGGTCTGAAAGCTCAGCCTGCGATGAGCTTGGTCTTGGCTTTTACCAACTAAAAAAGGATTTCATGTAGCTATTTAAACACTGCTTTCTGTGGAGGAAACACTGGCTGGATAAACTGCTCTGGGAGCTTCTCTGACAGGCAGTGTTTGCCTCCAGCCAGCTGATGATTTGTGTTCACTAATCCCAACCTGCTGCTCTGCAATGCCACCAGTGAAGCAAACTCTGTTCTCTCCACCACACCATGAGCTTCATCTCATAACCTTGGGCTCATTTCAGCCAAGCTAACACACAGAACCTTTATTTAGCCTCCAGGGTGACACTTGTGATTGGGGGCTTTTTTTTCTATAGAATTGAGCTGCAGTGTAAGTTGTTACTGACTCAGTGGAATCTAGAGCTGCAATGAGAAATTCGGGCTGTTAGCTTGGTGGCAATTGGCAAAAATCAGAGTATTTGTGCTTGTTTTGGTGGTAAAACCATAAAATTGTCAGGGTTGGAAGGGACCTTAAAGATCATCTAGTTCCAACCCTAATTTATAGTGACAAAAAGCAGGTGGGGCAGTGAGGTAGAAAGAATGGAGTTTGTTCACTTGGAGTCTGGCAGTGACAGCCCCGTGCAGCTGAGCTGGGTGATGCCCCAGGTGGGCTGAGAGAAGGGGAAAGGATCCAAGTGTTTCTGCTGCAACAAGTTCAGGAAAAACCTGAAGAATTGAAAACACAAGGAAATGCTTGTGTGTGCTTATTGCAAATAATTCTTTGTGCTCTGGTGCACAGAGTTGATTTCAGAGTGGTGAGGGAGGGTGTGAGCAGGGCTGAGGTGAGCACTGACACTTGTTCTTGTGCCCTTCTTGCTTGTTCTCTAAAGAACACCACCCAGAAATCACTTCTCCACTGCCTCTTTCCTCCATTGGGTTGTTTGCCACCACTTCTCACCCTCTAGTTCCTCCTGTCTTTCCTGAAGTGCTCCTTTATCCTCCAGCAGGTTCCTCCAGCAGCACTTGCTCTCTCCTGGCCATGGAAACCCTGAGAATGGTTGTTCTGGTCAGCCCTGCTCAGAGTAGTTGGACCTTTTGTCTTCTGTTTGCACTGGAACAGGCTGCCCAGGGAGGTTGTGGAATCTCCTTCTCTGGAGACATTCAAAACCCACCTGGACACGTTCCTGTGTGACCTGCTCTAGCAGGGGGGTTGGACTAGATGATCTTTTGAGGTCCCTTCTAACCCCTAATGTTCTGTAACTGCTTACTAACCATCTACCTCCTAACCACTCAGTTATCACTACCATGAGTTATCCTTATAGGAAAGGAAAAAGCTCTTTCCTGCTCTGTGCATCTCTTCTCTACTTCTTGGAAGAGCTAAACTGGCCCAAATTCATCTTTCTATCCTGTCACTTTTATCTTGCAATCTTTTTTTTTGGTAGGAGTCAGTGTGAAATATGGCAGAGCAGAACCTCACTAGGTGGCCAGACAAATGGATGGGTGGAAGTGTCTAAGGAAACACTTCCCTGGCTGCCTCAAGGGCTTCCCTAAGCCTGGAGCCTCCTCCAGCTTTCCTGGGAATGCTCTGCCAGTGAGCAGGCAAGAGATGGAGCAATCTGGATCTAAGGGTTGCTTCTCAGCCCTGGCAGGGAGATGATGATGATGTCTCTGGCTTTTGGCAGCATTTCCTTGCTGACTGGCTCTGCTCATACTTCTGAGCACACTTGTAGCATCTGGGGGAGATGCAGCCTCTCCAAGTGCTGTCCCCACTGCTCTGAGGTGGGGCTTACAGATGGATTCCCAGATTGCTTGGGATGGATTCCTCCTTCTCTGGGCTTTTCCTGCTCCTTCTCCTTCTTTCCTCTTTGGCCATTTTTCTAGGTGAGTTGTTAGGAGCTACCTCTGAAGTTTCTAGGTTGTGCTTGAAATGACATGTTAAGCTTCTCCCTGTCTACTGGAGTGTGAAGCACAGTCCCTCCTGCAACCCCCCAGCCTGAGTTAATTATTAAAATCCTCCTGGTAAGACACATGAGCATCTGTCTGTCCAGCTGCCATGCTGGTTCACTCTTCCTCATGTACTTGAGAAACATTCAGAGAGGTCTGAGGAAATGGGTTTGTGTATTTCAATGTATTCCTTTGTTCCCTCTGGAATTATTCATCTTGGAATGGTGAGATTTATTTTATTACCCTTCCTTTATATTCTCTCTTGTCTCCCCAGTGCTTTGATCTGAATCCAGAGCTGTGCTGGTGGTCTAAATCTCCTCTTGAAATGGAAGCAGCTCTTATTAGTCAAATGATGGGGGGGGATTATTTGTATTCCAGAGAACCTGGACAGCATGTTGGGATGACTTTGTACCTGGAGAAAATACTGTGAGGAGGATGGATGGATAAATGCATGAGTAATTACAACTGTCTCAGCTCCATCTAAATTTAGGAACTGGAAGCCTGGGATTTGGCCTTTGGATGCTGTGGCCTTGTCAACGAGGCTGCTGAGAGACAATGGAAGCTCTTCTCTGCTGTCCCAGGGTGATGGAGCTGTTCAGCACACGAGGCTAAAAGATAAACGTTACATTTCCTATCTCCATAAGGAGTGTTTCCCACTGAAAGGATTTGAAATGAGCCTGCTGTCGAGCTCTGGGGGCTCCCACACAAGGTTCAGTTTGTTTCCAGAGCCATCATAGTGCTGGCTTGGCTGATAATTAAGGAAATTTGGGGGGAGGTGGTTCAGAAAGCTGTTGAGGAGGAATAAAACCATCTCTGATGGTGTCCCTTAGCAAATCACTGCAGAACAGCTTTCAGAAAACTATTTTAGAGAAGGAACACAGCTGGCTCTGTGGGTGTCAGGGGTAGGTGTGAGCTCCCTGTGGGACACAGTGAGGATGGGAGCAGAAAATAGACTCTGTCAGATGTAGGTACTACAGCTCTAGTGCTGGTTTCTGCTCACACTGATGGCAACCAGGTGCTAGCACAGTTCAGAGTGATATGTGACTTCTTGGCTGGCCTTCAAGGTGCTCCCGAGGTGGAGCTTGGATCATTTTTTGCTTGTATTTCTCATCAGGCTGAAGGTTAAAGAGGCAGCAAGAGCCCTTCCAAGAGCAGCCTGCAGGAAGCAAAGGGGAGGGCAATTACAGATCCTTCTCTCCTTACTGGTTCTGATTGCCAGGAGGGCAAATTGGGGGAGGATTTCAGTGCCTGCAGACTTCAAATCCATTGCAGAAAGGCTTTGGGAAACTGCTGTTCCCTTAACTTCCTTACAACTAGTTCTTTTCTCCTGATTTTAGTGAGCTCTTCAGGCTGTGGTTTCACTTCTCTTCAACCATCTCCTTGCAAATGAAGCTGGCAAAGCACAGGAGACATCCTGGGAGTCTCATCCCAGTCTCCCAGCAAGCACTGAGCAACAGGAGGTCAATTAAGTGACTTTCTTGAACACTTTTCTATCATGCCCCATCAGCACAGGACACCCAGCCAGGGACAGGAGCAGAGGAGCAGCATCACTTTGGGTGTTGAGAGCCCATCATCCTCGTGCCCTGCAGTGCCCCAGACAGATGCTTGTGGAGGAAGGTGTCTCTGAACCTGAGGGCATCCACCATCCCTCTGTGCACTCAGCATTCATTTTAGCAGTGAGATGGATGGCTTGGGTGAGAGTCGTGGTGCTTTTAGAATCCAAATGTGCTCAATTTTCCCAATCTGTCCTTAACTGAAGGGTTTTTTGGGGTTTTTTTGCACAGAGCTGGATCAGGATTGCAGGCAAAATGTATTGAGTGCTGGTTAGGAGCTACTGTTCCCCCACCTCCAGCCCAGCACCTTCTGCTTGTTCAGGCTTAATTCACAACCAAGCTGAGCTTCTGCAGCAGAGTTAAGCCAGAGCCAATTCTCTAAGGACTGGCAAAAAGGAGATTCAAGAAGGGAAGCAGCTTGTGCCTTCCTCTTGCCAAGTCCATGTAAGGAGCAGAGAAGGTGCTGAAGGGGCTCTGTGCATCAGGGAGGCAGAAGGTTTGGGATGACACCATCTGGGAGTGGGGAGAGGGAAGCCCTTGGGACAGAGGTTAAGAGTAGATCCTGTGGGGCCCTGGTGCTTTGTTTCTGTGCTAACTGGGGGAAGCCCCAGGCAAAGAAGCAGGAGTTGAGTCCTTTTTTTTTGAGAAAGATGATTCTTTCTTTCTCTGAACTAAGTGGTGAGTGGCTTGAGAGGGAGAAGAGCAGAGCTTGGAGGGCTGGCTGCCTCCAGGAGGAAAAGCTTCTGCTGGGGAAGATCCCTGCATCTCAGCACACACAAACTTGGGAGAGAAAGAACAAGCTTTGCAGGAAAGATGTGGTCTGGGGGAGCTGGGGGATGTCTGGGAGCCACTGGAGAGCAGTGCCCAGCAGAGGGAGCAAGCCAAGGACTTCTGCCAGAGCTGAGAAAAGCTGGAAGAGGAAACTCTCCAGAAATGGAGCTAGCCCAGCACCTTGCACTGTGAGCATTATTCTGCAGCTGCCAATCTGAGAATTATTCCCCACAGCCTCTAAAATGCAGACAGCTCCCTTCAAACTCCCAACTGTTAGTAGAGTTCTCCCTGTTGTCTCTGCTCTGGCACTGGTGCCACACTTCATCCCCATGCCCTCCTCCATCTCCTGTAACACATCCCAACTGCCATGGTGCTTATGTCAGGGGTTTGGCAGCTGCCTTCTCACTTCATTGTCCACATTTCTTAACATGTGCTTCCTGCAGAACATTTGAATAGTGGCTCTGCAAACCATTTCTGCCTGTCTGTGGTGGAGTGGAGGGTACCCATGCCACGGGCACAGCACTCACTTGGTTCCTAGACCCAGGTTTTCTGGCTGTCATTCCAATTCTCTGCTCTTGTAACTCAAGTTTCCCCCCTGGATGCAAACACAGACATAGAGAAGTGTAGCTGCAGGAGTACCTGGCTGGGTTCCCTGTGCTGGCAGTGGAGACAAGCCCCCTCTCCAGAGGGTAATTCAGAGCAGGAGCCTGGATTAGCTGCTCTGAATCTGTTGCTCCCTCTTGGCTCTACAGGGAGCTGAGGCAAAGGAGCTGCCACGTGAGGTTTTTCCATACTGGGAAGTGTGGATACCCCAAGCTCTGACATGTTCTAGGACCGTGGAGGACCCTGAGCAGAGTGGAGCAGTACATGGATAGGTGCTAAAACTTTAGCAATGGTTTGATGGGGTGTGTATATCCAGGATGTATTTCTACCCTGTAGAGACACAGATTCTCTGCCTGAGCAGAGGATTATTCTTAAGAATAAAACTTCCACCTTCTTGCTGTCTTTTGGGGTCAAAATGGGTGGTTGATTCTGCACCAGAGTGATCCATGAGTGCTGCTGGGGCACCCATACTAGGTACTCATCTGGGAAGGGATGGGGCTGATCCACCCAGTTCTGTCTTATCTGCAGGGAGGGCTTTACCATCTCCTGTGAATCCCAAAGCTCCAGCAAGGGACACTCTTCTCAAGTGTGAGGCAAGTGTTGTTGGTTTTAAATGAGGACCTGGTTGCACAGTGAGCTCTGCAGTATTTGTGGTGCTGCCTCACTCTGTAAGCCCCAAAATGGCACCATTTAAATTATTTAACCAGCAAAGATGAGGAGAGCAAAACAAACCTCTCTGGGGGGAGAGATGATAAGGAATTGCTGGGGAAGTGTCTGCAAGAAGCTGCAATCATCACCCTGAGGTCAGGTCAGCTCAGCTCAGGCATCTGACCCCAGGCTGACAAGTGTCAGGGCAACAGGAGACAGAGAAGCACCATATGTGAAGAAGGAAATTGGACAGAACTTGTTAGATGTGTTAAAAGCTAGGAACAGAGGAAGATCTGGGGGGTTGGAAACTCACTTTAGGGTTGTGAAGTTCATATTTCTCAGTTATCTGTGGTGATTCCCATGCTGGGAAGAGCATGCCCATAACATACACTGCCTTATTTACCTTTATTTTCTAGATTTTCAAGCTTAATCTCCCAAAGTCAGAACTTGATAGTTCTTTTCTTGGTGCAGGAACCACTATCAAAGTGGTTTGGGGTCTGCAGCCTAGAAAGTGCCTGATTTTGAAGCTGCCCAGTCCTGCTTCTGGAGTGTGCTACGTGATGGTGAAATAGCTTTGTTGGAGTGTTGCAGGACTGCCTCAGAAATGGTTCCCACCACAGAGGTGCCTGTGAAATACTTGGGAAGAACATAGAGCTGATGTATTTTGATTTCTGAGACTGCACCTTGAGCACTGTGTCCAATTTTGGGCACCATAGTGTAAGGAGGACATTGAGGGGCTGGAGAGGGTACAGAGAAGGGCAACGAGGCTGGTGAGAGGTCTGGAAAACATGGGTTATGAAGAGTGACTGAGGGAACTGGGGTTGTTTAGTCTGGAGAAGAGGAGACTGAGAGGAGACCTCATTGCTCTCTACCTAAAAGGAGGCTGTGGTGAGGCTGGTGTTGGTCTCTTCTCCCAAATTCCTAGTGATAGGATGAGAGGAAGTGGCCTCAAGTTGTGCCAGGGAAGGTTTAGATTGGATATTAGGAAGAAGTTCTTTACTGAGAGTGATTAGGAATTGGAACAGGCTGCCCAGGGAGGTGGTGGAGTCACCATCCCTGGAGGTGTTTTAAAAAATGAGTAGATGAGGCTATGGTCTAGTGGTCAGGGAGATGCTGGGATGAAGGTTGGACTTGATGATCTTAAAGGTCCTTACCAACCATAATGATTCTATGATTCTCAAGGGTGGGGATCTTAGAACTTTAGGTTTTCTATTGATATGACCTCCCTCTGACAGCACATATCTGACACTCTTAGAGTAAATGGAGATCTCTTGGCAACTCTTCCCTCTAGGACAGTGAACTCCTGACGTTCAACATCTCCCGGCACCAGTCATGGTGGAGTGAGAATGGCCCTGGCTGTGTGAGGAAGGAGGCCTCAATGTCTGGCATCAAAGGGCTGGACAGCCACTCCTACGTGTCTGTGATAGGCTGTGCCCTGGAGTACAGGTACATCGAGGTCATGCACAGCTCCTTCCAGATCCTCATCGCGGTGAGTACGTCCCTGAGAGCTCTGGGGGGTACAAATTATTGAGGAGATGCTGCTTGGGGTGTTTTATTTCTCCAGGCCTGGAGGCTGCTCCGTGTTTTCCACCCTGTTTTGTATCCTCTGATAGCAAGTGCTTCCATAAATGTGTTTTTTTGTTTGATCTCCTGTTCCAAGAACAACNGCACACATTTGTTGTGAGGAAATAAAAGGGAGAAGATCCTTATCTCTGGAAAATGAAAGGGACTTGAAGGAAGCTGCAAGCAGCAGATTTTCTTTCTGCTGACACCTAAGATCTCTGCACTAAATGTTTTCATCAACTCTTTCCTCATTGGAGTCTTCCCCAGGCTTTTTAAATTACTCTGTAGCAATTCAGTGTCCTTAATGTTCGCTGTTAATTAATTTTCTCACTTGTCTGTGAAACAAGCAGAAACAAAATGCCCATTGTTCCCCTTCCTTTGTCAGTGCTCTCACATTTTGTTGCTGTTTGAGTTCACTTGCATCTTTCTAATCTGCTTTGGGTTGTTGCTGTGGGGTTCATGGCCATGGGCTGGAGAAACATTCACATTGCAGCTTTCAGCTCTGGCTTAAAGCAGGGGAACTGAGCCTGATTAAATGGTGAAGGATAACAAAGAGAAACTCCAGGTTAGTGGTGTGCCAAGTACTTCTCTGCACGTTCTTGGTACAACTTTCCACTGTCCTGATCCTGCAATTCCTATTAGCTGGGATCTGTGTGACCCAGTGAACTGCAGGGAGAGGGGCAGCCTCAGCCCCTGCTCTTGCCATGTCACAGAGCAGAGGCAGACAGAGAAGCTGTTTCCTGAGCTGGATGGATTCCTGGCGTGTGTGCTGGCTGCTAATATTTGGTTAATTCTCCTCTGGGGGAAAATGATCTGTGTTAAACTGTCTGAAAGTTGCTGATGCGTGTGTAGGAGAGAGAAAAATGTATGATCCAGAAGAATAGAGCCTGTGGCTGTGTGTAAAGGGCTGTTGGCTGGGAAGGGGTTGATGCTGCTGAGCTGGTGCTGTTCCTGGGTTTGGGGAAATAGACTTTGAAATCAGAGCATCCCAGACTTTTAAAGTGCAGCATCCTTCCTACACGCCTGAGCTGGCACCAGCCCCAGTGCCCCAGGCAAGAGGTTCAGCCAACAAATGGTCCCAGGTTGGTTTGGAGCAAACCTTTATTTTATGGCAGCTTACTAATGTAGGCACATGGCCCTGGGCTAAGTGATCACACTGGAGTCTGTCTCCAGCAGTGGTTTCTGCTTTGCTCCCTCCCAAAGGCACACGACAATATTCTCTGTGCATCTGCAAAGCACCACAAAGGGCCAGATGGGAAGATGGAAGAGAGGGCACTGTAAGAAGATAAACTAGGATTTAGGTAAATATTTTTTTCCTCATTCTCCCTGAGATGTAAGTTGCAGTGGGTCTTTCAATCCTGAGCTCTGGGAGGAGGCTAAAATACTTGTATGCAAGGCAGCCACATGGGCTGAGCTGTGCAGAGTGAAGTAAATTGCTGCTTGTCCTGTAATAAAGGTAGAGGATTGAAGCCCCAGGCCTGCAACTCCTGCCAGCTCTGAATTGCTCATGCAATTTTATCATGGAGAGGGACAAATAGAGCTTTCCCTCCTCTCTGCTGAGGTCAGGCAGAAAGCAAACTGCTTCACATTCCCACTCAGCCCTTGCCTAGGAACAGTCAGTCCGTTCTCTCCTCTTCTTAGTCTCTGAGGGTCAAACTCTTTGTTCCCTGCCAGTATCTTTTTTTTTTTTTCTCTGTTCCTTTTTTATCTCATTTGAAGGCAGATTTTCTTACAGGCTGCTGTCCTTCCCCAAGTGCCTGGCAGGTGCTGTGCTGCAGCCAGGCATCTAGACCAGATCGATAGGACAAAAAAGCCACGATGAGGATCTTGAAGGCTGAGGGGATGCAGCAAGGGACATGACCCAGTTCCCTCCTTGTCTGCCACACATCTGAGAAGGGAACAGTCAATTCCCTGCTAAGAAGGGCAAGGGCCAGGCAAAATTGTGCTTTCTGTAGTTGTTTTGCTTTGCCTAATGAGTTTCAGAAGTTGTGGAGGGGGGTGTGTTTAGTTTTGGATTTTATTCCATTTATATCTGGAATCAAATCCAGGTTTTTATGCAGTACCCAGCTGTGGATGTTTGGGTTGTTTTCTGGAAATGCCAATTTCTTGAGGCTATTGAGGAGCTGTTGTGTACTTGGGGTAGGGCTCTCTGCATTCAGTCTTGCATGCCAAAGAGAAAGCAAACCTGAACCCATATGGTGAGCACAGTGCTGGCTGTTGTCTGGACTCCTGCTCACTGTATTATCCTGCTCCTGGGCATACATTTGAAGACACATAAGGCCTCAGTCTCCTTCTGCTCAGAGCTTGCCTGTGCTCCTCGAAGGCAAAAGCAGCTTCTTTAATCTGGAATGTGATCAAACTTGGATATCACTCACCAGGCATGACACAAGGAGCTGCAGGGCTCAGTGTGAAAAACTTTCTCAATGCTTCAGCACAGAATATGTTGGTGGGCAAAGCTCATTGTAACTATATCTTAAAGCCTCTAGTGGTATAGAAACAACTGTAAAACTAATCCTACCACTCCAATTAGGAGATGTAACTAGTTTGTCAAGCAAAGAAATAAACCTGCTTTGTTTTTCTCTTAGCAAGGATTCATCTTGCATGTCCCCAGCTCTCCAGCCAGCAGGGAGAGGAGTGATTTCTAGCTCTGCAATACCTGGCATAGCTCTGGGCTGTCCATATGGCAGTGGAGGGGGGGGTTTAGGCTTTTCCTGAGGCTCCATTGAATGGGATGGAAATTAGAAATGTCTTCCCAACAGAGAGAACTCATTGCCTGCCTGTCTGCTGCTCTCACTCAGGCTGACAGGCTGGAAGGTTCCCAGGAAGGAGGCAGCACAAGCCTTGACAGCAGATGTTGTGTGAGAAGCAACGTGTGAGAGATGCTTTGCTGTTGGCAAAGGGAGATTTTTCAGTGGTTGTAAGGAAGGTTTGGGGAATCAAAGGGTTTTGGTTGCCTCTTTTTGGCTACCTGGTCACAACAGCTCTTTCCCAAGCTGGTTTTTTGCTTCCTTGTAGCAGAGATCTCTTCACTTTCCCCCTCTTGCACTGCTGAGAGCATCCACGTCTTGTTGTGTCTGATTAGAAGTGAAACCTGGGATAGATCTGCCCTGAAGGAGGAAACTCTGCACATTCTGTGGGGGAAAAGCCACAAGTTTTTCTATTGACAGAGTTGAAGAGCCCTGAATCTCCACTAGGACAGATGTAGACTAAAGCCAAGATCTTCCACAAGCAACAGTAACACCACCTAAAATTTGCCTTCATGTCCTGCAGATCTGCAGCCAGCTGGTCCCTTTCTGAGAGGGACTTGCTTGGTCATCTTGCTGTAATTCAGACTTTCTGGCTGCAGCACTGCTGGTTTGCAAACACTTTTCAACTCATTATTATAAAGTTAACTTCAGGTGATTGAGGGGCACAGGGAGGCAGAGTTATGGTTTCCCCCTTCCCTTTGGGCACACTTGTCTCTTCTTGTCTTTCCTTCTCAGCTCACTTGCCTGCAGAGTGCTTGATGTCCCAGCTCCATCCTCTTGAGTTGAGCAGCACGTGTGTTCCCAGGCTGGCTGACAGGCTGACTGAACACACCTGCCTCCAACATGTGTTCCTAATAAAAAGCTTAATCAGATACTTCTGCAGCCTGGAGGAAGCTGGTACTGAACATGCAGAACAAGCAGAGAAACAGCAGCAGAGGCTAAAGCCCCGAGAACATTCTTGGGGGAATTAGAGCAATAGCTTAGTGTCACTTTACATCACTGATGTTTCCCCTCCTCTCCCACCTCCCCTGAATAATTTGCAAAGAGCTGAGAATTATTGCTGTTTCCCTGGAATTATTGCTGTTTCCCTTACAACCCTCTTGCATTGAAATCAGCAACTGAGATGGCACTTTAAGAGTGACATTACTTCCAAATTCTTGGCTTCTGTGGAGCTTTCTGCTCTATATTAATTGCTGCTGAACTTGATGATGTTTGAGGGCTTGCTACACCCTCAAGGATACAGTCAGAAGGGAACTGCTGGTGTCTCAGTCTGCTCATCTCACATTCTTCCAGGGAAAAGGACTGGACAATAGAAGAAGCACTTCTCTGTAGCTAGATCTCATAAGTCATGCAGAAAGTGAGGCCTGGGGAATCCCAGGAGTTCATTTAACCCCTGAGACAATATGTTTAATTATAGTTTAGGTCAGCCCATAAAACATAAACATGAATTGCATTTTTATATGTATCTTCCCTCCTTACTACTGAAACTCCTGTCCTGACCAAGTCACAAGAGTAGCAAAACTTCTTTGAATAAAATGTGCCATTAAATCATGGAATCATAGAATTGCTCAGGGTGGAAAAGACCTTCAAGATCAAGTCCAACCTCAACGTAACCTTATTACCCTAACTCTAGTAAGCTGCCATAAAAGAAAGGTGGTTTGTTAATGTAGGCACATGACCCTGAGCTAAGTGGTCAGCCTGGAGTCTGTCTCCAGCAGTGGTTTCTGCTTTGCTTCCTCCCAAAGGCACGTGAAAATATTCTCTGTGCATCTGCAAAACACCATCAATGGACCTAAATGTCTTCAGGCTAAAGCACCAAGAGCACCTCTGAGTGTTGACCTCTGATTGTAGAATCAGAGACTGGTTTAGGTTGGAAGTGACCTTCCAAGGTCCTCTAGTCCAGCCCCTCTGCAGTCAGCAGGGATGTCTCTTGCTAGATCAGGTTGCTCAGAGCCACATTAAGCTTGATCTTGAATGTCTCTAGGGATGGGGCCTCCACCACCTCTTTGGGCAACCTGTTCCAGTGAACCCTCACAGAAAATGACATAGGAAAAGATTGGGTAGCCCAGCTCCTGGGTGATGTCACAGCCAAAGCCTCCTCCTGAGGCTTGAGCTCAGGGGCTGTGTCAGCACCATGGTCAGTTCCCGGGCCGGGCCTGCCCCAAACCTGCCCCAAATCACCCCAAACTTCAGAAAGGGAAAAACAAATCCCTGGAGTTTATGTTGGAGTAGAAGCAACAGAAGAGAATAAAGAAAATCTGATTATTCTGATTGTTTTTCTGACTGGAGCACCTCTGTGCTGAGGAAAGGCTGAGAGCCCTGGGGCTGCTGAGCTGGAGAAGAAGAGAGGACTCAGAGGGGATCTGATCAATGCTGATCAAGAGCTAAAGGGTGGGGGCAAGAGGATGGAGTCAGACTCTTATCAGTGGTGCCAAGTGCCAGGACAGGCACAAACTGGGACCCAAGAGGTTTCTCCAAGAGGAGAAACTTGTTTGGTGTGAGGGTGTTGGAGCCTTGCCCAGGCTGCCCAGGGAGGTTGTGGAGTCTCCTTCTCTGGAGACATTTAAAACCTGCCTGGATGTGTTCCTGTGAAACTGGGTCTGGGTGTTCCTCCTCCAGCAGAGGGGTTGGACTAGATGATCTTTTGAGGTCCCTTCCAATCCCTGCCATTCTGTACTTCTGTGATTCCCAAATCCCTTCCAACTCCCCCAGCAGCAATCTCATTATCTCCTTTTTTGTTTGCTGGTGTGATGCATTTTTCTGTCATCTCCAAAATGAATGGACTCTCCTTCCCCAGCCCACCCATGCATCATCCTGTCTGCCCTGGCAGTGAGTCACTGCACCTCACATCTGAACCCTTGTTCAGAAGAATTCAGCTGGCAGTGGAAAACAATTATGGCTCCCAATAACTTCCCTAACAGAGTTACTGTCAGCAGAGATCTCGCTAAGTGGGGTGTTATGTAAAGATGTAAAATGAAGGCTGCAGAGGAGATTTGATTAAGGAGAAGAAGGCAAAGCAAAATAAACCCCTCTGGAGCTGGAGTGCTTGACTCCTGTAGCACTTGAAGTTTGTTTCTCTGAGTAACAACTTGCTGCTGGAAGTGAACGAGGCAGTTCTGAAGCTTCAGAGCTTCTCCAAACCACAGGGCAGGCCCACCAGGCTCCTTGAAATTGCTTTTTTAATGATCACTCTAGTTTCCTGCTCTAGAGACTGCTCTGAGCAGTGGGTTGACACGAGGGCCACACCATGCCACCCCATAGCTGTGATTTGAGAGGCTCCCCATTGTTTTACTGCTCCTTGCAGGTTCCCAGGAGGTGGCAATTTAGTGCTAACCTGTGAGAGTTGTGAATTAAGACCACTGCTGTTATCTTGGCTCTTTCTCCCCTTGCTCTGACCCATTTACTTTGCAGGCCTAATGCTTGATTAGTCCATGCAGGAATGTTTATTCTCCAAAGATAGAAAGAACCTCAGAAACTGCAGAGCTGGACTAAGGCTGGGATTTCTTTCTGATGAATTTTTGATCTCCGAGCCTAAGTTACTAAAGGTTTCAGTGTCTCTGAATGTTTCTGCCAGTACATCACCATTCCAAGGGGGGTGATTCTCCCCCTCTCCCCTGCTCTAATGAGACCCCACCTGGAGTGGGGTATCCAGCTCTGGAGCCCCCAACACATGGACCTGTTAGAGTGGGTCCAGAGGAGGCCACGGAGATGATGGGAGGGCTGGAACCCCTCTGCTAGGAGGCCAGGCTGGGAGAGTCGAGGTTGTTCAGCCTGGAGAAGAGAAGGCTCTGGGGAGACCTCGTTGCAGCCTTCCAGTATCTGAAGGGGACCTACAAGAAAGCTGGGGAGAGACTTTTTACAAGGGCTTGTAGTGATAGGATGAGGGGTAATGGGTTCAAACTGGAAGAGGGGAGATTTAGATTAGAAATTAGGAGGAAATTCTTCACTCTGAGGGTGGTGAGACACTGGCCCAGGTTGCCCAGGGAAGCTGTGGATGCTCCATCACCAGATATATTCAAGGCCAGGCTGGATGGGGCTTGGAGCATTAGTGGGAGGTGTCCCTGCCACGGCTGAGGTTGGAACTAGATGATCTTTAAGGTCCCTTCCAACCCAAACCAGTCTATAATTCTATTATTTTTTTATTGGTTAACTAAGTTTCTCTCTCATCTGCATTAAAACCACTCACATCTTGGTAGCCCCTGCACCAAAGTAATTTCTCTTCCCTTGCCATACCCCTTATGCCAGGAATACTGAGCTGATGACTTCTTGTCCCTGGACCTCTCTTACTAAAACCTACCCTGTATGTCTGTCCTGTCCATAGTCATGTCTAAAACATTATACAGGGCCCTCTCCTCTGTCCCTGCTGCTTCTCACAGAGGGTGAACTTAGCACAGGAGTCCAGTGCTGACAAAGCCAGCCCATGTTCTCACCCATTGCAGCACAGCAGGTTGCTACCCTGAAGGTGAGGATGGATCTTGCAGGTTTTGAGCTTTGTGTTCCCTTAAGCCTTAGACCTGCACCTCACAGCAACCAGGACTTGGCTCCACCACAACTAACACTGCCAAGCTCAGAGGAAATATTGGCTGCTGAAGGTTTTGCCCAGCCTCCCAAGCTTGCTGATGCAATGATTTCTTCTCTCTCTCTTCCAGCTGGTGGGTTTTGTCTACGCCTGTTACGTTGTCAGTGTTTTCACAGAAGAAGAAGACAGCTGTAAGTATTTATCAACAGGTCTTTTGGCAGAGGTTTTATTACACTGAATTTCTCTCTCAGATGTTTGTCTGTCAGGACTGGGTTGCCATCAGGCTTCTTTCCATCTCTGTGACATGGCACTGCTTACCTTGCACAGGTTTTACTGGGAGGGTTTTTCCCCATGTCAAGATGTCTTAGATGCTGGAATTCTGCTTCCAGTGCAAAAAAGGACTTCTCTCTCAGACTGAGCTTTAGAGAAACTGGGCAGCTATAGCTTAAGAGTAATGCTACTGCAGGATTAGCACTGTAATTATGAGCACCCACAAGGAAGAACACAGCCCAGGGCTCCAGCAGGCCACCTGCAGAGGGTCATATGCCCCAAGCTGGGGATGAAGCAGAGCATGAGATTTCTTGCCAAGGACCAACCTGACCTCTTCATTTAAGAGCAAAGGGAGCACTCCACTGGAATTACAAGGGAGGAAGGAGCTGAACCCCTCAGGTTTGGCACCCAGATGTGGGAGAAGCCCCTGCACTTGGAGGAATCCTGTGGGATCTCTGCAGAGATCCACAACCTGCTCCTGGATTACTTTGTCCTCCAACAATTTTACAGTGGATGCACAGGGTTCAAAGAAATGTGGAGCCTGATTCCTTTGGCAATATGTTGGGTCCAGGTAAGGATCTGCTCCAAAGGCTTTTTATACCCCAAGTATCACTTCTTTATCTGAAATGAATGAATTAGGTTTGTGCCAGGAGCTGTGTTGTTCTAAAGAGCAGCTGGCAGGGACCTCAGCTGCAAAACAACAGCTTGGAACCGGGTGTTTGAAAGTATGCAAAGAATGTTGGTTTCAGAGGAGTGAGATGAGATTACCTGAGTTGTCCCCATGTTTTTTCTGCTCCTTCCTGTGTGCCTGAACTCATTCTTCTGGCTTTTATTGATTGTTTGGTTAGAGCTTGGTGTAGGGCACTTAGCAAAGGTGCTAGGTTGTACATAGTGGGGTTTAAATGACCCTATAGCTTTGCTGTTGCCTAAATAGCTTGAGTTGTGAGCCCTGTTTGAATAGTGTAAAGGAATAACTTGACTTGAATAGTGTAAAGGAATAATGACTGAGCTCATTTTTAGAGCAAGTATCTGTTTGAAGAGGCAACCACACCGAAGGAAGCATTATCTAGAAACAGACCTCTTAATTTCAGGTTTTTGGTGTTTTTTTCCCCACTAACAAATCCCTTTTCCCTCCCAGTTTCCCAGCTTGGAGTTAAAATGCCAGCTTGAATAATTAACAATGACAAACCATCAATATTTCACACTCACAGTGGTGGCTCCTGCCAGTGACCCGAACAAATTCGAGCTGCTTTTTAATTTTCTCTTCTATTTGTGGTTTCCTTTAAATGTTGCTTTGATATGCAGCACAAAGTAATTAGAAGTGCTGAGGCACATTAATCAGGAAGCTCATGCTAACGTGATTTTCATTAGAAAACCCAGCAGTGGGGATCTACTAATGCTGAATTGTGGGCCAGAATATTTTAGCTGTGCTAATGCTATTGCAGCAATGAAGTACAGTTAAGATTTTTTATAAATCACTTGGATTTTGAGTGTTTCTGTGGTTGGGTGCTCAGCTGATGGGACTTTTGTTTGCTCCAGGTACCAGACAGCTACTGAAAATTGCAGTTCTTTAAGGTTTCCTAATTTAGCCATTCCACAACTGAGATAATAGAGTTAACATCTGTTTTTTTCAAACCGTCTTGATTTTAAAACTCCAACGTTTCCAAAAGTGGTTGAGAAAGGGTCGAGTCTCCCTGGAACAACTGGGAATTATCCCCCAATTAACTTGGAACCTCTGGAGATCTCACCCATTAACTGAGAGTTGGTCCCAAATCACAGTATCAGCATGAAGTTGTCCATCAGTTTCTAAGATGTTGTCCTTGGGTTTCTAAATGTATTTTAACAGGAGGATTTTTTCACTTCTGGTATATTTAATAAATATTTTTTTCTATTGTTTGCTCACTACAAAAACACCAGAACTCTTTAGCTAAAATTTAAAATAATAGTGCCACCTTCAGGAAGGAAAAAAGAGAGGTATTTATATAGCTAATAAGACTCTCCAGTTATATCTCAATGGCATTTGGACAGGATGACTTTCACACTTCCCAACAGAATGCACTCACTTGGCACCAAAAAGGGGTCTAAGCTGGATCTATTTTAAAGGGGTTTTTGTGAGGCCTTGCTGGGTCAGTCACAAATCACCCCCCTGCTGACCTGGCTGCCTTGGCCAGCTCGGGGATACAGGCTTGGCCTCATTTCAGGGGAACTGAGAGAGAACTTGGAAAATTCTTCCTTGGTTACTAAGGGAATTGTCACTTCAAGCTTGCCCTGTTCAGCCTGTGCCTGCTGGAGAAGGGGAGCATTGTGCCTGGTCATATACAATTAAAAGGAATTGAGTTGGTAAAAAAAGAGCAGAGATGAAGATAATGAGGTAGTTTTGCAGTTTTCCAAAGCTGCTGTTGTCCATCTTGCAGGGAAAGGCAAGTGGGGCAAGAAAATCCCCCCTTCCCTCCCTAACCTGCCCAGGGATTGCTGTGCTGCCAACTTCCCTGGGGAGCTGCTCCCCAGCTTCTCCCTCCAGCACATCACTGAATGGCCAAGGCTTTGTCAGCTCAGGTCTCCTGGGAAGTCACTGCATGGTGGGAACATCCAAGGAGGTTGAGGGAGGCCCCTCTTGTTTTTCTGGAGTTGGTTGGTAGCTCTGCTTCAAGTCTTGTGTTGGTTGAACCTCCTCTTTGCTACTTGCCCTGGAAAAGAGTTCTGTACAGGCAGACTTCCACCATACCTGAAAAACCCCATTTCTTCTGTTCTCTCACTGATTTTTGTGTTATGCCATGACACGCACCAATTTTTTTTCTTTCCTTTCCTTTCAACTTTCTGCCCATGTTGTGTTTGTTTCATTTGAGTTTTGATTTTTTTTCAGTTGATTTCATTGGTGGATTTGATCCATTTCCTCTCTACCATGTCAATGAAAAACCCACCAACCTTTTGTTCAAGCAGACATACCTGTAAGTATCATCTCCTGTGCTAGGAGGCTACTCATGCCTCTTAGTTTGATGGCTCAAGGGTGCCACAGGTTTGGGGGTTTTCCCTCCTTGCAGGTTGGTTTCTCCAGCAGGCTTTTCAGGCATGGAAGGAATGAACGAGTGGACACCAGAAGGGGGGAAACCACCTCTGCTCAACCTCAGGGTGAAGCTGGTGTTGCTGTGGCTTGGGGCAGTGCTGTTTGATAGGAAGCAGTGGGGCCAGGAGAGCAGGTTATTAACAAACTACTGGTTGCTTTTGCCTTGGAGAAAGCAGAGAAGCTTTTCAGCAGTGCATAGACCCAAGCAGGTAAAGGCTGGAGCTGGGAGGAAGAGTCAGGCTCAGGGGATGCTGAGAGTAAGACAGTGATTGAACACAATTCTCACCCTCCAGGTTCAACTGGGGCCTGTCAGAGCCTCAAAGAAAGATATTTATTAGGGTAAATTTATGCAACATGTAGTTATTTAAGCTGTAGACAGTCATAATTAAACCCTGACCTGGACTTCCCTGCAAGTCTGATCACTGGCACTGTCTTTGTCATCCTCCAATGATCTCATGGTAGCACCACAAAACTTGGCTCTGTCTTGGGTACAAGATCTCCCTGTATCTGCTGGTACTTCCAGGGTTTAAAGCTGACACAGCAGTGAATTGTTAAACCAAGCATCAGATGGTTTGTGTGCAGGATGGCACGGGTTTGCTCTTAAGATTTCTTTCTTTTTTCAAAGGAAAATATTGTTGCCCACCCCACCAGAGGCTGCTGTGTGTGGGGCAGCCCCAGAGAGCAGGGAGCAGAAAGGGGAGTTGTCCACAGCAGCTCCTCTCACACCACTAATAGAGATCCATTGTTGAATTCCAGCTTCTGCCCTCTGCCAATCCCTTCTCACTGTCCCACTTGCACACTGGCCCCTTAAAAGCTGGTTCTTAATGAGATTCTCACACATCAAGGCCACTCTTATCTGCTTAAAGCAGCAGGATGATCTGAATTGCTGATTCTTTTTTAAATTGAGCTGCAAGGAGGCAGGGCAACATGAAGAAACTTTTTAAAGCAGCTGCTAAAGGAGGTTGGTATGGGGGAATAATGGTAGCAGAGAGTCCTGCCAAGAAGGAGGATGTGAGGATGGAGGAGAAAAGGGGGGCTGAAGAAAGAAAAGCTGCCCCCAGGTAGGACCTGGAGATGTGCCCCTCTAATGGACTTGCCACCCACTTTGTCACCACAGCACAAGCCCAGGAGAACAATTTCTACAAAGCAGTTAAATCCCCTGTAACTTTGGGGGTTCTACAGCATTATTAGAAAGGATGCTACAGGAGATTAAATATTGATTTCTCTCTCTCCTTTTGTCACAGGGGGCTGGAATTTTCCATAGTCTGCAGGAGCTGGGGAGCTTTAAGCAGCTCCCTGATTTACTGGGTTGATGCAGCAACGTCCTGGAGCCCCATCACATTTTCTTAGACTGCCAGACTCTGTCTGTGAGAGAAGCCAGTGTTTATAAATGAAGTTTTCTACAGGGGGAGATTGCAATAGGAACAGAAACTGGCACCATAAACCTCCCTTCCAAGGGTCTCAGTAAGATGTCAAGCTGCTGCTCAAGTACACAGATAATGTTGTTGCTCTTCAGTCCCATTCTTCAGACCATCACTTATCTATTGATAGCTTCTGCCAGCACAATATAATATTTTTCTGGCCACCAGGAGGTGAAAGCAGCTGCTGAGCAGCAGATAAGGTGACCCACTATACATTTCACAGCAGCCTGCAAAGAGCAAGTTTTGTTTAGTTATTCCAGCCTAGTTCTTGTCTTTCTCCCATGTGGATGAAGGGGAGAGAGGAAGAACAGGGACTTGATTCTCAGCTCATGCTGCCAGAGTTTTGCAGTCCAGTGCCAGATGCCCTTGTCCTGCTGGGAAAATCCCTTCCTGGTGACTGAAAGCATCTTTTTATATCCAAACCAACAAATGCATCCAACTTCTCTCCAGTTTAAATTTATCAAACAGCTAGGGGACAGGAAGAGGGACTTTCTGTTATTAACTCCTGGAAATGCTGAACAAAACCAAATTATTCTACAACTCCTGCCTTGGAGCTGGCTGCAACCATGAACTTTCATTTTAGGATGGCATCACCCCCTTGCCAGCCACTTCACTTGGCCTGCTGCCACAACAGGATCCCTTCCCTTCCTTCCCTGATGGAATGATCCTCTTCACTCCAGTTTCTCCTTTTCTGATGAGATCACTCTCTTTCCTCTCCTCCCACTCTGCCCTTTCCCTGCCTTGCATTTTTCCCTAGTCTCTCTTCTTCATTGCTCCAGATTTATGAGTTTTCATAGACCTGAAGGCCCCACAGAACAATGACATTGACTTAGACCATGACCACAGCTGAAGTCCAGCCCCCATGACCTCTGGAGCAAGCACAGAGCCTCTGAGTTGGACAACTTAAATCATGCTGTCACAGTGGGAAGATATTAAAGGGAAGCTGCTGTGCTCTTGGCAGCCTCCTCTAGTGCTTATCTGCTAAATTCAGCATTTAAAATGTACACCCCCCTCCACTGCACTGAAAGACATTAAGTACCTTAGAAGGAAAAAACATCTCCCCAGAGTGACTGAAAATAGGTACTCCCAGAGCACAATGCAGGAGGGATCTCCCAGCTTTATCATGGTAATCTACTGCCCTCCTGCACTCCAGCTGCAAGTCTCCAGTTAGTGGAAAGCCCCATAGATTAGTGAAAAAAACCTCAGGTTTGCAAGTCACAAGTTCTTTTCCTTTTTTTAAAGCAGCCAACACCACCAAAAATCACCCAAGTTTTGTACTGGTGCTTCCAAAGGCATGATTTAAGTGTGCTTCATCTTCATGAGCAGCTCCAGTAGCTCCTTACAATGCTATTTTTGCACAGCTCAAGAGCAATAACTTCTATGAATACAGTGATTTCTACTTCAGGTGCCATGATTGCTTCTGTTCAAGGTTTCTTTGACTCCAGGGGGGGTTTGGTTGTGATAGTTCCTACTTCAAGTAAGAAGCTTAAGAAAAAGAGACTTGAATTATCAAGAAAAAATTGTTCTGGAAGTTTGACTGTGTAATAGAATCACCTTTAATCTCACTGCTGGTTACCAATTAAGACACTGTATTAATTATTTCATACTAATACATTAAGAATCTTGATAGAAGATACATTTTAAGTCTTCAGTGCAGGAGTTTCTGGGTCAAAGGACTTAGCCAAAGGATAATAAATCACTTCCTGAAACCCACAGTTAATTCTCCTGAGGCCAAAAGAACATTGTGAATGGGTTTTTAGGAAGGAAAGGCTGAGCTCTTACCCCTCCCTGCACAGGACAGGACAGCAGCTCTGGGTTGCTTTTCTCCTTGTTTACTTGTAGACACAATTCTCATGATTTGAGGCAAGGAAAAGATTCTTGCCCTGGAAACTGTGAAGGGGTTAACCAAGAGAGCTCTGAAGTCCCTGGCTGGAGCTGTTATCTCCCAGTACCCAGCAATAGCTGCCAAGGCTGGAGGAGCCCCAGATCATGGTGGTCATTTGTCAGCCCCTCCTGCCTCCAGCAGCCATTCAGTGTTTGACATCACCCCCTGAATGTGGTTCAGGGAGCAGCACTGGGCAACCTCAATCACAAAGCTCAATAGGCTCCAAGCATGATTCTGTACATGATTTGGTGCTCCATCCAGAACCTGCAGGAGGACAGGAGGGAGCCTCTGTTTATTTAAAAGGTAGAGAGAGGAGCAAAAGATTTTCCTGCCTTTTCAGACTAAGGCCAAGCAGTGAAGTGCTCACTTGTGAGGCTCCAGCCCATGAGACTCTGAGCTGGCCCCCCCAAGCACTAATTACATCAAGGGCTTAAGAGCTTTAGCTTGATTTTAGTGGTGTAGCCACATCTCACCAGCTTGGCTTTCCTCAGATCTCCCCCTGGCAAGGGCCACGTGGTGACATTGGGTGTGACAAGATGCTGCCCTGTCAATAGTGAAGTCACAACAGGAGGTATTGGTCAATGGAATGATCTGAGGCTCTATTGGGGATTGCTCACTTGAATACTCCCTAATCAATTCTTTTGGGGTGCAGTCTGCCTGCCATAGGCATGAAGCAGCTGTGAGCATCCAGCATTAAAGGACTAGACCCCACACAAGTCATACATTTATAGGTTTAAAGCAGGTTCTTCAATAGATCAACTAATAGGTCAAAAGCAGGTTCTTCAATAGTTCAAATGATGGGTAGAAGTATACAAATAACATTGTTCAATTAAAAAAAATAAAATTTAAAATCAATTAAAGTTTCAACTGAAACACTGGGGAAGGGAGGGCAGAACTCCTCTAGGATTGGTTTTCCCCTCACCCCCTCCAAACTTTAACTAGAATATATTTTACAATGGAAACTTTTAAACAGGGGAAAAAAAACCCCACCCCAGTTTGTTTTGACAAGAGGAAAAAAAAACCACAAAACAAAATGCTTCTGCTTTTCTTTCTAGGTAGACTTTTTACCAAACAAACAATTTGCTGCCTATCAACCTGAATTTGCAAAGTGTTTTGATCCACCTGAAGCTGCATGTTGAAGAGGTGATGTTTTTTCAGCTGAAAACATTCACTCATCTTTACTGCTGGCTACAGAAGTAGAGCTGCTCATGCTGCTGCATCCCCACAAAAAGCACATTCCAAGAAGCTGTTATTTTATTCTAGAGATGACCTGTAGCTTTTTAAAAGTCCTAACCAGATTTTTAGGCAGCTCCAGATGCTGAGGACACCTCAATCTAACACTTGGCTCATCTCTTAGTCTAACTGCAGAGTGTTCAGGTCTGGTGTATGCCCAGTGTTCTCTCCAGACTTGAAGACTCCTTAACCACATCACCTCTGAGCTCTCAATCATCTGTAGTCAATCATATTTAAAAACCCAGAATAGGGGGGAAAAAAACCCCACAATTGTTATTTCCACACCATTTCTGTTACCTGCAGTTCAGTCCTTGCTCCACACTCATGTCCTGCCTTCCCTTCTTGCCTCCCCACAGGCCTGCGTAAATAAAGAGGAGCCAGAGGATGGATGAACCTTGCCCTCCACCAGCAGAGGGGCTGCAGGAGACAATCCCCTGTGGCCTGGATCTTTGGCAGAGGAAAAGCAGGATGGTCAACTCCATTCCAGTTTTTTGGTTCCTTTTCTTTCCAAACGCAACGAACGTACATTGAAGAGCGGCCACGAGGTTGGGTTCTCATTCCCCAAGTGCCCTGACAAACCATTCCTACCACAGCCTGGTGGTTCCAGCCACTGAGTGGCACAGGCCTGAAGAGCTCAGGCAGAACAAGTTCCCTGAGAGCCTCTCTCAAGAGGTACAGCTGAAGTTGGAGCTGCTTCCTTGCGCCATGGATCCAAGAGAAGGAAGCACAGCAGAACACCCTGGGACATCTCTCATGTCCCCTAGATAGTTTCTTCCCTCCTTCCCTTGGTCTGAAGAGCCTAAATCCCCTAACACAACTTCATCTCCTCCCTGCCTGGATAGAACTAGGTGGGGGCTATTGACATTTATTTAGGCTTTAAGTTATAGATGAGAGCTCTTCCCTTTTTCTTCCCCTTCCCAACCCATCCAAGACCTCCTTCCTCATCCTCTACTCTTTAGACAAGGCCTTAGCAGTAGGCATTTGTCCTGGACTTCAGCATTCCATGACCTAACTCCTATAATGCTGAGCAGCTAAGAGACTAGCACAAGCACCAGACCTTTACTCAGCCCCATCTCAACATGCCAAGCCATGCTCAGAGCTCAGTCTGGGTTTGCCTGTCTCAATTAACCCTATGCACAGCAGAAACCTGCTGCAGGACACTGGCAAAGGCCCAGATCTCCATGGACCATAGATGGTTTTGTCCCTGTCTGCAGGACACTGGCAAAGGCCTACATCTCCATGGACCATAGATGGTTTTGTCCCTGCCTTCTTCACTGAGCAGCCACATTTATTCCATGCCCAAGCCTGGCAACATCCTGATGGAACGAGTCCTTTGTGATAGGATAATTCTGAGGGGAGGGAATGGGCTGAAGGAAAGGGGGAATATAAGTGTAATTAAGTTGCATTAATGAGCTGCAGCAATTAATTAAAACAACCAACCAAACCACACTGTCCATTTTGTTGGCTACATCTCCCAGCGTGTCAAGTGTCAAGCAGAGAAAGCACTTGTCAGCCTGGGGGGTTCTCCAAGTGCTGCTGCAATTCTTGATTGTCCTGCCTAATTGGCTGGAGATCACTTGGCCTTGGTGAGGAATGCTTTTCAGAGGAGTCAAGCTAGAAGCCATGCTAGGGAAGGGAGAATTAAAAGAAATAAAAGCAATGAGTGCTAAGTCAAAGCTGAAATGATGCACCTTTCTTTGTCCCATCCCAGGAAGCAAAATCCTCTTCTATAAACCCAGTATAAGCAATAAGAATGTTTTTTGTGTGAAGCATCCATTTGAGATCCCCACTGCACCCCAACAGAGAATCACAGAATGTTTGAGGCTGGAAGGGACCTCCAGAGCTCATCTGCTCCAACCTCCCTACACCAGCAGGGACATCTCTACCTAGGGCAGGCTGCTCAGAGCCCCAGCAAACCTGACCTTGAAGGACTCCAGGGATGGGGCCTCCACCCCCTCTCTGGGCAGCACATTCCACTCATCCATCACCCTCAGATTAAAGAACATCCTGAGTTCTGGTCAGGAACTGCAATTAAACACATTTTAACACTACACCTCTCAAACTGCCCATGCCTTGATGTCACATTTACTAATAAAACTGATCAAAACCACTTGCCAAGTACTCCAGAGGGACTAAGCATCAAACTGTGCACTTAGCCTCTTGACTTTAATACTCTGGTAAAGATCAATTAAAGTGTGATGCCCAAGTAGCTTCCTAACTACCACTGTTAGGATGAACACAGGTAATTAAGTATCTTTTAATAGAAGTAAAAAGAAGTGTTCAGGTAAGGCTATAACATTTAGTAATCAATGACTGTCATAAATCAAAAATAAAACTCACTCTGAAAAGACAAGTTACCAAGGAGTATATTCCACACTTAATTACCTCTAGTGTTCATTAGCAGAGCCATTCATCCTTCACACCAACAACCCTTCCCTCCTGCTCTGCTTGTGCTAGAGCTGCTCCAAGGTGATGCAGTGACCCTGTTCTGAGGGTGAGGACTCCCAGTTGATTCTATCTCCAGCACTGAAGGAGTAAGGAGCAGCTGAAGGTTCTGCTCCAGTGGGATCCCTCATCTCCAGCTCAGGAGTGCCCTCTGTTGAGGACAGCATCACTTGAGATGCTATTTCTGAAGTGACATCTTCCCTTAGGTCAGCCCCACCTTCCAGACATGGAAAAGCCACAGTTTTTCAAGTGTTCAATAAAAGTTCAAGTCATCTACAATCTGCTGTCACCAACATCTTCAGACACCACCACACTCCCTCCCCTAATATGGCATTATGCTAGAATCAGACACTCAGAACCCTAAACAACATTTTATTCAGTGAAAAAAAGTTTTTTTTAAAAAAAACATTTCCCTTGCAGTTCAACCTTTTTGTATTGACAATTTTTGGCTACCTCATAGAATGTTCCATTTAAAATAAGAATCATCATTAGTCAAAGAGAAGTCCTTAAAAAAAGGTTTCCATAATTATCTAGTAGGATACTACCCAACAGCCAGGAAAGAGGCTCTGTAAGAAGCTTCCATGATCACCTAGTGACCCTGACCAAAGAGCACTGCAGCTTCTGTCTAGGTAGGGCAGCTGAGGAGGGAGGTTGGAGAGTCTAAACCAGGCCACACTTCTCAGTTATGTGGATTTGAGTGTTACTGAAACATTGTCCAGTGTTGGAGAGTCAACAAGGGGGAAGTGAAAGACAGCAAAGAGCTCAGAAGAAATTTAGATTCCCCTTCCACACAATACACTGCTGTTGAGTGTCCTCATGAAGGGCACAATTTGTATAAAAACACTTCTATTTTGACTTTGGCTTCCTTCAACCCCAGCAGAATCATCTCTGAACTGCTAAATGAGAGAAAAAGCAGCAGAGAGTCTACTGACAACAGCCCTTGATTTTCAGCAGGGATTCACTTGAGAACACAAGAATTTGGAGCAGCTCTGTCAACAAAAGCCTCTTTTTGGAGGACAAAACCCAGCAGAGCTTCTCTGGAGCAGTCCTACAGCAAGAGCACAGCAAACCAGCAACTCCTACTAGAACCACTGGGCATAGGAGGGACATTTATTAAGATTACACTTAGGCCAAGCTACCCTGCAAATAAGATTGCTCCAGCATCAAACATTTTCTTCCTCTGATGTGTTGTGAGTTGTAGAGGCTCCTCTTTCCCTTTAGTTCAGGACATGAAAGTCCTCACTCTTCTCTCTATGAACTCTCTGCAGATAGGACAGTCTTTCAACCCCAGGGCACATTCTCCACAAGCTATCAGGTGGCCACAAGGAACAAAGACAACAGACACATCGTTCTCCATGCACACTTTGCATATCCTCTCCTCTTGCAGGCGTTGGAGCTGCTGCTCTGTGCTCATCTGAGCTGCATCTTCACAAGATAAAAAAAAAAGAGAGAAAAAGCCCAAACTTAGTATTGGAACAGCTCCAAAGTCTGGTCACACTGCAACGTGCTCATCACTGCTCAGAGACTGGCTGAAGATGGCAAAGTACATCTCAAGCAAGTTTATTTAAGCTGAAAAACTACAGCTGGGATAAACTCTGGCTTATCTACACAAGACTCAGCCTGTCCACACATGCTGGACTGAGATCAGCATCCTTTTACTTCTGTAATTCACCCTGATAAACCAACTCTTTTGTTTGCTTCACAGTGAACTAACTCCTGAAGAAGGGTTATGCTCAGTTACCATCCAAGCCAGCACATGTTCCCCTCCAGGATTAAAAAATTAAATTAAATACAGTGACCACTGCTACCATCATCCTCAAAAAGATCTCAATTATGCCTAGGCTTAATCTCCCCACCACCATCAGCCCAGCACACCTGATTCCTTCTGCTGCACAGATGGCACTTCACTTGAGCTTGATGTTTCAGGCTCTCTCTGCCCAGCACCTGTAGGACCAGGAAAGACAACAGGATTAGATGTCACCCCTTTCCTCCCTCTTCAGAGGAGATATCCTGGATTTCAGAAGCCTTGAACATCTCTTTACTCCACTGTAAACTTCACACCCTCAGCCTGGCTGAGCTGATGTTCTCTGCAGTGTTTTAGCCACTATATGTTAACCTCCCAACCAAGAGGTGTCCACATCCCACTGTCTCCTCTGCAAAGCTGGTTTATCTATTGGCAGGAGCCATCAGCAGCTCGTTGCTTCTCCTGCACAACTATTTAATCAGGTTTTTTTGGAAGTCTTTCCCCCTTAGCTATAGAGATGGCAGATGGTGATATGGAGACAGGAGCTTTAGAGAGCAGGCTTGCTACCAGAGAAAGCCTGTGCAGAGCTGCATCTCCAAATAAACTCCACTTGGCAAAGAGACTCCACAAAGCAGATAGCACAAGACAGACGTAGATAAGCTCAGGAGAATATTCTCCAAGCAAACAACAAGTATGGCTATTTCTGACCAAGCCACTGGTTCCATTTTAAATAGGCTTGGAGGACTCCTCCATTCCAGAAACATTGCTTCAGACAACTGCCTCTGGCAGCATCAGGTGGGATTTTGTGCATGAGCCTCCACACTGTGCAGCAGGTCTAGAGGCAGCAGAAATATCAGGGGTTTCTACACCACAGCCTATTAGAGGCAGCTCTAGCTACTGATACCCCCTTAATCACAGCTCTTTAGGTTTCTTTAAAGCAGAATCTCATTCTTCAGCCTGCCAAAAGCAGCTTTGGGTACCCTACTACTCTTAATTCCAGTCCAGGAAGAGAGACCCCCAAGACCCTCACAACAGTGCTCAGGATGAAGGGAGGAAGAGGTTAAAGAGCCACCAAGACCACGGTGTGGGGGTCAGGCATACCTCTGCTTGCCTCTGCCCAGGCTGGCTGAAGCAGATCAGAAACCAGCTCAGCCTCAGAGAGGTAGGAAGTCCTAGTGAGCCTGTATTTATTGTCTACCAGCCTAGCCACACGGGTGGGGTCAAAGCCCATCTGCAGCACATTCCACACTAGGGCAGACTGATGCCAGGAAGGAGGAGCCTGCAATTCCCAATTCCTCAGTGGATCTGTAAAGCAGGGAGCAGATACTTCACCAAAAAAGGCAGAACTTTTGCCACTCCCTGAAGCTATTTTATGTAACATGGCATTAAGCTATTCTAGAACATTCCTCAAGCTGTACAGCTAGATCAATACCCAGATTTACAGCTTTTATTTCCAAGCATAATTCACAAGAAAGTCATCAAAAGCAATTTCCTAAGAGCCAAGAGACTAATCTTGGATGGTTTCTTCTCCTGTAACAGTGAACCAAGTCTTCCATGCTTGGCCCCAGTCCAGAATCCTTATCTTTGTTTTCACATACCAGAACAGAAGCCTCAAAACTGCTTTCAAGTGGAACATCCCAATTGAAGTCTCTCCTCTACCTCATAATCTAACTCAACCACTTATCAGCAAAGACAGAAGTGGGAAACTCAGCTGGCAGCCCATTCAAAGGCTCAAGTCTTTCTGAAGCTCATCCTATCAGATAAGCTCTTCGAGAGTGAGAAAAATCAGTTTTCCCCCCAGTTATGAGAGTAAACTTTTACCTACTTAAGTTTCAGGATCAACTGATGAATGGGAATAGATGCCCAGGATCAACACACTCATGAACAACTAGACCTTCTAGCTGATCTCCTACCAGGTAGGTTTAAAATGCTGCAGCATGCAGGACTCAGACAACATCAAGAGCATGGGCAAGCCAAAGGAAGGTTAGACAAGCACCCAAAAGATTATCCAGACTGAATGTCTCTAGTCTTAGACTAACAGGTCTCAGAAGAACAAGTGATTTTGCTTCCTGTGCTAGAGACCACTTCCTAAAGATAAAGTGAAACAGCTTCTGGCAGAACAAAACCTCACAAACACCCTGTCCACAGAGCACACAGGAGCTGGGGTGGGGTAGCAGCAGTAAAGACTACACCACTTAGAACAGAAGACAGAACACCACGGAATCAGCACTGACCTGCATAAGCAGGGGAATCTTGGTCACTCTCATCCCAGGAATCTCTCTGAAAAGGTCACAAGGCAGTCACAAAAGAGAAGCATGAGTCCCAAACTCTCCCCACCTCCCAAACCCCACCCAACTCACCCACAAAGAGTCATACTCACTGGAGAGAGGGTGCTGGAAAAGGACTCCTGAACCTGGCTAACAAATGCTCTCCCCCTTGACTGCAGTAGGAACTCACAGCTAGAAGCAGAAAGATTAAAATACATTAATACAGGATCTCTCAAGTAAGAGTAGTTTATATTTTAGAAGCAAAGGGAGTTGTTGGGTTATGAGCAAACTGCTCTATTCATTAGAGGGAGTATTGGGGTCTTCATGTTTGGCCCAAGATGAGCTCAGATGCAACATCCTTTGGAATAGATCATAAGAAGTGTGACATAAACCAGCCCACAGAAGACCAAAGTTTACAATAGGTTTGGGTTTGTACCTCAGTAGGAGAAACCAAAGCTGTTCTTTGATGTCCACAAGTGATTTCAATGGGGCTTTTAGATGGTGAACTCTAGGTCAAATTAGAAAGTCTCAGGTCTGAACTGTGTCATTCTACCTGAGTTGGAACATCAGACTTTGCTTTAAAGTGAGAGGGTCTAAATATTTAGGCTTTGTCACTTGATTTTGTACAGATCTTTTTAAACACTAGTTTCAGCTTAGAACACCAGCATCCAGTAGGTTCCAACATGAACACAGCACTCCAGTGATACATCAGCTGGGGTAGAAGATGTGGCAGTGCCTGAGAAGCCTAAAGGGACTGAAGCCAACTGTCCTGGAGTCCAACTGTTGTAAGGGGTAACATGTGCAGAGAGACCAGATGCACCTTTTGGGGAGGGTGAAAAGGGAGAGGAGAGGCAGTTGAAGATACTATGATTAAGTTTTCAGGCTAATCTTTGGGTTTCCCACATGAGGAGAGTGAGAGGAAGGCACTTTTGGAAGTTAGTATAGACTAAGTGGCAGATCTAGAAACAAGTTTTACCTCAACCCACTACTAGGATCTGAAGATGGTCCCTTGCTGTATAACTTTGAGGATTCAGAACCTCTCTCAAGATTTGGGGGATTTTCAGAGGGTTCTACACTATTGCAACAGTTTCTGCAGGTAAATGATTGAACATATCTGCTCTAGATAGGTAGAAAAATCTACAAAAATCAAATTTTTTAAATTTCATGTCCTGAAAATCCCTTCACCACCTAACTCAATAGGTCAACTCATCCCTAAGCTAATAAATGCTGCTTCTGGGCTTTATTACCAATACACCTGGGCCTCATTTGTGCCTCAACAGGGGGTACCTCTATCTTCTGAAAGCCCAGATCAGTGTGGAATGCATGGCATATCTTTTGGTCTTGTTACAAGGGACTGACTTACCCTGGATACCATTTGGCATGTTCCCTCCAGGGATCATCTCCAAAGGACCAGCTCCTCACACCTCCATCACAGTGGAAGCACCTCACTATGTCAACCCGGCCTGAAAAAGAGGCATCAAGAGATGATTTGACACCTGACACACTCCACAAGACCAGATGAGAACCTGGGGAGAGATCCAGCACAAACCAGGCCAGAGGAGCACATGACAGTTCACCAACACTGTGCATGTTGTATAGGGGCAGAAAATCTGATGAGAGTTTGAACTCCCAGAGCTGGTTGAGAGGATTCCAGATTTTTAGTGTAATTCTGTGCTCCTGGCCATGCTGTGGGGGCCTTGATAAAAGGACAAAGCAGCAGATGAGCTAATATGCCTGAAATGCTCTTTTATATCAGCATGCTCAAAGAACAGGCCAGTTATTTAGCCAGCCTTGCCTATGTGCATGTCATCCACATATTGGGGCCTCTCAGATTTTTACAGCTATCACAACATTTAAGGCTGTTTCCCATTCCTCATCTTCACCAATAAATTACTTATTTAAGTAGAGAAAGGGGCAGTCCAATTTTACTTCAAAATATGAGAGCACGAGGTGTTCAGGATACATAAATTCCTGTTAACTCCCATGTCTGTTGTGCAATTACAAAATGAATATTTCCTTCATATGGAATAAGTCACACTTCCAACAAAAATCACTACATCAATAGCTTTCAGAAAAGCATAAGGATGCCCCAATATTTAATTACAGTCAAGCAATAATGTACTGTAACTATTTCCTCTTGCTGGTCAACCCAGGGAGGGTTTTCTTCAAACCTCTCATCTAACCAGCAAAGCCTTCATGTTATATTGATATTCACATGCACATGACAAGAAGAAATTCTGCCTGTTTTCCTCAAAACAAGAAGTATTTTTTATTTCTGCATTACAAGCCCACAGTCCTTACAGCAGCAAGCCACAGTGAGAGGCCAACAGGCTGATTACCTACAGGTTTCATCAAAATTTTGGTGTTTTAAGGCTACAGTACAAGACAGAGCTTATACAAAACACACCATGCCAAGGAAGCACCTCAAGTCCTTTCAGAAATGCAAGTAGATGAGCTCAGTGGATCTTAGAGCACACACTCCTCTGCCAGGGAAGCATCTCTTTAAAACATGCCACTTTTTCCACTCCTGCTGGCAAGAGAATTGACTCAGTGAAGCTGCCAGCAGCCAAACAGGAGTTAATCAGAGTGAATCCTGCACAAGCAGCAAAGCTAAAGAGCTGAAGGAAGGATGTGGTTTTAACTGCCCTACTCATACTTACAAGTCTTTGTGCAAGCAGTAGAACAAAGTGACACCTTCAGAAGTTGCCTGAATAAAACCATTTCCCCAGAGCACCTCACCTGTGTAGAAGAATCCTGCCCTGGCCAGCTGCTCAGGACACACGTCAGTGTATTGGGGCCAGTTCTCAAAGGTGGAGAGTCTCATCTCCTCTGTCTCCATCTCTGGGTGTCGTGGCTCACTGGACAAGGCTGTCTCCTCACTGTCTATCCCTGGCAAAATGCTGAGGAACTGCCCATCCACAGTGTCAAAGATCTGCTGAAGAGGAAGCATCTCTTGGTTCCCAACGTCTTCGCCACAAATGAATTTGCAGGAAGGGAAGAACCTCTGGTGCTCTGCCACGGGGCAGTCCCCAGGATGCCAGTCCCTCAGGACACCTCCACAGCAGAAACACTGCACTTCATCCCTGGGACCCAGGAAGAAGAAACCAGCCTTGGCCAAGTCTTGAGGAGACACAGGAGAGGTGTGTGGCCACTGCCAAAAAGTCCTCAGTCGTCTCGCTTCATTCTTCATGCTGCTCCTGAAGAGCTGGGAGGAAGGAGACCTGGGCTCATTCTTCTCTGCTGGTGTCCTGCCCTCCATGGTGTGGTTCTGAAAGAGAGCATGAGGTAACCAGAGCAGTCAGCTGGGTGCCCAGTGCCAGGCAGCACCCACCCTGGGCTATTTGTCCCTCAGCCCCGTGCACATTCCAGAAAGCTCCTGGACTTGACAGAGCTCAGCCTGTTTGGGAACTGCAGCCCAATCAGAGACCTGGTGCCTCTGTAACTTTGCTGAGTCCTCACTAGTGCCTGGAGGGAAGAGTCCAGCACTTTCTGAGCCCCTCTACCAGCTTACAGCAGAGATGCTGGTGGGAAGAGGCAGTGCAGGAGGAAGGCAAAGCCTGTGCTCCCTCCCTTGCTGAGCCAATCCAGCCTCCAGCTTCTCATCTGTGTGATAAACCCCCAACCATTTCACTCAGCTTTTAAACTAACATTGAAAAGACTCTGCTTTTTTCCTAAGAACAGATTGAAGACATGCTACAACACCACAGAACAAACCACAACCCAAGTGTCTCACAAGGTTCATTTCACAGCCAAACACTACACAGAATATCAGTAGATTTTTCCCACAACATTATTATGTAGATTAACAGTGAATATATAGTAATATCTCAATAAAAGAGAACTTCTCCAGGACAGAGAAGAGGGATGGTTTCTATAGGGAGGTGTCTTTAAATCAAAGCTAAGCCATTTTCTGCATGTGCTGGTTCTGTGCAATAGGAAGAGTGAAGTTACCAAGGGCCCAATTATGCAAGTCCTCATCCTACTTCAGGCAATAGCCCTTCCCTGCACAGGTGAAATAAATTTAAACACAGCTGCTGCTCTTAATACTATCTACAGGCTGGCAAACACTTTCAAAAGGTCATAACATTCACAGCTGAGAATCAGGAGCCATTTAACTAATGACTCCAATAAAAATCTCCTTTGGAGTGAAGCCACCACACACAAGTAAGTGATAGGTACAATCAAATCCTTTTTTTTTTAATTATTTCATGCCCTGAAAATCCCTTCACCACCTAACTCTATAGGTTAAATCATTCCAGGGAAACACTAATTATCTGCTGGTTATCAGAGCTAAGCATTAAGGACATGGATGCAAAACATCACATAGACAAAGACTAAATCCTAGTGGGAGGTGTCCCTGCCATGGCAGGGGAGCTGGAACTAGATGATCTTTGAGGTCCCTTCCAACCCAAACCATCCTATGAAATTGGGAAAAATATATATACATACACACAGAGACCTCAAAAGATGTGGTGTTTCAAAGCTGGTACACCAAATTATTAAGATAATAGATAAGTACTGCAGGGCACTCTTGAATAGGGACACTGTAAAAGCAAAAATCAAGTGGAGAGCACCTGAAGAGCAGCTACTCTGCAGTAAACACAGTCCCAGAGCCCCTTAAGAGGCACTTGGACCAGGAGTATCTCTGGAGTACTATTCCTCTTAGTTAAATGCAGCCCTACACTGAGGAGAGAAAAACTTCCAAGGCATTTTAGTTGCCAAACCTGTAGCCAGAGTAAACGCTCCATCCTTTATAAGTGTTATATGTTTAGAGAGATTTTAAAAAGCCAAACCAAGCTTGTTCAACCACAACTCTCCTAGTGAAAGGCAACAAGAAAAAGTTCATCAGTAATTAGAATTTTAATCTATAATCACATCACAGAAACCAGAGTTGTAGGAAAAGAAGGGTCTGACAGTTTATTTTAGAAGCTGTGATTTAATACAACAGTTACTCAAGAATCATGTCACTGATGCTAAGAAGAATTCATACAGAAAAAAAAATAGTTAGTGACAGGCAGCAGAATTTGTAAATTAAGCAAATTCAGGAGCAGGCAGTTTTTGAGCCTGCACAGCAGATTTTGCTCTCAGAACACAGAAAAGCAAGAGCAAGACTGGCTCAGGAGGCAGAGCTCCACAATATCAGTGGTGCTCTCATCTTGGGCCCTAAGAAAACAAAAGACCTCCTTCTTAAACTATAACAAAAGCTGTTTTCCACCTCAAAGGTGACTGAGTTATCTCAGCTTACTTCCACTTCAGCAGTACACACCAGAGCAAAATACAGAGAAAAAAAAATGAGGTTTTTCCACTCAAATATTTAACAGTGAATTAAGCTGTTTTAATGTAAAAGATCCAACATAAACCAACATATTTTTCTCTTGTTCATGGAGAAACCCAAGATGGTTTACTTGCATTATGAACTTTTATTTGTTCTGCAGAAGAGCCTCAATGCTCCCCAAACCACATTGATATCTTAAATAATTCCAGCACCACTAAAAACCAACATTCTCCCACAACCTACTACTTACACCTGGATAGTAATATACTTGCAAAGCAACATTACAGCTAAAATAAACAATTCCTTACAATTAGCACAATAAAACTAAAAGAAAAAAAGAGAAACTTACCTGCAATACACTAAAAAACCCCCTAGACCCCCAAACACTTTGAAAAAAACTAAAATTTTCTTAAGTCCTAAAGCTTTACTCTGCTTGTTCAGGCTCTGCAAAGGCCTTTCTCAGAGAACTAGAATTCTCCCAGGGTGCAAGTAACTCCCAGCTCCCCCCAAGGCCATTTCTAATGCTTCTTTTCCCCCAATTGGTTAATTTTGGGCTGAAATCCTCCATTGGTTGCCCAGCCCTAATTTCAGCTGTTTATGGGGGGAGTCATCAGGGAGCTAAACTCAAACCTCCTGCTGGGACTCTCCAGTGACTATTTTTGTGTCTTTTTCACCTTGCTCTCACATATTTGTTTTGTGCCTTGCCATTTTAATAAAAGATACTATAAATTTAACAGGTAAAGAGCAACCAGAATTTACTCAAAAGAGCTTGGATAGTTTGCACTGCCTTTACTCAAGGAATAAAACCTCTTTTTGCTACCATCACATCTTCACAATTTGAAATCTTCCCAGTCCTTTGCCTTCCTGGGGTCACGATTCAGAATGAGGGAAGTTTAAGTTTAGTTTTGAAAGGTGCAATTATTTGAAAATGTGTTTTTCTCTACTGCTTTTCTGCCTGAGAAGATGCACGTGGCTTATTCTAAACTGTGCTTGCCAAGCTTTCCATGTTAACATAAGAACTCTGGTGGTTTATGTTTGTAAAAAAGGATAAATAAGGATTTTTCTCTACAGAAAAAAGATCCAGAGTCATTTTCTTACAGGCAAGCTCACACAAACATTTTAATTAAGTGTTTAAATGTTTTAATTAACCACACATTAATGGAAATCCCTGAGCAGTAGAGGGCAGTGCCTATATACAGAATTTACAGGATCTTGGAGCAAGCAAATGTGTGTTGGGTTGGGGGTTTTTTCCATAATGAATTTATATGTAATTGCACATTATCTCCTGGTCTTTCCAAGTCTATATTGATTTTTGGAAGAATGTATCCCCCAGTGCTGTGGGAGAGGTGCTGCCAAACCCCTATGATCCCCCTTTTTGGTATAGAGGGGAAGGCTTCATAAAAGCTGCAGAGAGGCTGAAAGGCAGAGTCTAAGCTAATTTACAAAACGTGTTTGGTGCTGGCAATGATTATTAGGGGTTTTTTGCTTACATGCCTTTTGAAAGACAAGTTTATGGTTGGTTTTCTGTGGGGATACACTTGTGATTTTGGGGGGAACATTTCACCAATGAAGGAGAGCTCAGGACTAGTGGGATGTCCACAGCAGAAGAAGATGAAGCATAGAAGTGTTTTGGTTGGAAGAGACCTTTAAGATCATCAAGTCCAACCATTCCCTCAGTATCACTAACCCCTGTCCCCCAGCACCACATCTGCATGGCTTGGAAACCCCTCCAGGGATGGGGACTCCACCACTGCCCTGGGCAGCCAGTGAAGAGTCATCAAGTCTGGTGCTGAGAGCAATTAAAAAGAAATCACCATGGATCAATGATGGGGGTTTATTTCAGCACAACAAAATTTGGAAAGCAGTGAGACACTGGAACTGGTTGCCCAGGGTTGTGGATGCTCCAAGGTCAGGCTGGATGGGCCTTCAGCAACCTGCTCTAGTGGGAGGTGTCCCTGCCATGGCAGGGGGGTTGGAATGAGATGATCTTTGAGGTCCCAACTCAAACCATTCTATGATATGATTCTATGATATTCAGAAATGTGTTGTATGCAACTAATAATGATTTTTTTTTAGCAATTCATAGACGTTTTTAGTTCCTTTTCAGGAAATTAAGATGTCCTACTGACCTTCTGAATGCTTCCTAAAAGGAAGAGTGTAATGAGCTAACCACAAATGTGGGAATCACTGAGAATCAGCCAGGAGTCCAGGACAGATCAGTGACAATGACCAACAGCCCCATCACCTTGCCACTGATGAGAAATGCAGCAACTCCTACATTGCTGAGCTCACTCCAAGCTTAACTGGAAGCCAAACCTAGACAGTGATTTGAAACACTCTAAAAAGAAAGGAATGCCAACATAATTAATCAAAAATACATTTGCTAATGTCAGCCTGAGTTGTAAGGAAAGCAATCAATAATGCTGGCCCCTGTATGGCCAGAGTATAGCTGGAGGCAGCACAATGAAGAGATTGAAAGGACTGAAGTGAGTGGAGCCCCTGGAAAAAGTTCAGCAGAGCTCAGCATCTCTAACCCCGAGGTTCTAGATGGCTGTGAAGGGACCACAGCTCAAGGTTCTTTCTTTTCCCACTGCTGAATGTCTGAAGGGCTTCTCTGCTCACCAACAGTGCCCTTGCTGAGCTTCCCTCAGTGGATTTATCAAAAACAAAGAATAAATCTAACACATTAACAATAACAAATGATTTCTTGCTCCAAACATTAAGCATTAATTCAAGGAGCCTGAAATATGTAAATACCCAGACTATAAACTGACAGAACCAAGGCACAGATGAGTAACAGATCCATGTTTTGTGATTTCCTAAGGATTCAAACCTTTCAATCTCCTCCCCTAATTCCTTCTCCTGGCCCCCACTACCACAGTATCTGATTGCTTCAAAACTTTATGTATCATAATAGTTAGGAATAGTTAAAATGGAGCTGGCAACATGATTCATGGAAGTGCTTAGAATCAAATTCTGTTAATAAACCAGCCCAGAGGAACAGAGCAGAGCATGGACTGAAAGAAAAATCTGCAAAGCACAGGAGACGCTCACAAAATCAATCAAGAAACTGCCCTTAAAATCCAGTTGTGATTGGAAAGAAAAGCAAACTAACAGCCCAGTTCCTTGGAAGGAGGAAAATTGAAGTGTTTCTGCCACAAGCCATCACCGTGTTTTATATTGTTTCATAACTTCATGATTTCTGTGTCCAGCCTATTATAAAAAAAGATTTCTGCTATAGAAGATGGTGTGGGTTGGAAAGCGTTCAATGATTTTTCAGAAGGTAACACTTTGTAGCAAAACAGTTTCTTCTTTCTTTTTCTAAATGGCTTTTGGGGCTGAGAAATTTGAGAGTTATTTTTACAAGGGTCATTTTTTCTCTTTATTTGGTTTTCTACCCCTTCTTGCCTTTGCCAGAGAGCAAAACATCATAGGGAAAAATAGAACAAAACCAAAACCCACCCATTATGTGGATTTTTTTTTTTCTCTCCCACAACATAGAGTCATGGAATGATTTGAGTTGGAAGGGATCTTAATGATCATCTAGTGCCAACTCCCCCTGCCATGGCAGGGACACCTCCCACTAGAGCAGGTTGCTCAAAGCCCCATCCAGCCTGCTCTTGAACACATCTAGGGATGGAGCATCCCCAGCTTCCCTGGGCAACCTGTGCCAGGGTCTCACCAGCCTCAGAGTTGATGAACTTCTCCCTAATTTCTCATCTAAGGCTTGATGGGGCTCTGAGCAAGGTAGAGATGTCCCTACTTGTGTAGGGAGGTTGGAGCAGATGACCTCTAGAGGTCCCTTCCAGCCTGAAACATTCTATGATTCCTGTTCACAGGAATCCTTTGCAGATGATTTCCCTCCTCATGTTTTCACAAACAAGGTGTCAGTGACATGAAAACCAGGAGAGAAGAACAGACACTATTTCTCTGTGTGTCTGCTGTTATTTTTCACCCTGAAATGATGAAAATTTAACTTGGAGGCGTGGGGTGCTGGAGGGAGATGATTCCAGCATGGCTAAGTTTGATTTCACCTTTCTGCTCATAGCAGAGGGGACTGCATAAAATCTCTCTAAAATCAAAATTGAAACCAAAATAAAACACCAAATAAACTGAACCCCACTATTCTGTAATTTCATAGAATCATCAGGGTTGGAAGGGACCTTAAAGATCATCCAGTTCCAACCCCCCTGCCATGGGCAGGGACACCTCCCACTAGATCAGGTTACTCACAACCCCATGAAATCTTCTGAGATTTCAGAAAGCATTAGCAAAGGAAGGAAAAGATCAACTCTTTCTTGTACCAGAAGAACATACCACCACATTTTTCTCCACAAAGCCCAAACTGAGCAAAATCCTGTATCACCCTCTAGGTCATAGTGTTAGACTGAGCTGATTGAATTCTGAATGTTGCCTCATTCATATGCTCCAACTGAGACTTCTGGTCTTACTGGTTTTGTTTCTGAGACTGTGCACTTCTCAAGGGATAGACAAGATCATGATTAAAGTTATCAGGAAAAAGCACTAGCTCTTGTTTTCCTAATGCAGAGGGAAAATAAATATATTCATACAAAGACTCAGGCATATACACACATACACATACTTTTATATATATACATATATGCCTGGTATGCTCTGTCTTTGCTAAAATAACAGGTACAGCCTAATAACTGCAGTCCCCTGTACCTTGGGATGCTGAAGCACACAGAGTTCTAACATTCTGCCCACAGACACTCATGGAGAGGATGATTCATAGTCACACAGTTTCTATATCAAGGCTGGTGAACATACACAATCACATGGACTTCACAGCAGCACCCCTCACCCCAGCATCCAGCCTCTCCCTCCTCCTTCCAGGCATGTTCCACTCTCTAACCACACTGCTCACTTGGTTTCTCACATCTGTTTTTGAAGCTCTCTGAAGAGCCTTTCCAGCTCATTTGGGGACTCTCAGGAGCACAGCTTTACTTTGGCCAGAGTTATACCACGTGGCACACAGAATTCAGAGAAAATACACCAAGTTTTACTTGCTAACTAAGCCAAAAAACCCACAGTATTGTCAGGTGCCCAGGATTAATGCACTGCTCTTCTTCCTTATCTCTGGATGACTGATCATTTCAGATATTTCATTAGAATAATAATAAATATGAAATCAAAATAACAATTTCCAAACATGAACCCAGAGAAGACTCTGGTTTTAACTGCACCTAAAGGAAAGGATGGTTGCAGTTAGTACCTTTCACGAGGACTAGAATTTGCCACTTTCACACCCAAAACTAAGCATGGAGATGTTAAAAGCAAGACTTTGTAGCTTCTAGAACTCCCATCTGATATGGCAGAGTCTTATTTTGACCAGAGCTCTGTCTGCTTGTGAACACAGTAACAAGATTGGATATAAGCTGGTGCTAGGCCCAGTTTGGGCCTCAAGTCATCACCTCAGGCAATAACACAATTTATTATACACATGTTGAAGGCCTGATTTTGATTCATCTTTCCCTCAAACATGGTCTTCTATTTCTCATACCTAGAAAGTGTAAATGGTGCTTGTTTATGTCAGGAAACCTACACAAGAGGTATTTTCAAAACCAAGGCAGGCTTATCAAACTAAATCTCTGTGGGTATTTTGATACCTTCAAGAAAAACTCAGGTTTCTGGCCAATTTAAGGACCATTATTTCCATTCTCCAAACAGATGTCAGACACCCATGTAACATGTTAAAAAACAATCTCAGGGACTTGTTAATCAATGAAAAATCTTTGTTACAAATCCTTTTATTGCATCAGCTTCCAAAAAAGTCAAAAGAAATGATATTCTATAAATCTCATTGAGTTGCTGTCATCTGTACCAGCCTTGTTTACAAGCACTGCAGTGATATTTTCTTTAGCTGTGGCATGAGAGGCTCCTGGTCTATCACACTCTAATTTGGCACTGATTTTACTCTTATTTACTGTGCTTCTAAGTCAGCAGGATCATGAGGCCTCTGGGTGTTACCATCATACAAGTCATAAGAAAAAAACAATGTTGATTTCAGCTTCATCATCAAACATTTGGTGATCAGAACTCAAATAGATTTGAGGCAGATTGTCACACAAGTTTCTGTATTATTATCAGAATATATATTATAAACTGCAGGACCTGGGGTGGAGCATGAACTGCTCTTTTCTCACAAACTTTACCTTTACTCAAAGATCCTAAGCAGGACCAAAAAGCCATTAAAAAGTAGGAACAGTTCTGGTCATTACCTATTCTACCCATTTAGCAAAAGAAAACAAAACAAAACTCCAACCCACTATGCACGAGAAGCAGAAATAGTATTGCTAATGGGGTAGAACTCAAATGTTAGAAGGCATTGCTGTCATTTAATCTATTTTCTCCTTAAACCAGCCCTCCCTAAGAACTACAGAGATTCACTTTGGCACAAAGCAGCACTGAACGATTATAACTCAGGTGGCTTATTCAGTGCTGCTTCATTTCCTCACCTCCCCCCCCAGAAGGGTGTGTAGGTGACAGATCTTCCTGAGAACCACTTGTTGACTCCTTGGTCTCGCTGAAATCAACACAAACCACACCAAGGGGGCCATGATTTCACTCAGGTTCTGAGCAACCTGCTCTAGTGGGAGGTGTCCCTGCCCATGGCAGGGGGGTTGGAACTAGACGATCTTTAAGGTCCCTTCCCACCCTGACAATTCTATGATTCTATGAAAACAGCAGCTGGAAGATTAAAATGAATTAACCTGTTATAAAGCCATGCCGAGAGCTGCCGGACTGCTCGGGCCCCTCTGCCAGAGGATCCCGCCGCAGGCCCCGGGGCCAGATCCGCGCCGGCTGCAGGCTGGTGTGAGGGGAGACAGGGCTCCCTCAGCACCCGGGGCGGCGGGGGAGGCTGCATGGGCGAGCCTACAGGCGGAGGAGCTCGGGTATGGCCTGGTAGGGACCGAGCGAGGGAAGGAGAAGGGCCAGGGCAGAGCGGAGAGGCCGGGAAGGGCAGTAGGAACTGGGCTGGGAAGGGCCGAGAAGGGTCGGGAAGAGGCGGGAAGGGCCGAGAAAGGCCGGGAGGAGCTCAGAGGAGCCGGGCGGGACCGGGAAGGGCTGGGAATGGCGAGAAGGAGGCGAGGAGGAGGCGAAAAGGGCCGGGAATGGCGAGGAGGAGGCGGCGGGATGGGCCGGGCGGGGCCGGGTGCAGCCGAGTGGGCGGGGCCAGACGGCCTTTTAAGCCCCGCCCGCGCGTGCGCAGCACTTCCGCCACGCGCCTTCCGCCCCCCGGTCCTCTGCTTCCCCGCCTGCGCCTTCCCGGTGCGCCCCGCGCGCTCTCGCCTCTGACGTCACATCAGCCCGGCGCCCGCCGCCATTGGAGTTTGTGGAGGCTCTGGCTCCATCCCCCTCGCTTGCGGCCCGGCGGCGGGCTAGGCCCGGGCGGCGCGGCCCCGGGGGCATGTGAAGCGACGGGGCCGGCAGGGTGAAGGCGAGGCGCGGGATCGGCGCCGGTCTTGCCGTCCGCTGGGCCTTTCCCTTCCCCCTTTTCCCCTCCCTCCCTCCTTCCCTCTTTCCCTCCCCGCCACAACCTCTTCCCCCGCTCCTCAGGAGACGCCGAGCGGCGGCGGCGCGCGCGCTCAGCGGCCCCTTCCCCGCCCCGGCCGCCGCCTGAGGGGAGAGGAGCCGCCGCCGCCGCCCCTCTGCCAAGGCCCCGGAGCTCCGCGCCGCCTCGAGCGGCCCTGTCTTTCTCCCCCCCGGCCCTCTCTGCTGAACCACGGCGGCCCTGTACATGAATTATGTCTGCCACAAGCGTTGACCCTCAGGTAAGCGGCGAAGCGGAGCGCGGGGCCTGTCTCCTCCCCGGGGTTTCTTTCCCTCGCAGGCCGGTGCCTACCTCTGGCCCGGGGAGAGGCTTTTTCGCTCCCTTCCCGGCTTCACCGGAGCTTAATCTCTCTCGTTCGCTTCCCCCGTGGTCACGGCGCCTTCCCACTGCCTTTCGAGAGCCGTGGCCATTTCTAAGGAAGGCCCAAGTGCTGGATGATACGTGAAACACGCTCCTCAAGCCCGGTGTGAACGAACCCTGATGTTTTAGCCATTTTTATGAGCCCCTTACCCATCTCCCAACGCTGAGTGTTTTGTAGTGGCACTATAAGAGTCTTTCTAAAATTAACTTTTTTATTTCCCCTCTCTTCTTTTTTTCTCCTTTACCCAATCACGTGCCCTGGCTTCCCAGAGACCGAAAGGACAAGATAATAAAGGTGAGGATCCTGCTGAGATCTGGTTGTTTACTTTGTGACTGTAACAGGTGAATTAACAGAGGTACCTGTAGGTGAGGAGGAAGATGTTGCTCTTAGTTGGTGTGGGTAACATCCAGAGCAGGGGGAGTTGAACTTTGTTTCAAAAATAACATGAACTGTTACTCCTACAAGCTTCCTTGCATCCCACTTAATGCTTCTGAGTTTACAGTGTGAAGGACTATGTGTGGGTACCAAACATAACAATCATCAATGCCTTAAAATAAAGCAGATTTTGACATAGTCACAAGGATGTGCCTCTTCAATATATATTTTTACATAGTCTCTTCCTGCTGTGTGAATACAATTGTGTTACAGGTCTGATGTTGACTGGTGTGTGTACTGTCATATATAAGCCTACAAAATTAATGTAAGGTATTTAAATTAAAAAATTGTTAACTTCTGATGAGATAATAAGCTTTTAGGCTAAAAAATGTGCTTCATTTGAAATTAAGTTGAGGAACAAGTCATCTAAGAAAAATTCCTTGATTGTTACTGTGATTGCTAATAAGTATGTAACTGTTTAGGCTTAAAAACTGACAATATTCAACTCCTAAATGCTCTTTAATATCTCTTGACCTGCCTTAAAAATCCAGCTACTTCTAGTTACAGAAGGTTTGATACTATGTGTTTGTAAATACTCTTTTACTTCAACTTTCCCTGACAAACTTGGCAGAAATACCCTGGTAAATTTCCAAAGTTGTTTGCTAAACATCCTACTTGGTGCAGTGTTGCTTTATTTATCTACTTCACAGAAAACTAAACTGAACTAAAAGCAACTATCACATAATGTTTTCTTGAATTGGGTTGGGGCTTTTTTGTTTCCTTATTAATTTAAAGCAAACAAGGGGAATTATTCGAAGTGACCTAATAACAGTTTTGGTTTTGTTTGCCTTTTAGTAATGAGTTTTGAATGCTATTCACACATTAATTTATGCTTAAGTAGCCCTTTGGTTATGGCAGGTACCTCTTATTTTACCCAGGAGGAAATTGAGACTGAAATTTCCCTGAAAATGTGGGATATCAAGGCCCTTAGCAGTCCTGATTTCATAATTAAATGTAACCTTACCTCGTCTTATTTTAGCCAACTTAACACATGCTGGGAGAACTGTGAATGAGTTCCTGAGAATTCTAATTATGGCCCAGAACAATACAAGTTGTTTCCCAATATTTTTCCCAAAATTCTTGAAAACAATTAATGTTTTGTTGAGAGTTAATTTGCCTGAGTTGGCTGCTCACTCTCCACTAGATTTTTTAATTTGCTCAAATTCAGTTTTACAAGCAATAATATAAAGAGAAATTGTTTAGGGGGGGTGGGAAATGTAATCTGAGTCTTTTTATGAGTCTTCGTGCTGTGAGGAAGAAATATGGCTTTTCATAAAGTAACATAGGGTGGAATTCTTTCCTGAAGCAGAGTTACAATGTGATGCAACCTTTTTCTTCCAGTACAAAATGGTTCATTACATCAGAAGGATACAGTTCATGACAACGATTTTGAACCTTACCTTTCTGGGCAGTCAAATCAGGTTAGTGTATTTTTAACTTGGGTTTTTTTGTGTGTGTGTTGGCCACACTGTTGGCACTCAATTCATCGGATTGTGTTGAGGGAGCAAATTCCTTAAATAGAAGTGGAAAAAGAAATGACAAGCATATTGTGTTACTTGGTGATACATCTGGCTTTGGGGCTGCAAAGCTAATCTTACTCTGCATATCCGGATGGCTGCAAGTGAAAATTAACTTCATGCTCCAACTAGTGCCTGAGGATTGCTCCTCAAATTGCAGGTTGTTGATACAGTTGGGCTGTGACAGACTATTTGATCTTAGGGTTTGTTGGTAGATGAGTTGTTGTGTGGGAGGCTGAAGGTTCTGCTTTTGGGCTCTTCTGATTTGTCTCATTTGTCTAATCCTAGAAATTAGCATAGCTGGAATTTGGGTTTGATGCTTTCTAGATGGCTTGTAGAATTGTCCCACCTCAGCAAATACTGTTGCTCTGCAATACCTTAAGAATTAAAGATGTGTTAAGAGCAAGGCACTGAAATGTAAACTCACTATAATCCAGTTCATTACAAAGTACATGAAATCAATATCCTTGACTTAAACACCATTAGAATTGAAAATATCTTGAAGTAACTCTTGATTTAACATTCAAATCTTCAAAGTGAACAAAATCTATAGAAACTGGAGACACAGAAAGTTGTTTCACAAATAAGAAATACTGGTTTTGGAGAGAGACCTCCCAGAGGTACATGGGGTTGTTTTGTCAGGAAGGCTGAGTTTTAGGTTTTAAAGGAAAAATTAGAATTCAGCCTGAAGCTGACAGATGCCACTGTTAATATTGGTGATATCACTGAACTTGCTTGCAAAAGAAAATTATTCTGTGTGCTAAAAAAAAAGCATGTACTGTTTGCCTGATTTAATCTGGAACACAAACAGCAGAGCAAACAGCATCAGTTCATGTGTATCACTTATCTTCAAGGTGCATTAAACATTGCTGCCAGGGCAGTCAGATAGAAGGAGCTGTTCCAAGTGTGGGTTGGGTCCCAGTAGCTTTCAGGAAGGGTGCAAACTTCAGATGTACTTGAGCTCCTTTCCTTCTGGCTCCTGAGTGAGGCTTCAGAGTCCTCTGCAGCATGGACCTGTTGGCCAGGTTACAGAAAGTTAAACTGATTCAATGGGAAACATCCCATTTTTTCTGGGATTTGGGTACTGTAGCAGGTATAAGAGCATGAAACTTGTGGGGAAAGAAGAAAGTAAAATCTTCTTTTATTACTTTTGAAAGAAATTGAGTTTTTAACCAGGATATGTCTTTTTTTGATGTAAGATACTGAACATTATACTTTATAGATTACAAATGTAAACCCCTCTATTAATAGTTTAATTCCAGGAAATTTATCTTAGCTGTCAACAAGCCCAATTATTAGGTTTAAATGGAAAGCTTGCTATGACTGTGAGCATTTCCATAATTCTAATATAAGCTTTCTTACATATTGTGACCAATTTATTTATGCTGCAGGAAGAAGTTGGCATGCTACAAGAAACAATTGTGTAGGTTGTCCTAGAGTTTTAAGTGGAAAGTGACAGTAGTGTTAATTAGGACTGGGAGATTTTAGTACTGAAGACAACCATGTTGCTGAACAAAGCCTTATTATCTAGTTATTCAGACAGATTTAGTCAGCCCTTTAAAATTACTGTAAAAATACAAGTGACTTACAAAAAGATTTGAAGCCAACTGGGTATGTAAAAAAAAAGTACTTCAGAAATTTTAATAAATACTTAAGAAATTAAAAGCCCAACTGACACAACAATATATTTGACACCAAAGATCAAATGTAGGTTGGTAGTATTGTGTTAATTTCATCTTTTAAAATACAAATTAGTCTTTAAAATGAGTCTTGAGCACGTTATATAATCAGAATAGAATTCTCTTCCAGCTTCCTATTGAAAACTGCTCCTAAGTAGAGGTGCTGCCTTTTCTTTCCATAAAGGTTCTATTACCCAGGTAGCAGTAATTAACAGAGATCAAATTTGAGATGCAATAGGTTTTGTTATAAAGCACACTAAAAGTGTGAGGGTTCCCTTCATGAACAAAATAGGTTTGTTTGTTGTTGTGGATTTTTAAAATAATAATAATAATAAAAAGAAATGGAGAAGGGTGCAGAAAGGTCAAGGGTAAGTTTGTTGAAAGAACTGCTGTGCTGCTGCAGTGAAGGATTTCTGTCAGGGTTTCTTTTACACACCCTGGCATAAAGCCAGTCAAACTAGATGGAATGTTTTGTAAGGATGTCTGCTGAAACTTGCCTTTAATCTGGTTAGAATCCTTCTGGAAACTTTACAGGCAGTGTGACAGGAGGTGAGAGTCTCAGGAATTGTCTAGAATCCTTTAGCAGAAATATTCTCCAATGAAACACCTGCTTTCTCTCAGCTTCTGCTTTTTGGTCTTAATAAATTCTAAATCTGTAGAATATATGAACATAAATAGTTCTTCAGAGATACTTCTATCTCCTCCCTTTCATCTGATTTTTTTTTTTACATTCTTAATATTAACACTTTAAAATTTAATACACAGCAATCTCAAGGTGAAGTCTTTGGAAAAATGACACTTTTATATGCTAAATATTGATTATTTTAGCTTGGAAGTCTTAGAAAATGTGATGCATTTTCAAGGATCTTGTAGGAAGGTGGATTGTGTACCTCTGATAGAATTTGCATGTAAATAAAGGCAGCCTCAACAGTGTCTGAGATTATTTCTTTTGAATCAACAGCACTGGATTTAGGCTGTTTAAATCTCAAGTGTTTGCAGTACTGTCTGTAAGCCTCGGAGGCATTTTATGCTATCACTCTGTACATGGAAAGGATGGATATTGAATTACTCTGGCTTTGGGGTGTCATGGAAGGGAATCATTGAAAAATGAGCAGTAAAATTGACTCTGTATCAGTTGGGTATTACACTGATCTTCAGCAAGGAGGGTTGTTTACTCCATGTTTTGAATGAGCTGAGAAATAATTGATTTTTTTTTTTGAAAAATGACTGAAGTCCTAGAGCAGTTGTGCTGATTTTGCAGATCCATCTTACTTCAAGTTTGAAATCTTGTCGTTTGAAAGAAATCTTAGTTCCTTTTCTTAAAATAATCTTTCTCCATGAGTAAGGAAAGCCTGGCTGCTGTTTGACTCACTAATGGGAGGTGTTGACCTTCCCTCCCCCTTGCTGGTAATTACAGCTGGAGTGTCAGTTTGGAAGGTCTCCAGCATATATGCTTCAATTTTATTTAAGGAGGAATAAAACCTGGTTTAGAATATTCTGTGTCTATTCTTTTGTGTTGTGTGAGTGCTTCAAAATCAGGTGTTCACAGAAGGTTTGGAGTGAAAGGAAGGACTTCTTAGCTTGGGCTACAAAGCAGTTGAAAGGGAGGAAAAGCTGGAATTTCAAAGGGGGATCAGCTGGTTTGTACCCAACCATTCTCTCATTTCATCATATTATAAATGCTCAGTTACTGCATTTTAGCCTTGAATCTTTCTTGGGGAGTGAACTAAGATCTGTAATTAGAAGTTAAATCACCTTATTTCTGTTGTTTTTCTCTATTTGATGATGAACAGTGTTGTGGCTATTTATAAATGCAGGGAGTTTACCTTTATTTTGTTTTTCCTTTAACAGAACAGTAGCTATCCATCAATGACTGATCCTTACCTGTCCAGTTACTATCCACCATCTATTGGGTTCCCCTATTCTCTCAGTGAAGCACCGTGGTCTACAGGAGGAGATCCTCCTATCCCATATCTCACCACCTATGGACAGCTCAGTAATGGGGATCATCATTTTATGCACGATGCTGTTTTTGGACAGCCTGGGGGCCTGGGGAATAATATCTATCAACACCGGTTTAACTTTTTCCCTGAAAATCCTGCCTTCTCAGCTTGGGGAACAAGTGGATCCCAAGGACAGCAGACTCAAAGTTCAGCATATGGGAGCAGTTACAGCTACCCACCTAGTTCCCTGGGTGGTACCATTGTGGATGGACAAACAGGATTTCATAATGACACGTTAAACAAGGCTCCTGGGATGAACAGTATTGAACAGGGCATGGTTGGACTGAAGATTGGTGGAGATGTTACAACTTCTGCAGTGAAAACTGTAGGTTCTGTTGTCAACAGTGCTGGGATGACAGGTGCCCTCTCTGGTAATGGTGGATCTAATGTAAACTTGCCAGTATCTAAACCAACCTCTTGGGCTGCTATAGCAAGCAAACCTGCAAAGCCACAGCCTAAAATGAAAACAAAAACTGGACCTGTAATCGGGGGAGCGTTGCCTCCTCCCCCTATAAAGCATAACATGGACATAGGTACTTGGGACAATAAGGGTCCTGTGGCAAAAGTTCCTGCCCCTCAACAGATACCTTCTCCTCAATCTGTTCCACAGCCACAGCAACAAATTGTTCAGCCTGTTCCAACTCAACCTCCTCCATTGACTCAGCCGCAGTATCAGACCCCTCAGCAGCCCCCCCAGAACCGGTGGGTAGCTCCTCGCAACAGGAACGCAGCTTTTGGCCAAAGTGGAGGAGCTGGGAATGACACCAGCTCAGCTGGCAGCACCCAGCCTAACCCCCTTCCAAGTGGTGAGTCCCATCCTGTCCTTGAAAAACTGAAAGCTGCTCACAGCTATAACCCTAAAGATTTCGAGTGGAACCTTAAAAATGGACGTGTGTTCATAATAAAGAGCTATTCTGAGGATGATATTCATCGTTCCATTAAGTATTCTATTTGGTGTAGTACAGAGCATGGCAACAAACGCCTGGACAGTGCTTTTCGCTCCATGAACAGCAAGGGGCCAGTCTACTTGCTGTTCAGTGTCAATGGCAGTGGACATTTCTGTGGAGTAGCAGAGATGAAATCACCTGTGGACTATGGCACCAGTGCAGGTGTCTGGTCTCAGGACAAGTGGAAGGGGAAATTTGATGTCAAATGGATCTTTGTGAAGGATGTGCCCAACAACCAGCTCCGACACATCAGGCTGGAGAACAATGACAACAAACCCGTTACAAACTCCCGTGACACACAGGAGGTGCCCTTAGAAAAAGCAAAACAAGTGCTTAAAATTATTGCTACTTACAAGCACACGACCTCCATCTTTGATGACTTTTCTCATTATGAGAAGCGCCAGGAAGAGGAGGAGGTGGTGCGGAAGGTAAACTTATTAAACAATTTATTTTATACACAGATATGGGGAAAATGAAATGTGAAGGCTGCTATGGTGGAAAAAAAAAATGTAAGTAGGAATTTGGAATGTTTTTAATACGTCTCAACTTGATGGTTTTATGTGTGTTTAACAGCACAAAGAAACGAACTGGTGCTTGTTTGTCTGTGATCATTTCGTAGCTAATGAGTTTCAAAGCAGAATGCAGGTAAAGGACATTATGTCCCTGTGTTGGAGTTTGATTAATTTTAGATAAAATTGGTTAATAAACTGGAAAGTAGTTTCTGTTTCAGAACTGGATTCTGCCAGTGATTGCCACTTGAGTTTTTTGCCTTAAATATGAGGTGTTCTAACACTGACCAGAATGGGCTATCAAAGTTTATACTTGTATTGCTTTTTAAAATTTGTAAAGGGCCTTTGAGAGTGAGAAGCCTGATATTGATATTTCAGTTGAGCTCTCTGGAAAAAGAAAGAGTTGCATAAAGTTGGTGGAATAGTGTTAGATGGTGCTTCTGCTGCTGAAGTCACGGGTATCATTATTTGGGTAAATAAAGGTTTTCAATTCCCAGGTCTAATCTGTCTACTAATTATTGAAAGGAAGTTTTGAATGAAGATGTAGTAAGAGAAATTTGGGCAGTAACTGGAAAAGTGTAGTAAAAACTTGTCTGTGCTTTCATGGCTCTTAAGCCTGCTATGAGACATCTGTCCCCATCCATCCCGTGACCTCAGTTTCCAGAATGCCTTTCTCCAATTAGGCAGTCTGGAAGTAATGAGCTGACAAAATAAGTGTTGGGATGTGTAGTTACTACCTAAGTAACACTTAAGTTGCTTGATGTTGATGGTGTTCATAGACTTCTTTTGTGTAGTACTTGAAACAAAGCGTTTATTTGACAGCCCAGTTGAGTGCAGCTCACACTTGCTTCAAAACATTTTTGGATGTGCCTGCAGCTTACATTGAGGTTACCATTTCAAAGGTTTTATTGCCATTTAAAATGTAGATAAAATTGCTTTGAGCTGTCTTCATAGAATGTACCCTTAAATTAAGAGAGAAAAGGAGATGAGTGTCTGAAGAACTTTTTAGCTCAGCTTTTCCCAGCATAAGGAGTGATGTGCACAGTAGCTCAATGCAGCAGGGAAGGGGAGCTTCACATGGAATTTTCTTTTGTACTCCCTCTGGGGTTCCACAAGCTAAAAGCTTTACTTCAACACTGGACAATTAGCAACTCAATATTTAATGCAATTTAATACCTTGAAGAGAGGGGTTCCCTTGTGTAGGGGAGAGTCTTGAGTATGTCAGAAGATCTGGGTTCCTCTGCCCAGTGTTGTGTGGGGGATAATTTGGTTTTTATATGCTGAGTCTCCCTGTGATTTGCTGCCAGGTCTGGAAGGGAGGATAATGTGTGTGTTTAAGGAGTGAGAGTATGGGCAAAGTGATGGGGGATCTAGTCTTGAGACTGGTAAAGTGATGGTGGTTCTAATCTTGAACTTGTTGGCTGCATGTTGAGCACCAGACTTTGGATTGTAGTAGCTCAGGGGGCTGATGTTCAGCTCCTGCTCTGGGTTGTGTTAATATACAAACTGTTCCTTGCTGTCACTTTGAGTGCTGAGACAATATTCTTACCTAGCTTGCTGCTTTATGACAGGATGAGTTTTTCAAAATAATGCCTTTTTTTCTGCCTCATTTAAAACAGGCTCTAGCTTGTGTGACACATTCAGTTAAGAAACTCTGAAGTCTAATTTAACATTTCTTCAATTCCTCTGACTAGCTTAGAAAATGGGACAATATACAGGCTATCAAAGTACACTGAGAAATGTAGAGAGGTAAAGCAGATCAACTGAGGGGGAATGAAAAATAAGATACTACTTGTCAGGCTGCATTCTATAAAACTCTCTGCAAAGTTCATATTGTCCCCTTCATGGACTAAATAAATAATCAGCTGGACTTCTAAAATTCAAGAGTTTCTTTGCAGGATATGCACTTCTTATAGCTGAAGTTTGTGCTGTTGAAGTTGAAGCCCTCCTGCTACACAAAGTTAACCTACAATAGTTGAGGTATCTTAGAACCTAATTGATGTCTTCAGATAGTTGGTTGTGTATGTGCCATCATGATTATCAGCTTGCTGTGGCTTTCATTCATTACACTTTCTTTAGCAGTCAAATTACTTGTTGAAATGTTGTTTCCATTTCACTGCTGTTGTGATTAGCAGGGGCCAGAATTCTTAAATCTCCCCATGGAGGGCTTGAATAATTTCATTTATACACAAATGTTTAGTAGGGACTAACTTCATGTGATCTGTACAATGCAAGCCACCAGCATGTCAGCCTTTTTCTCTAGATGGTTACAGTTTGTTGCTAGCCAGTGTTTCCTTAACTGATGGATGCAGAGGAAGATCCAGTGTGTGCTCTGGGCTTAACTGATTGAGGAATCTCTGTGTTAACACCAGATCATCAAATGAGGATTTGGCAGGTATAATGCTGATGAAATTCAGTAAAGTGCCAAAGATCCATCAGCGTTACCAGCATTGCTGAAGGATTGGATCATCCTCTAGAGTTGAGGGAAGGTTTATTTATGCTGGGATTTAAGTCCAGCTTTTGATTTGTCATAGTAATAAACTATTTAAGCCCAGGACAGTAACACAGAGCCTGGGAAAGGAGTAATAGAAGGAGAATGGTGTCTGGAATGAAATAGCAAGAAAGTGAGTGGCATGAAATCTCTCCTGGTACTTCTCAGACAGTTTCCGGGGCCACTTCAGCACCCACAAACAAAATGTCTGTGATCAAAGCTTGTTCTCTTGAAACTTAAAGTCACAACATGTGTGAGAAAACTTCTTCAAACCAAAACAAAACCAACAGTCTAATGGGGTATTAATTACTAACATTCCCTAGAAACATGCTTGCGTAATCTTCACAAAATTGTCTTCTGGAGTTAAAAATCTTGTAAAGAAATAAACTTGTTGCAGATTTTGGTATTTTTATTCACATCTCCTGTGGCAGGAGAGATGGCTTGATCTACTATCAGCAGCTCCTATCTCAGAAAGCTTTTGAATCACCAAGCTGAGCTATTCTCCTTGTGGTGATTAAATTTTGTCAAGTGTTAGGTAGCCCTGTGGGCACTGAAATACTCATTTTCTTCTAGCATTGTGTTCTTCCAGCGTGCTCTCTGAACACACTCATTGACACACAACTTCTAAGGATGGAATCTTGTCCTTCCTCCAAATCTGTAGTTTCAAAACAATTATATTTTTAAGATTAATACAATTGTGTTTCCTAATACAAGGAAAACATTTGCTTTTTTGTGTCAGAAGATGAATGCTTTCATCCCACTGACCTTACCAAAAGGAGTAGGAAGGTTGACAGCTGCTTCAGGCTGTGGTGAAAGGACCAGAAGCTTGACAGGGATGAGTGGCTCCAAACCAGAAGTTTCTGCAGGTTTTCTGCAAATGATCCATATTAATGTCATGAAGAACTATGCAACAGGAGCTCCCCTGTGAGATACCAGAGAATTCCCTCGGAGAAGAGAAACTATGAAGCCTCTTCAGAACCAAAATGAGCAAAAGCTTTAATTCCTTACAAAACTGCTTGTTCTTGCTTAGTAGTGCTAAAGAGCAGTAAGGAAGAGGAGAGTTAGAGCTTCTGAAAAGCAGCCACACTGAAGAGCACAAGGAGTTGTTGCATCAGTTTCCTCCCATGGTTTATGTGGCTTCAGACATCTTTTTTTTTTTTAAAGGAAGACTCAGATTAGCCCCCGACAGAGCAAGCAGCAAGGTAGGAGGAACTGCTTTAACTTGCTAAATAAACAGCCCTTTTTACTGACTGCTAAAGCCTGAGCTGAATCTCAAATGCCATAAGCATACTTCCTAGGTGCCAGGTCAAAGTCTCAGGTGCTACCTGGCTTCTGTTGGTGTGGGACTAGTCCATGAGAATGGAAAACTTTGATTTTTTTTGAAAGAAAGTGGAATTATGATGGTCAGTGGGTGTCCACACAGAAAGCTAAGTTATGAAAGGTGGTGGAGGGAAAGAATGATGAGCTTGGTAGGGCAGTGGAGCTCAGTAAAGGGGATTTACCACCTTAGAAAGGGAAGTAGGATGGAACAGTTACTTTTTTGGAAGCCTGAAAATGAGGTTGATACGATTCAAGTTTGGATTTTCTCTGACCACCATTTGTTGGAAGTGTCAGGCAGCTCTTAAGTTCTTTACATTAAGAACACAGAATATATGAGGTGTCCTGATAACTCTGCCACAAAGAAATTACTTTCATTGACAGTTCATCATAAGTCAGCAGTTACAAGATGAGGAATATAGATTTTTAAAACAAATTATACCACTTCACATGGTCTTTTTGTTGATTGGGTAAAAACTTGGCTATCTTTTCCTTCTGTCCTAAGTCATAGATAAAGAATTAATACCAGACTGTGTTGACTTTCATTTTATTACGAAAATTGAAATATTAATGTTGGGCTGTCTGGAGGAAGAAATCAATATATTGCATTTAAAAAACCCCTTGTCTGCTGTGACCAGCTGAAGTAGCAAACCTGGTCTGTTACATTTCTGGTGGTTGACATATTTGCAAAAAAGCTTTTATATCACAGCAGGAACAATTTGAGTTGAGTTTTATATAGAAAGTCTCCACAAAACAAGTAAAATCTGAAGGTGTTGGTTTAGGAGCTTGCTTGAAGTAGGATTTGGGGCTATGTTGGTGCAACCAAGTCCAGTACAACAGAGTCTTTACCTCCAGTTTTGTCCTGTATGGTCTGGGATGAAATGGAAAGCAGTGGAAGTGAACCCTTGGTTCAGGCTGCACAGTGTCCTAGCTGGACAAATGCACTGGCCTAAAGACACAGCAGCATATTTTATTGTTTATCTTGTTGTCTTCTGCATATTCTGCAACTTCTGGGGCTCCTGACACAGTCATTGTAAAACCTCCCCTTTTTTGTTGCTGTGTTGCCCCCCTCATGTCTCTGGAAGCCCATTGAGGGGGGCCTGCAGGTACCCCTGAGATAACCTTTGTTTTCAGTATTAATTGTGAATAATATTTGTGGTAGACTTGAGAGAGCCTTCAAAGAGCCTCCTGGCTTCTATACCAGAACACCTTTAGAAATTCTTGGGTTGTTCAGTGCAACAATTTCAACCTTTCTTCCACCCAATGCTGATTTTTTGTTTTTTCCCTGACTTGTCAAGTATTCCCACTCCCAGAATGGTTGAGCAGACAGGAAGAATTAGGAACAGAATGTCTAGAGAGCTCAACCCCCTATTTTTCTTGAATGTGACTAAACTCCAAAGTCTTCTGAGTGCTTCAAAAAGACACTGGTTCTGTGGAGTTCACTGATCCACCATCTCTCTGCTCGTGTATTGGTTGTGCTACTACTGCAGCAGCTAAAATAACCTGGGGGGTGTTGCAGGTCCTGTTCCTGCTTGGGAATGTTGATGTCCCACACTTCTTACTGTGACCTTCATCTGCTGTCCTTTTGAAGGGACTCTGCAGATACTAAGTGCAGCTACAAGTGGAACAGCTGAATATTAAGTTATCAAATCCCTGGACTTGTCAGGTATATACAATATATTTAGAAGATGTAGCAGCAAATATTTTAACCTGTATAATTACCTGGGATCACTCCAGTGCTCTTAACACTACTTAAAACTTCTTGCCTGTTCATTTGCCTAAAAAACTTTAACTTCTAACTTTTTTTTTTCTCTTTGCAGGAACGTCAGAATCGAAACAAACAATAAGAATTAAACATATACAGGTTGCTATATATACTAGAACTGATCTTAAATTCGACTCTGAGAAATTTAAGTGTACTGGTGATGTATCCTGGCATCAGGACAAAAGAAAGCTTTCAGCTCCAATATATCTTCTCGTGCAGGGGAAATTTAAGTTGTCGCATCTTTTGAGTACATTGTAGTTTTTATTTTTGCCCAAGTGGATCTGCATTAATTTGTATCTTTTTTTTTTCTTATGTAAAATTCTGTAGAAATCATTAATAGTTGGTAACCAGTTCTATTAACCTAATGTGGACCTGTACATGAGCATACTAAAGTGTCAGTGCTTCCCAAAGACTATTTTGGCACAGATTATGTTCCTAGAGATTATGGAGAAAACATCACAAATCTTCCTTTTTGTTCCTCCTCCCACCCCTTTTTTCTTCATGGCAGAATTAAACCATGTGCTGCTTTTTGTTGTTTCAAAGAAAACCCCCCAAAACTTACTGCACTTCAGAATTTTGAGATGAAACCCACCAAATTTCTGATTCCCTTGTGCAGCTGCTCTGCCTCTTTATCTGTCCAGTGACACTTTACAAATTGCTGATGCACCGTGTGGGGTTTTTTTTCTTCCTGTCTAGTAGAAAATCAAATTGTCAGTGAAATTTTCTCTGGAAAATGATTTCCCTTTCCCCATTCTGTTAAGCAGTGCTTCAGTGTGCATTTGTTCCCCCCCAACATCCCACCAGGAGCGAGCCAGCCCCTCGCTCACCCCCATCATTCTGCTTTATGATTTTATTTTAATTTTTTATAGCTTAATTCAATAAAAATGTGATGCTCTCAACATCGCAGGGGGTTTGGACAATGTGTTTCAACCTGGTTCAGCTTTCAGGTGTTCTTAGTTAAGTGCAGATCATTTTTAATCCTTCATTACTCCCTCCCCCCCAACTCCTAATGCCATTTAAAGATTTTTTTATACCAATACTGCTGAGCTTTAACGTAGGAACTAATAGTACGAATAATATGATGGATTATGCCTCAGATGTTTAAAATTGACAGTGTGTATGTCTAATTTTTTTTTCTGTTGGATGAGTAAAAAAAAAAAACAAAACAAAAAACAAAACCTGTTTTAAGAAACTGAATTTGCTGTCATGTTTTTGTGGAGTGAGGGGACCCTCGGAGAACCTGTCACCAACTGGAGTTCCAGTTAAGCATGGAAATGGTGCTCATGTCCGCTGCTCTAGCACACTGAATCTGCACGTGTTTATTGTAGAGGATCTTTTACTATATTAGAAAGCAAGTTATCTTCTGAAGACTTATTTACTCCAAAAGGACCTCCAATTTAAATAAAAGTTTAATCTGTATCATTTAGACTTGTATTTAGAACGTATAACTCTGTCTCTGGACTGTTACTGCCTGTAAGGGGTAATGGACAGCATCAGATTAACTTTTTCCTCTAGGAGAATACAAGCCTTAATAAACAATACATATTTAGCAAGTTTGATGTCATTTTCATTTTTTTTCCCCACTATTTTCAGTTGTCTTCTTACTTTACAATCACCCTTTATGCTGGCTTGGGAATTAAGTCTCATTTGAGAAGGGTTTTGGTTAACTTAGATGTTTGCAGGAGAGTTTTGCAGGACTCTGCAGAGGAGGTTTGAGCTGCTCTGAATGTTCCTGTTCCCCAGAGAACCTGCACAGCCAGTGGCTCTCAGTTGGGCTTTCCTTTCTCCTCATGTGGTGGAAAAGCCGGAGAAAGAATTAGAAGTTGTGTGTAGCTTTCAGGAGGCAGTAGCACAGACCTGGGTCACCAGGGTGAGACAAGAACTTCCCAAAGAGAAATAAAGCTCTGTAAGGTTTCCTTACAGCAGTTGGCTGGATTTTCCAACCCTAATTTTATTAATTTGACTTGCTAGCTTTTTTTAACTGATTTTTTTAAAGCAATACTGCATTTTGTAAACATGTTACCATCTAATAAAAGCACCTGCTGTTAATTTCTGTAATTGAATTGGGACATTTAAAACTGGTGATGCCAGAGCCAAAAAGAATTCAGCTGCAGCTGGACCCTGAAGAGAAAAGTTACACAACTTTTCTTTCTTTAGATCTGAGGAAAAAAAATACCAGTATATCACAGCAGATACTTTTTGACTTCAGGTACTTTTTTTTTTTTTTTATGGAACCAAAAGAACAACAAAAAAAACCCCAACAAATTGCAAGCCTTTAGGTGAAACCAGTTTGTCTGTGTTGTTAAGAAAGGCTCTGATGTGTTTCAACCTGCTCTCTGGTTTTGTGGGGAGCAGGAACCACTGGGAACAGCTTCAGCATGTGGTGATTTCTTAAAGTACTGAGTTAAGCAGGGAGAAAATTGAGCAGTGGGTAAAATAATTGCTTTGGTTATGACCACATTGGGTGTTGAGATAACTGGCTGCTGGTGGCTTTAACTTTCACTCTACTGTCAGGGATGTCTCACACTTGGTTTTGTGGTGCTCAGATGACCTTGCAAGGGGGAAAAAGCATCTTCAGTATGTCTTCTGGAATAACTTCATGTCATAGATCCTCCTTATTTAATCCAAGTAACAACTCTAAAAGAATTTGCCTGTGTGCTTTTGGAGTTTGTGCTTAAATCCACCCCTTAAATGAGTTACTTTTACTTGATGTTTTTAAGATTTGTGTGCATTTGATAGTATCTTGCTGCCTCCTTTCTGCTATTGAGACAGATGTCACTGGTAGCACCAAATACCATTGACAGGATTAAGTGAAATTATTTCTCTGGTGGGTGCACATTGTGCTGCTCTGAAGCTGTGAACGTTGCATCATTAGGGGAAAAAAAAAACCCTATTCATATGCAGGTAATCACACCAAAAGTAGTCATACTAAATCTTTAAGGAGATTGTTTGTTGCTGTGAAGGATGGTTTGAGTGTCTTGAGCTTCTGGAGAAAATGACCAACTTAAATCTACACTGAGGTGTAAGGACAGAAAGAGGCAGACAAAAATAAACAACCTCACGTTCAAGGTTCCTCTGCCAATGTGCTTGTAAATTAAGGTCAGACTTTGGTTTTTACCTTATTCATTCTTGGGAGATGGAAGTAGAGGATGTAAAGTTTAAAATCCTAATTTTTTTCTTCCCTTTCACCCTTTAAAGGACTGTTGCTATTAAAAGATGTGAGTGTTTCTTCACAAAATACTTAATTTTTGTTTGGAGAACTTACTCAAAGATTTTAATGTATTTACTCAGAGATCTTAGTGAGATCTGGGTGAAAAAAGAGCAATATTTTATTTTTTAGCATTAGACTGACTGCAGTGCCCTAGAGAGCACAGCACAGTTGTGACAGAACATGTCTCTGCTTTTCCTCCTTAATAATGAGGGATTTTATTTGGCCAGGGAGTGTGGAAATAACAGTAAACGTGGGCATTAAAAAACTCGTATTCAAAGATACCACAAACCTATCGAAAGAAAAATTATTTGTAATATTATTGCCCTTTTCTTGGGCACCTGTTGAGCAAAGTCATTGAGAGGAGCAAGGGAATCTTAAATAAAATAGCAAATAAATGCCAAAATGAAGCAGAAATATCTGATGGGGGAAACGTGTTTTGATCTAATGCTCCTTTCCTGGTCTGGGTGACTTTGAATTCTTTATGTTGAACAACCTGTTTCACTTGGAAGAAGCTCTGGCTTTTTCTGCCCAAGAAGAGCACAAGTGTTTCTGTGGCTTTCTCCACACTACCCAGCTCAGCCTCAGCTTGTCCACAGGGCCTTGGAGAAAGCAGCTCTTGGGCAGCCTGGTTTTAGAAGGAAGGGACTTGAGTCAAAATGTTCAAGTGATTTATGGAATATTGTGTCCAGTTGTGGGCCCCTCGATTCAAGAAGGACAGGGAACTGCTGGAGAGAGTCCAGCACAGAGCCACAGAGATGCTGAAGGGAGTGGAACATCTCCCTGGTGAGGAAAGGCTGAGGGAGCTGGGGCTCTTTAGCTTGGAGAAGAGGAGACTGAGGGGTGACCTCATTAATGTTTATAAATATGTAAAGGGAGAGTGTCAGGAGGATGGAGCCAGGCTCTGCTCAGGGACATCCAGTGACAGGACAAGGTGCAAGCTGGAACAGAGGAGGTTCCACAGCAATATGAGACAAAACTTGTTCCCAGTGAGGGTGACAGACACTGGCCCAGGCTGCCCAGGGAGGTTGTGGAGTCTCCTTCTCTGGAGACATTCAAAACCCCCCTGGACGTGTTGCTGTGTGAGCTGCTCTGGGTGACCCTGCTCTGGCAGGGGGGTTGGACTGGATGATCTTTCGAGGTCCCTTCCAAGCCCTGACACTCTGTGATTCTGTGACTTAACAGGGGCAGGACTTGGCAGAGGGAGAGTCTGGATTCCAGGAGGTGGTTCCGAGCGAGGGGCTGGTTGGTCATTCCCACAGCACTGCTTCCAGTCCACAGATACTGGAGCTGTGACCTCGCATCTCCTGTGTGGATGTTGCTGATTTCACAGCTTTTCTGGCTTCAGAGAACTCAGGCTGAAAAAAAATCCTTTACAATTGCTGCATACCCAGTGATGCATCATACACGATGTGATGACACTCTGCAATATTTCTTATTTCCTTACAACAGTAAAAGCAGGGCAGGGCTCTAGGAATTACCAGAACAGCTTTTGTTCCCTGGTATGATGCTGGATTAATTTCCTTATTTAACGTAGGAACATAATTTCAAGGCACCTTTGTAATCCTTTGGGAAATGCTACATGAAAGAGCCCTGACTTGTCTCCTCTAGCTTCTTGTTGCCTCCTGTAACATCCCTGATCCTGAGGTGAGTTGCTGACCTTGGAGATGTGTTTTCTTCCACATGCAGGACTTCACAGAACAGGCACCTACCCTGTCTTCTGCTGAATCTCCTCTAATTTGGAGAGCGTGGGAGGTTTTATGCCATCTGCCTGTTTAGAAGTTATTCAAGAAATTATTTTTACCTGGGATGTCACCATGACAACAGACAGTTGGTAAAGCCTTCCCCAAAGGCATTTCTAACGTCCAACTGCTGCTAAATCAGCAGGATCTGGTGGTTTGCTGGGGTTTTAATCACAAAGACAGTGGGACAGGGGTGTAAATACTTGCTGGGCCAAATCTGCATTCTCCAGGTATTTTTCAATGATTAATGCAATGCCTTGGGCACAGTGCAAGCAGCCTTCTGGTTTTCCCCTCCTCATTCTGTGGGGTGAGAATGGGAAGAAAGTAAATTTATCAGTCAATTATAGTCAATCTAGATGTATATATTAGTAGATAGATATCAGATATATTGTTTATACATTCCATGTAGTCCCTAAAGTGTTGCTGCACTGCTCTATTCCCCTTTAGAGCATTCCTATAAACTGCAGCAGAGTTTTGATTTCCTTGCTTTGCTCTCCTGGCTCTCAAAGCCTAACTCCAGCACGTTGCTTATTGATCACCTCCAAGGGATCTCTGCATCTCCCTGGAACTTGGTGGCCTTCAAACCCTCCTGAGAAGTTAAACCACCTGTGTGGGGAGTGTTCTTGCAGCTGGATGCACTTTGCTGCCACATTTCCCTGCCCCTGATGAGGTGCCCCAGGTGGTGGGTGTCGTTAGGAGGAGGCAAAGCAGATAGATGAGTGTCTACACTTGGCTGGAGATGCTAATTAAAGGTGGTGCAGGTGCAATGTGTTGGCCCCTGATTTGCCAAGGTTGAAGTTAGACTTGCTGCTGAGGTGGTTTCCTCCTCATCTCCTTTGGGGTGAAGCGTCTGGATGATCAGCACCTTCAGGAAAGAGGGAATTTGGGAAGATTTGGGGATTTACAGAGACTCTTTGGCCTTCTTACCCCACTGGTATGTATGGAAATTCTTTTTTAATATAAATATGCTTCATATAACTTGTAAAATATTGATAATGTGAGTGCAGACAGTCTGGTTTTTAGGAGGGAGGACTCTCCAGAGGTCTGTGCTTTTGTAACCTCAGAAGTTGTCATCAGAGGCTTGTGCTCACTTTTAAATGAGCTGGTGACCAGGAGCCCTTGAAAGCAGGGGAGGAAGCCCCTGGAAGGATGAGGTGTTTGGATGCTTTGGGTTGTAATAACCTTATTTCATAAATCCATTAGTGGCATTATGGCCTCAAGTTGTGCCAGGGGAGGTTTAGGTTGGATATTAGGAAGAAGTTCTTTACTGGAGGAGTGAGTAGGGGCTGCCCAGGGAGGTGGTGGAGTCAGTGACCATCAGGAACTCCCTTTCTGGGCCAGCATCAGATTCTGAGGTTAAGCAGGTTTTCTGTCTTAAACCACTGGCAACTTGTGGGGTTTTTTCATATTTTACCCTTTCAGTCCCCATGCAAGAGGTTTAACTTTGTTGAAATCTCCTTTTAAATGAAAATACAAAATTGCAGCCTCTGAAACTGAAGTGTGCTGCAGCAGCTGGATGCTCATCCACTTAATCCCCAAAAAACCCACTTAATTTCAGGGCTTTTTTGTTCCACCTTGTCTCATATGTCATCCCTGCTTAACTAGAGCACTTATTTCCCAATGTTCACCCTCTGGAGCCAGGGTGTTGTGGAATTTATACTTTTTTCCCCTTCATCAGCCAGCAAAAAGGTGGAACAAAAGGAACAATTAAGGGTGCATGTGGCATCACCTGGTAGGAGTGCAGCTTTTTAGATAGGAAGGCACCAGAGACTCCTTTGTGTCCTCTAGTGTGAAATATTGGCCTTCTGCAGAACAGAAATTACAACTAACCTTAAAACCTCAATAATTCCTTGTTTGCTCTGGCAAGGACCTGGAGTTTTAACCTGTTCATACCCAGTGAGGGTGTCTCCTGGTTCATGTAGCTTGAGAATTCATTTGTTAGAAGCATGGTGGGGTTTTTAGGTCTAAAACTGTGTCTTCCTGAAGATGCCACTTCAGACCTGGGGGCTGGTGGGCAGGTAAGTCAGGAGAAGACACAAAAAAAGCCATTTTTGTCAGCTGGGAGTTAAAAACAACTCCAAAAGATGCCCTGGTGCTGAGGAAAGAGCAGCACTAACGAGCTCCTGTGGGAAATGTGATCTGCCCACAGTGAATAAAATACTGGATGGGCAAGAAGAGGGATCTGATGAGCAGATTTTGCCTTCACTTACCTTGCTGAGGGTGGGCAAACACCACGTTGCTGATTCAAAACCTGGGAGAGTGGAAGATAAACCCTAGAAGGAGGGTATTGATAAAGGATTGGCAGCCAGGGGTGGATTCTCTAGCCTGGTGACTGGGTCTGTGATTCCATGACTGCAGAAAATGTTCAGTCTGTTAGAAAAATGAGTTTACAAGAGCAGAGAAAAGGGGATTTATAGGCAGTAACTCTGCCACCTCTGCCCACAGGACACAAGTGTTGTACAAACAGGAGCCCCACTATCCTGGGTAATGAAAATGAGGGTTTTTCCTGATCTAATTTCATCATTTCCAATGCAATAGGTTTTGCAGCTTAATTCTATGAAGCATTTTTCTTCCTTAGTGTAACAAGAACGTTCTGCACCTAATAAGCTGTTGGTTTTTCAAAGAAATCACACTGTGGAATAACCAGTGAGATTTGTCCACTAGACAGTAGCTTTTATGTATATAGGTGTGTATATTATGTATAGATACATGTATATTTGTGTATATATATAAATATTTGCATGCTTCAAAGAGAGGTACAGTAAGAAATAGTGCTGCCTTTTCCTATGTGCAGCTGAAAAGGTGATAAATGGTGTGTCTGAGCTGAAGGGAATTCAGGCACTGCTGATTTCCACTCACTGGCAAAATCTCCCCCTGCCTCGTGTAAGAAATGCATGGAAAGTATTAATAATAATAATAACAACAGAGAAGTGGGATGAAGTAAAGTAGCAGAGGAAGGAGGAGGTCGTGGACATGAGGCTGTTCTCAGAGGTGTGGGGCAGAGCAGCCAATCCCTTTTCCACAGCTTTAGAATCATAGAATGTTTGAGGCTGGAAGGGACCTCCAGAGCTCATCTGCTCCACCCTCCCTACCCCAGCAGGGACATCTCTACCTAGGGCAGGCTGCTCAGAGCCCCAGCAAGCCTCACCTTGAAGGACTCCAGGGATGGGGCCTCCACCCCCTCTCTGGGCAGCCCATTCCACTCATCTATCACCCTCAGATTAAAGAACTTTTTTCTAATATCCATATTTAGGAAGCCTTTAGCTGAGATGCTCTGATGTGCTGCTGTGTGTTGTAAAACAAAATCCCCAGTGGGTGACTCCAGCCCACCCGTGGGTTTATGTCCAGTGCTGCAGATAAATTAAAAAGCAATAGGTTTGCAAAGCTCTGCAATTCTTTTCCAATGTCAAAGCACTGATAAGAAGGATTTTACTTGGTGTTATCTTTTCTCTGGTAGTAAAGCTGTCTCCAAACATCCCATCTCTGTGTCACCCAGGGCTGTTCCTCCTCCCATACAGACCTGCCTGTACTTTAATTGAACTGTAAGAGCTGAAATACCTTATTTCAGTGGTTGGATTTACACCCTGGGCTGCAGAGTTCGTGGTAAAGGGTCAGAATTAGCAAAATGTAACAACAAATTGCATGCCAGAGTCCTACTGCCCAGATCCTCATCATCTCAGTGGTCCTAACTGGGTCCTTGCCTGGTTTCCAGCACTGCCATTGTGGTGGCCATCAGATGAGCTGAAGGGAACTCCTGAGAGCTGTGACTCCAACTACATCCTTAGGATGCCTTTGTGGAGATGGCTGGGAGAGGGCAAGGCCTTGACATTCATTTAAACATATATGGATCCCTCTGAGGTGATGTGATATGGCTGGTAGATTGTTCCAGGAGTTCTTAACACCTGTTGGATGGAGAAGTAAATTTGTAGTGAATTATATGAGTGTGTTCCAGAGTCATTTGGTGACCTCTGCAGTGCTCTCCATCCTTCTCTGGCAAATGGAATCCTTAACTTGGGTGGCCTCTGATGCTCTCAGGTCAGGAGTTTCTTCTCCCCTTGTGCTGAATGTTTCAGGAGTTAAACATATTTTAGGCTTGGGTTTTTTTAATTGACACTCTACCATGCTTGGTACTCACAGATTTATGAACTTGAATCTGACTTGCAGAAGGCAGAGACCTAGAGCTGAGAATCACTGTCCCATCACTATAAAAACCAAGCAGTGAATCAACTACGGCTCCAAATCTCCTCCTTACTCCAAGGTGACTGAGACTGAAGTTTTCTCTATGTCCCTGCCCTGAAAAATCCTTTGGGTGCCATTCGCCTGGAATATGTTCCCATATGCAGCACTGGCAAAACTCTTACCCAAGATAATAGGTAGGAGATGAGGTCTGTCTGTGCCTTGCCAACCCTTCCTATTCATCTGCAGATGTGTGGAATGCAGGGAGGGCAGAGCTCCCAGTCAGCACCATCTGGCACAGCTCCTGCTCAGCCTTCCTGGGATGTGATCTCAGCCAAGAGCTGCTCCATCCCCACTTCGATGGGGCCTGTGCCTGCTGCTGGAACTGTTTGTTCTGGAAGAGTTTCTGGGTACGGTAAAAATAACCAACAAACATCATTAAAGCAGGGAAAAAAAAAGAGAGAATACAAAAAGCAGAATTCCATCAGCTCTCTTTTGGGGGAAAAAAAGGAGAGAATTGTTTGTTTGGGGCACGGGGGGTTGTGGAACATGATGTTCAGAACTGAAATGCTGTAGGAGCTCTGTCTTACCTTCCTGCCCTTTGTTCAGCTCCAGACAAGCTGGCAGGATTGCTGCAGCCCAGGAGTCGTTGCCTTCTGGCATAGAAGGTCTCCATTGATACCTTCCTGCTCATATCTTTGTTTCTGGGCCATTTCCAGAGTGTTCAGCCACAGCACAGCCACTTATTCTGGGACTCCCCATCTCAGTCATTAGCTTCTTGTCCACTGTGTGCAGCAAACCTGTTGTGCTCTGCCCCTGTCCTGGGCTTTGGCTGCTACAGCCTCAAAGGGTTCCACCAGATCAACCACAGCTTTTCCTGCCCCAAACCACCCCTGTCCCTATTGCTCAAGCTGGGCTTTTGTATTTGATTTTTTAGCTGCTTTGTGATGCTTACCCCAATGTTGAGGTGAAGCTAATGGGAAAGTCACTTCCAGATGAGGTTCTTCCAGGGTCCTGCACCTGGACTGGGGTGACCAGCATGACCAGTATAGGCTGGGAGAGGGGATACTGGAGAGGGACTTGGGGGTGCTGTGATTCTCTGTTCCTTGCACACTTGTTTTAAGCACAAGTTCTTGGCCAACATCCAGCTCATCGGTGGAAGTGGCAGCCCTGGCATCCAGGCTTGGTGTCTGTAAGATGCGTGAGCAGGTCTGCTGCTGTCTTGAGTATCCAGAGAAGGAGCAGGATGTGCAGGGAATGACCTGCCTCGAGTATCTCCTGCTACAGAGTCATCATCCAGCGCCTGCTTTGCAGCTAGGATGGGGAGCTAGTGCCACCTTGTGCACAGCCCCAGCCATGCTGCCAGCCGAGGGAAAAACGCTGTACAGGGCAACCAGCCCCTTCCCCAGCAGCTCCTGAGCTCTGCAGAGGGGGCAGGAGGCACCAAGAGGCAGAAGCGATGGGTACCAGCCTGGTGACTTCTCCTCTGCAAAGCCCAGGGGGTCTCAGAGCTGAGTCAGTGGGGAACAGGGATGATGGGCTAAAAAGCTGAGGGTGAAAGAACCAGGTAGAATGGTGGGGACCATTCTAGTTACCTCCAGGGACCTCTGGAGGTAACTAATCCAACCCCTCTCCCAGAGCAGGTTCACAGGTTACACAGGAACGTGTCCAGGCAGGTTTTGAATAGTTGCCCCTTGTCCTATCACTGGACACCACTGACACCATCCTCTTGACACCTGCTTATCAGATATTGATAAATATTGGTAAGATCCCTTTGCAGCCTTCTCTTCTCCAGGCTAAAGAGACCACCTCTGGTTATTCCTGTCCATGCCAGAGCAGCAGTGACTCTCCCCACTGAGAAAACAGGACCGAGCTGGCACAAGGAGGCAGAATTGTCTTCCCTGGAATGAAATTTAATTCAAGCCACAGTTTTGAAACCAGATGTGTAGCTCAGTGCCTGTGAAAGCCCAGGGCATGGATTTGGTGGGTGATGGAGGAGCACCAGGAGCTCTGGGGGTTACCACAGAGCCCCCTCCTCACTGATGCCAGCTCCTGGCACAGACCAGTGTCCCTCCAGGAGCAGGGACAGTGGTGCCATCCTGTGGTCACCTGGGTCTCTGCAGGATGGAGAGGGGCTTTGTCCCCCTGTTGTGTTCTCTGCTGCTGCAGCAAACTGGATTTATCTTGGTTGTCCCTTTGTAATAAAGGTGATAGAAGTTTAAAGAGGTATTACCTGCTGGTGATGGGGTTACTGGAGGTGGTGAGAGCAGCCCCTGTGCTCTCATCATTCTGTAGCATGGGAAAGCTGCTCTAGAATCCAGGCACAGAGTCCCTGACCTGCTGGTGCCAGAACTCGGGCAGCTCAGCCTGGGAAAGCTGTGCCTCAGATGAGGGGAATTGTCCTAGTAGCCTAAAAACCTCCTCTTCCCTCCCTGGAGAGTAGGGTCCTCGAGTGGGTGCTTGGCATCCTTCCCTCTCTGCCTCTGCATCTCCCTCCTTCCCAGGGGGACAAGAAAGCTGCAGGTCCAGCTGTATAATAAATATATCTAATCCTATACACATCAGATTATCTCTGTTTTCCTGTCCCTGCAAACGTAGGCAGGAAGGTGTGCAGCTCAGCCAAGGGGAGCTATTAGGAGGTGAGAGAAAATAGCAGCTCCTCTGGGATGTCACCTGCAGGTGTTATACCTTGGTAATGCTCTCAATTGCTTTGGAGCTGGCTTGGGACAAATGGTGTGAGGAAGTAATCCCAAATAGGATTATTGCTATAGGATTAAGGGAAGGCACATCCCATTTCTGTCTTTCTGGAAGAAAATGACACCTTGGGTTTGGTCACTTCTATTGAGATGCCTCAACCTTGTTGCTGTGTGAGGACAAGTCTGGGCTTGCTCTGTCATTGCCACTTTCTAGGTCTCTGTGGTGACACAAATGAACCCTTTGGGTTTAGGATAACATGTGAAGAAGGCTGGGGGATTTTCCATTTTTGGAGGGGAAATGGATGTGTGATGCCACCTTAACCCATGACACCTGCATAGGGCTGGAGGGACCAGTGCTGCCTTGGGACTCCTGGTAGGTGCTTCTCTAATATAATGCCTAGGCAGGAATTTCTCCTCCTTCCCAGGTTGTTCCAGTGCTTCTCCACCAGAAAGCTCTTTTTCTGACACCTGAATCTTTCCTGCTGCAGGTCGAGCCCTTTACTACCTACCCAGCTATGGAAATAGATGGTTCCTCCCCTTACAGCAGCACTTGGCTGTTACCTCTTTCCCCACCCTCTTTCTTGCCTTGGTTTACCCACCCATGGCATCCAACCTTCCCTGGAGCTCAAGCCCCTGCCCAGGTTTGTTTCTCCTTATCCTATTTGCAGGCAGTCCCTGTACTTTTCAGGGTAGCTCAAACTGGAGCTGGCACAGACAAGGCAGCTACATCTGCCATGGGGTGATTTGAGAGCCAAGACAGGTGCTTTTTTAACCTGTCCTTATGGGCTGATGTCAGGACTTGTGTAGGGTGAGGCAGTCAGTGCAAAGCCATCTCTTGAGCAGTTATCCTATGGACAAGGAGTGGAGGCTGGTGCTTTGTGTACACCTACAAGGAAGGGATGCTTAGAGGGGGGAAGGTAAATCTTCCTTCTCACCCCAGCTTGAACCCAGTTGTGCTTTTCCCCCATGAAGGGAAACTGTAGCTCTCCTGAGTGTGTGGGAGCTGCACAGGGGAAATAAGACAGTGATTTGTCCTCTGTGGTGACTCCATCATGGAACAGCCTCATCCAGACCCAGTGTTGCAAAGACCAGCTCGTATTCCCCAAGAGTTTTCCATCATCAGTGGGCTTCACTAAAGCTGTGACTGGCACAGGGGGACATCTGATCTTGGATAAATCTGAATGGAAAGGAGGTGCCTGGGACAGGAGATGACTTGGTGTGGGTGCTGTGTGACTGATGGTGTTGCTGGTGGGGCTTTTGTCATCTGAGCAACCTGCAGGATGTGTGACCTCCTGAAGGAGGTGCTCCTGCCTGAACCCTGAGCAGTAGGATCACTGGCAACCAAGGTTTAGGAGCTGGCTTGGACACAGAAGTGGGACTGTGACCATGGGATGCCACCGCTGAGCAGAAAACACGATGGAGGAGGCAGGGTGGGGGCAGTTTTCTGGACATTACTCTGTGCAGTAACCTTCTGCTGCCAGGTGGCTGAGCCTTGACTTACCCAAACGACCAGGGGTCAGTGTATGAGCAGAAAACACACAAAATGTAACCATGGTGGGCTTCATCACCAGCCTTCTTGCCTTTCCTTCTGCCAGCCGTGGCTGATCTGACTCTTGCTGGCTCACGCTCATGTCTCCCTTGATTCCAGGCTGGTGACAAAGGTTCATTGCAGTGCAGTGACCCCAGAACCCATGACCATGCTTGGTGGGGGGGGTGTGAACCAGCCCCCCTTGGCCTCATGCACACAGAGCGGGGAGCACGTCCAGGGTAGTTCTGCAGAGCCCCAGTTACATCCTCTGGGGACCAGGGATGCTGGAGCAAACTGTGGTTGCATGGGGAGGGGGCTTTATGTAGGGGAAGGGGGTTCATCTAAGTGATGGAACCTCCTAAATCCCCTCTTGGCTAAGAAGAAGGGGCCACATCAGAAGCCTGAGGGAGGAGAGAACATTTGAGAACCGAGGCAGTCCTGTCTGCTGAGGAGTCTGTATCACTCCCTCCCCTGCAAACCTGGAGAGGGACCTGGTCCAGGGTGAGCATCTGGCTTGTGCCATCTTGGCATGATCAATCTTGATTCTCAGTCCCCATCACACCCCAATCGGGGGACCAGGCCCAGTCTGGTCCATCAGAACCCCCGCAGCCCCCCAGTTACCTGCATTCCTTCAGAGCTGTCCTTGGCTTCTCGGTGGCCCCTGGAGGGAGCCAGCAGCTTTCCTGCTGCACTGCAGATCACCTTGGAGCAGCTTGCTCCCTTCTGTCTGCTATTGCCAGCTTTAGCTTTACTGAGCTCCCTGCACTCGGCTTCTTATCCCTCGCTACCTGCTTCTCAAAGAGCCAAGGATTTTTCAAGAGCAGAACTGCCCCGTGGCTGGAAATCTGCCCCCACAGGGTTGCATGGAAGAGATGGGGGTGGCAGGGGTGTCCCTTCCCCCAGCAGTGAATCCAGTCACCGCATAGCCCCCGACTTACAGCGGGGGCAAACGAGGTCAAAATGCATCCTGTGACCTTGGCAGCGCTTGACGGACGTAGGAGCAAGCGGGTCTCCAACACCTTGGTACTTGTGCTGATCTACTGGGAAAAAGAGGGAGGGGAAAATATCCGGCTTCTCTTAAGGATCTCTGCGCCTCTAGAGCCCTCCTGATGGAGCTGAGCCCTCCTGCAGCCTCTTGCCCTGCGAGCTTCTGCAGTGACACGGCAGCTGGCCTTGCTGGAGGATCAGGTCCACAGGAGAGGCAAGGGGCTGCTGCACCGCTCGAGGCAGCCGTATGGGCATCGTGTGCTTCCTCACTCCTGCCTCTGGCCAGGCTTGGAGGCATGACCCGTTCCCAGCTGCTGGGTTGTGTGACGCCTTTGCTGCAGAACAGCCTCCAGCATCGCTGCTGTCCTCCGAGGCCCGCGTCCTCTGCGTCTTCCCTTGCCTTGTCCCGCTTCCCCCAGGAGCCCTACCTCAAAAGCACCCTGCTTCTCACAGGCGAGCACGGAATGGAGCAATCCCACAAAGCACAGGGAGGTTTTTCTGTCCCCCCTCTCCTAAACAAGGAAAGCGCTCTGCTCCTGCCATCTCCAAGGTCGTGTGTCCCACGTCAAGCACTGCAGGGCTGGAGGATGGAGATGTCTATGGACTCGGTTCCTCGGGCAGACGCAATGCTGATAAAAGTGGAGCAGAGCTGAGGAGGGGAGGGGGGGGTGCAGAGAGTTGTGGGCATGCGGCTGAATCCAGCTATATATGGCTTTTTTGCAGCCAAATAATTAAATCTTCCCGTGCCTGAGCACAGCCCTCAGGAGGCTCAAACTCAGGGCATGGCGTGTCTTTAGGAAGCTGAAAACACCAGTCTTACAACAGAGGTTTATTGAGGTCTAAAGCCTAACCTAAGAACCGACGTGGGCTACTGCAGTCTCGCTGGAGACTGCGAAAGGGGACGTGTCCCACCTTGCAGGCTGCGGTGACGGGGCCAGAGGTGGCACTGGGGTGGCTGCAGTGCTGCAGCCCCTCACTTTTTTTGGCTATTTCTCCCTTTTTCCCGAAAAAAAATAGCAGGCTCGTCATTTAGTTCTGCGGCTACTTGAGTTGCAAAGGGGCTATGGGGGGGTCAGCCCGGCAGGACAGGACTGTGAACCCCTGTTGTGGCTCTGCAGCCCCCTGGCCGAGCCTCCCGTGTAAGGGCTGCAGAGGGCAAAAATAGAACCAAAAAAAAGCAAAGGAAAAAATTACAGCCAAAAGCACACCCCCCCTCCCCAAAATCCTCCAAAGGGATGTCTTTTCAGGGAGCTCCTGAACGGCATTGCAGAGCCCAGCGCTCCTTTCATAGCACTGAGAAGCCGGGGAGGGGGGTACCTTGCTTTGAAAGGGGGTTCCTTTGGATGGGAGGGGGGGGTCCCTCGCTCTGCAACGAGGGGCCACTTGTCTCCCCCTCCTCTCGC
>VYZX01009286.1:26898-105586 GCA_013401335.1 Brachypteracias leptosomus | reverse complement strand
CCTCCTCCTCCTCCTCCTCCTCCTCCTTCTTTATTTACCAGAAGTGCTTCGAGAAGGAAAAAAGATCCCCCCACCCCCCTCCTCCCTTTCCCCACCTCAAGTTTCACCTCTCCTTAAATATTTGCCCTAAAAATATTAGTCTCTCATGGAGGCAGGAGCTTGTTTGATTAAAAAAGAGCTTTCCAAACAAATTCAGCAGCGTGTCAACAGCCCGGCAGCGGCGGCGCCGGGACCGGGAGCGGCTGCGGCAGCCCCCGAGCTGCATCATCCCTCGCTGGGGCTTTCACGGGGAAAAAATCGAGTGTAAATACCTGCAAATACCACCCTGGCAGACATCTCTGCCTTGGATCCCTCTGTGACAAGCGTGACAATCCGCTGAAATGAAGGCACCTCCGAGTTTATTATGAGAGAGGAGGGGGGGGGGGAAACTAGTGTGTCTTTGCTGCTGCGGCATCGGAGCCGTATTTTAGCCAGCGGAGATTTTTTATTTGGAGGGAACTGGGAGGTGTGGGGGGATCTATATGTTTAGTGAGCATTGGTGCAATCTCAAACCATCAGCCCCGTCTGTGCGGGATGCTGGGTGGAGGTTTCAAGCTCGGGGGTTGCTGGGGCTAAGTTTGATGCGGTGGTTTCTGGAGGGAAGGGGGTTTGTCACCCTGCTGCTGGGTGAGGTCCTGGCATTCCTGCTCCCCCCCCATGAAATTCCCCCATAATCTCGCTTTAAATGCTGAGGTTTCGGGCGGAGGAATCATGCAAAACAACCCTTGGCGCGGGGAGAATTCGTATGCTGAAAAATGCGAACTCGAACATCCCTCGTTCAGACAAAACAAGAAGATATTTAACAACGCCTAGTTAAAAATAAAGAGGAAATCTATTAATGTAATAACTAAATTGCTATTATAGGCATCAAAGCACCCTGACGCTTTGAGGTAACTTTATTTCCATCACTCTTTTTAAAGAGCGCAACNATCTATCTATCCCGAGCTTGTCCCTAGGAACGCGCTCCTGGCCGGGGGGGCTTCGGAGGGAAGGAAAGTGGGGAAAAAAGGGGGAAAAAAGTCTTGCCGTGGTGGGTTTTCCACCATCCCTTAAAAAATCAGCTCATCCTTCCAACGAAGGTCCCAGTAAGGGGGAAAGGCACCTTCCTGCAGCTCCACTCGCTAAGGAACTGCCGAAGGGGCGACCACGCAGNCGTCTGTGCGGGATGCTGGGTGGAGGTTTCAAGCTCGGGGGTTGCTGGGGCTAAGTTTGATGCGGTGGTTTCTGGAGGGAAGGGGGTTTGTCACCCTGCTGCTGGGTGAGGTCCTGGCATTCCTGCTCCCCCCCCATGAAATTCCCCCATAATCTCGCTTTAAATGCTGAGGTTTCGGGCGGAGGAATCATGCAAAACAACCCTTGGCGCGGGGAGAATTCGTATGCTGAAAAATGCGAACTCGAACATCCCTCGTTCAGACAAAACAAGAAGATATTTAACAACGCCTAGTTAAAAATAAAGAGGAAATCTATTAATGTAATAACTAAATTGCTATTATAGGCATCAAAGCACCCTGACGCTTTGAGGTAACTTTATTTCCATCACTCTTTTTAAAGAGCGCAACATTAAAAAAAAAAGAAGAAGAAGAAGAAGAAGGAAAAAAAATCCCTTCCCCTCCCGCCTCACTGCAACCCTGCCATTTTACTCATTAATTTTGTAATTAATCAGTTAAGAAGTTCTGACTTATTGGATTAAAGGGCCGGGGAAATGCAATTCCACCCAGCCTCATTTTAATACGCGCTGGTGAAATTGCTCTTTTGAGCCTCTTTCGGCTCCGTGCCCGCTTCGAGGTGAGGGGGCGGCGGCCGCGGGAGCCCCGGGACCGGGGGGGGACCCTCGGGGGGACCCTCCGGCTGCTCCCCCCGCTCAACCCCCGCCGCATCCCTGCGGGACTCGGGTTGGGGGGTCCCTGGGGCGACCAACCGGCCCCGCCGACGAGCCGAGCAGCCGGGGAGGGAAGGTGTTTTCTCGCCCCTTTGCAGCGCAGGGGTAGGGGGACACAGGGGGTCCCCTCTCCCCAGGGGTCCGCTACCCCGGGGCTGTGAGCATCCCTCCCCGCAGGAGGATCTCCGCTCCCACCGCCGGCCCGGGACACGTCCCGGCTCCCAGAATAGGGGAACAGAGACCCGTACACCCCCCGTCCCAGCTCCCCCGGAGCCACCTCTGCCTGTCCCTATCCTGCTTGTCCCTGCCCTGCCTTTGCTCCGCCTGTTCTTGCCCTTCCTGCCCTGTTCTGCTTGTTTGTGCCCTGTCCTCGCTCTGCCTGTCCCTATCCTGCCTGTTTGTGTCCTTGTCCTGCCTGTTCCTGCCTTGCTTGCCCTTGCCCTGGCTGTCCTATACCTGTCCTGCCTGTCCCTGTCCCCTCCCCAGCCTGCAAAGCTCCTTCCAGCCAGTGTCCCTGGTCCCTGGGGCAGTGGGGACAGCAGGAGGTGGATTTGAAGGGACATTTTGGGATGGACACATTGCAGAGCCCACCCAGTTATCGAGCATTTAGGGGAAGGAGGGGATGAATTAGCAGACTGGGCGTTTGAGGGAATCCAGCATCTCCCCATCAGCCATAAAAAGGCTCTTGCATCCCAGAGGCTTTTTCCTCTGAGCCTGCACCAAGTGGCAACGAGCTGAGTGTCCCCTGGGTGTCCCAACCTCGGCCCAGTGACCTTCTCTGAGCTCTCTCCTCCAAAGATGCTCCACGTTTGTCCCTGTTCAGGCAGTGGTGTAGGAGATGCTGCGGCTTCCACTGTGGCCATTCCCCAGCTCACACAGCCCCAACGCCGGGCACGAGGAGCAAGCAAAACAGCCAGAGATTTCCTTTTAATTTTTTTTTACAATATACTCTTTGCAATTAGACATGTCCAATGGATTATTTCTCTACCTCTGCCTTTGATCTTTGGAAAACTAGACAGCTTTATAAGTGCCATTCCTCTGTTTTCAGCCATTTTGCGTTTCGTGTACAATTAAAGTACAGCAGAAATCCATTTCTTCTCTTCTTCTTCCTATTTTTTCCAGAGCAAACAGGCACTCCCGTCCATGCTGCCCCAGTGAGATTTGTTTCTCCTTTCTCCTTGTGCCATCACTGACAGGCTAGGATAAAAAAAATACATATTTTGCTGGACAATTTTGATGAAATTATGGACGAGGTGTAAACCCAACGCCCTGACCCTACTACACAAGATTTGTTACTATTATTAATTTGTAAACCAGGCAAAACTTACATACAGAAATGGATGCTTGATGCTAATTATTTCGTAAAGGGTTTGGGTTTTTTTGGGTTTTCCAGCAGTGCAGCAAATCTCTGGAGTTTCTGCATTTGTTTCGCACTTAAAAGAACTTGGTGCAAATGTAATCAGCACATTAAAGTGCATCTTTCATTAGAGGACAGGGAGCAGGGAGCAGGGCTGTCCCAGCCATCTCCACACCATCTTCCAGGTGACCTTGGAGCACTTTATTCATGTGGAATTCTGTGTTTGGATATTATTATTAGTATCCCTTCTCCACTGCCAGAATTCCCAGCCTCTCCCAAGGCACTCGGGGAAAATCCACAGGGTTAAAGCTCTTTCCCTGGCTTTGCTGCTGGAGATGTGGCTCGTTGCCTCCAGAGCTGGAGGTGCCAGGGGGTGGTGGGGCTGGGGATCCACACCAGACCCTTCAGCACTGAGGGAACCTCTGATTTTGGTTCATGGAGGTGGCAAAAAGCAAGGGCAGAGGAATTTTTTCTAGGAGATGGCTTGGGAGGGGTTTAGGAGATCTTGAGTGGTTTCTATCCAAGTTACATAAAAATAACCCCCGGAAAATGTTGTCCCTCCTCTTGCTCTGCACACAGACATGAGGGGAAGGGGCAGCTGGGGAGGTGAGCGGGGCAGGGAGCCCCTGTAGGACCTGCCCACAGAGGTGTCAGCTCCAGGCTCTCTGCAGTGCCAGCAGGGGAAGAGCAGTGGAATATCGGAAAGATGAGTTGATGTCACTCTCTCCAGCACTCAAACCTTTATCACTTTATCACAGCTCTGCCTCTTACCCTCTGCACTTCTCCCTCCCTGTCCCCCTGCCCATCTACACCCTGCCTGTCCCCCTAAAGCATCTCTCCATTCTCCCTCAAAAAGAGATGAGCAGAGACCTTGTCCTGCTTCTTTTCTTGCTCTCCTTTCCCTTGTGTTGGTCTCTGCTCCTCCTTTATTTCTCCCTGGCACTCCTCACCCTCTCCCTCTGCAAACCTTCCCTGGGACAAGCTCTTCTGGGTGGGCATGGAGGGGAAAATCCAGCTGGAGACGATAGAATCCACTGGCTTGGCTATTTCTGCCCCTAAAGATCATCCCTCAGTGAGACAAGAGAGAGAGGCAAACATCGTAAAGGCATTTTCTCACTCAGCTAAGCCATGAATTTTAAGTTCTCAGGACAGAGACCATTTCATCTGGTGTGTTTTTGTGTAGGTCCTGCACAAGGCAGGGACCATACTGTTATTTCCCCAGTATTTCCACTTCCCCAACTCTTATAGTGCCCCTGCTTCATCTTTGCTGAGACATATATTTTCACATCCCTCTTTTTCTTCCCATCCATCCATCTGACTTGCCTTTTGGGGTTTATAGTTTTGGACATATTGTTTATTATTCATAGTATTAATAACAGGTATCATCCTGCTGTAGCAATTAAATAATTACAGGACTCATTCCCCTTTGGTCAGCCAGAATGCCTGCCCCATGTGGCAGAAATATTCCTTACAGTGCAAAGAACATAACTGGGCACTAAGTGTTAGGTGCAGCTTTCCATAAACTTAAATATGTGCATTTCTTGCCCAGCCTGATCCTCCACGGAGCCATAAAGCAAGTGACACAACGATCTGCTCTTAAGATGCTCTAAGAGCTTGGAGAAATTTGTTAGGAGTGCTACTTCTGGAGGCTCTTGTTGCCATGAATCAGTGATGAGATTCATTGTTTGCCTTTACATCCACTTCTCGGGGCTTTCCCAAGCCTGGGGCAGCCTCTTGTTGGAAACAAGGCACCCGTTTGGGGTGCTGGTTTTTGTTAGGATCATCACCCTCATTCTGGAACAGCAGATCCATACAAAATGTCCTCATGCTACCCTGAGCCACCCCCTTGCCTGCCCAAGAGTCACCCTCTCTGGGCCAGCGCACACCCCAGATGGAGCAGCACATGGATGTTCAACTCGGGAGGCAGCAGAGCCCAGCCTGGCTGAGAAAACATCTCCTCACTCCTCCATCCTTCCCTGACTCCCCACTTGGCAACAGATGTGGTTTCATCATGGCACAAGGAGCTCCCAAGGCTCGGAGAGGCTGGTGGTGGCAGAGACCTTTTGCTGTGTTGAGTCACAGCCCTTTGCAAATGCCAAGTGGCTTCTTCTCCCCCTCAAATAAAAGAGGCTGAAGATTGTGAGAAGAAAAGCAAAGATGTCCAAGGTCTGAAGGGGGTTTTCTGTGCCTGAAGGTCATTAGGTTTAGCTGGGGTAGCCAAAGCTCTGCAGCCCTGTGTGTCCACACCACCCTTCTGGTTAAAGTTGAATTTTCAGCCTCTTCAGTTTGCTCCTTTCCCATGACGTGACAGTTCTAGCCCAGCAGAAAGTTCATTATTTTATGGCCTGATTTCATTCTTGGCCTTTTTCCTCCCACCAGATTCTGCTGTTGTCTCTGTGTGTGATATCAGCAGAGCCAAACCCTGAGCGGTGCAGAGTTGACCATGGCCATGAGGAGCTCTCAGAGTGAGGGGCTCAATGCAGTGGCCACTGAAAACATCATTAATCACTTGTTTTGACCTTGCTCTCACTTAGCTCAGACCATCAAACCCCAGGACAAGAGCAAAACACTCACATAAATAAATGCAGATACCTGGTGAAGTCTGAAGAGCTCAACCAGCTTCTGCAAGCCAAGGACTGAAGGTGACACATGGACCACACCGATATCTCCAGGGTGCTTGATCCAAAGACTGGAAGCTTCTGAACAGGACACAAGTGGAAAGTGATGGTTATCCCTACTTTTAATGCCTTTTTCTATCTTGAGGATATAAACCTCTAAAAGGTTAAGAAATAACTGATGGAGTCAGAGTAAATAGTAAAAGAAAAGAAAAGTTCACTGACAAAAAGGTGGATTTAGGGTTGTTTTCCCTTTACTGTCTCTCTGAAGGACAAACTTCATCCACACAGCAAAGTTTAGTAAAACTGGACTAAAACTCTATGGAAGTGAACCGTGAAATGATAAAAATATGAATAGAGCCAGTGACTTTTTGCCAACTGCTCCTTTGTTTTAAAAAAAAGGGGAGAGCGTTATTTTCTTGGGGATGATTTCAACAAACTGAATTTCTACCCTTGGACACGCAAACCCTGATGTCAGTGAAAAGATCAAGCCTTGATGATTCCTCAGAATTCCTCTATAGGGATTTGTGTGACTTAGTCAAATAGTTTTAAAAGGCAAATGAAAACAAACTGTTGATGACCTAGAACATATATAGAGAGAGCATCAGATGATATAGCTACAAGGTCATAAATGCTGGGAATATTAAAATAAATAGCAGAGCTCTTGGGTTAATGAAAAGCCAGTTAGGCCAATAAACATCTAAAAGAACACATATGAACAAACATCCATCTTTCTAGCTCATGGAATGAGTGCTGTTTACAGCTCCTCCAGATTTTTAGGGCCAGCTCCTGTTGGAGAGGGCAGTAAACAAGTGAGTCAGACGGTCGTGGTGCTGGCTGAGAGATGCAGAAATGTGTAACTGAGCCCCACCACAGCCCTGGATGGTCCCCGAGCATCCGTGGAGATGCTTTCCAAGCTGCCCTGTCTGCCTGGTGCTTCCTACACCTGACACCCTCTGCACGGCCTGATGGGTCGCATACAAAGGGGATCTGAATGTAGGACAAAAGAGAGTCCAGCACCAAGCCCTGAAGGCAGAGCTTGAAATCTCTGCTCGGTTAATATCCAGCGCTGGCCTAAGGGCTGGAGCCTTTCTGCTCGGAGCCCATCACAGCAATCAAGAATCTCTCTTGTCCTCTCTTTTATTTCCCTTCAACCTCTCCCTGCACATTTTTTATCCAACAAAGAGCTCGTCCCCAGCTTCGATCTTGCCTGTGATGTCCATCCTGGCCACTTCGTGCTCCATCTAGGGGTGATCTGGGAGTTACCGGGAGCGTCGGATTCCACCCCGAGTATAGGAGGGGAAGGGAGGGAAGCTGCAGTTTGCATTTTAAATCCTGAAAACATATTTTAAGGCCTCTGCTTCTGTCTGTTCTTCAGTTCCTGAGAAAAACTCAGCTAAGGAAAGATTTTGGTAGGAACCCAAAAGTGACATTCGCCTGCCTTTTCCAGGTAATGCATATGCATGCATGCAAAACTCAGGCATTGGTTGCTTCTGCCTCAGGATTAAAAGCTATGGCATGAACAGAAATAGAAGCCCAGCTTTACAAAATTGCTTTTAAAAATCCCATATGCCAGTTGCATACCCTGCAAAGATGGAGAGCTTGAGTAGTGGTGAGGAGATGGGGCTGCCAGCCAGGAACATGAGCAATAAGCTCAGCTTCCCGGCAGGTCTGTTCTTTGTCTTTGGGTCATTTCTTCTTCCTCAGCCTGTTTTTTCTGGCTTTAGAAGGGGGCAGGTTCATTTTAAGTATTTATTTGTGTCTCAGAATAGTCCTCAACACAAACACGTTGTTTGTGACCAGGAGATTGGCCCCACATTTGCCCAGATATCCTGAAATCCTGTGAATGGACCTTTATGTTTGGCATAGACAAGAAATACAGGGATGGTTCTCAAAGCTGCTACTTAAAACTCTGGTGGGTTTTAAAGGGATAAATGGCCTGTCAGGAGTTATGGCAGGAGGAGATGGGTAGGATAGCTTCTTGAAATACAGGGAAAAATGGAGATTATTTTGGGAGACAAGTAAAAGTGTCCTCAGCCCCTCTGCAATTCAGCAAAAAAAAAGCAGCCCTGACTTTGGTTGTTAGGAAAACAGCAAAGCAAGTCCTGGTTGTTCTCTGAATGACTCGCGAGGAGAAGAAATCTCTTCTGCTTTTTAAAATAAAATAAATTTACAGGGAAATAAGGCCAGGAAACAATTTGGGCTCCAATTTGTATTCCCAGTGTTTTCCTCCAGCTGAGGAACACAAAGTTTGGTGCTGAGCGTCCAGCCCCAGTCGCTCTGGAGCTGATTTGAATGTAAAAGCAGCAGCTGAAGGAACCATCCAGAGCAGAGATACAACCTCCCTTTCCTGAGAAGCTGCAAATGAAGCGTCCTCCTCAAGGTCACACCCTGTCAGAGACTTTTCCCTTCCCCTGGATGCTGAAGGTGATGGGAGAACAGGGCTGGGCGGCTGCTCCCATCGGCCTCCCCCAACTCTTTGTCTCTCACAAAAGATGAACCTTCCCGGGAATGTTGTGAGCAGCATCTCAGTAAAGGAAATAATCAACAGCTAAAGGCTTTATGATTTTTGTGGAGTGAAAAAAAAACCCCAACAGACAAAGCACATGAACTAAACAAGCTGTAGGAACCTTGTAGGGAAAATACTGAAATTATCTGAGGAGGGGGATAGGTCGAATTTACTGTCGGGAGGCTGGAAATAGTGGAAGGATTTTCTCTTGGTGCTGCAATATTTTGGAGTATGGATTTTTCCTCCTTCCAGGCGTCTATCAGAGGATTTCTTTGGGCTGTTCTGGGAGGTCTGGGGATTGCCATTTTCTTTCCGTATGGAAATGTCAGGACCCTTCCCATCGGTTTTTCCCAGCCCTTCATCAATCCGTTTGATCCAGTTTTGTTTGAAGGAAAAACGAGGTGTTCCCTGCTTATTTCGAGCAAAATCCTCCCCTCTGCTTTTGTAGCTGCTGCAGCTTTATTTTTGAAAACAGGGCTTTTAATCTGAGAGAAAACATTTGGAAGCGACGTGTTTTTAGCACAGAAATTTGCATGAGCTTTAAACAGGTTTGCCTGATCCTTAATGGCACAAGTTCTCTATTTCCCAGAACTTTCAGGATGTTTAAAGTCAATCAAAGGGAACGGTCTGAAGGAGGGATAATTGAAAAGACCCTCTGCAGAAACAATTTGAAATAGGTTTAGTCTTTTTTTTTTTTTTTTTTTCCCAAAGCTTTCAGCTCTCTGAGATCTGGGTTGGAGGCTCCTTCTCCTGTGATTAACTGGGGCATCGCTGTTGTCTCGGTGGAAATATGAACTAATGCCTTTTTGTTCAAGGCTTTTGAAGTCACTTTGGAGGATGAATGCCCAGACCCAAATTGCTAACGTGGAGCTGCACAATCCTGGGAAAAAAAAATAAAAAATAAAAATGAGAAATGATGTTAGCAAAGAGAGCAAATACCTGCTCGTGGTGCTCTGGGAACAAAGAGAGGTGAGGGGTACCAAAATGTGACCACACATAAATTGAGCACGAGGCTGCCAGAGGTTTTTTATATATATATTGATGTTTTCAGACTTGCTCAAAAATGTTTTGAAGGTTTGGTGTCAGTGGTGAGCAGCGAATCCCCAGGTTCCAGCAGGATATGGGCTTATCCTGTGGGTAGAGAAAGTGGCGGATCCAAAAGAGTGGCTGAGGAAGTTTTACATCATTAAGGCATGAAAAGAAGAGGCACAAAAAACAGGGGGTTTCACTCCCTTCTCTCCTTCTATACATTGAGGTGGTTTCTGGTTTATTTATGGATGTCGAAGAAAATATTTCCCTCCAACAAAAAAACCCTCACGAAACCCAAACAGAAATTAGTGCAGATTTGAGGTAGGAAATGGAGATTTGAAAACTCAGCTGAACTTGCCCATTCCCCCTCCTGTCATTATTCTGCATGAGCTGGATCCATTTTTCCCCTCTGCAACCAGCTATGAGGAGGAACTTCCATTGGTTTCAACAGGAGCAAGCTAGAACACGTTAGATTTAAATATCTGAACCCTCAGCTGCGCTCCCCGGGCATGTCAATCTGTCTTGATACTTGATTTCAGGTTATTATATTAACCAAATTCAATGATATGCTCTAACAAAATTGCATTACATGCTATCTCTGTGTCTGGAGCTCACACCCTGTCATTCCTCCTCAGTGTGAGCGATCCTGTGTGAGCTCTTCCTCTAAACCCACTTTGAATAGGCAGCAGTTTTTAATTCTTCAAGAAAAAAAATATAAATCCTGGAGCAACCATCCACACACATTTCTTGGGTCGTGAAAACAGATTCTGTATCTGAAATAGTGCAGAGAGAAAGAGGGAATGCTCTGGGGTTGGATATAGGCTGTTAGAGAGGAGCACTAAGGGGTACTTCAGCCAAAAAAGAATCCAAATTAGTGACCTCTATTAGGAATAAACTGGTCATGCACCACAAACATGATGCTGTAATTAAAACCCTCACTGGTACAGGCACAATTGAGGCACAGTGGGTGCGTCGAGGCATGTAAAGCAAAACCAGCTTCACTGGGAGAGCTTCTGCAGTCCAGTTCTGATGAGATGCTGAAAATACAGGTTGGGTTGTGCAGGGGAGCATCCTGGGGAGACACGACGGGGACTCGTGTGTGGCTGCAAGGAAGGGAGCAAATCCAAACCACAGCCAAGCCTGCAGCTTAATCTCTCTATTATCTCGAGGCAAAGAGGATGTTGCTGCACACCAGCCTCTCCCAGTTTGAGACGTGTAGCCCAGCTTAGAAACCCTCTCTTTAAACTCGGGCTAATTCTGGTTTTGGCTCTCGGCGCCGTCTGCCCCGGGCTTTGGGGTGAATTCCAGCACCTCTGGGGCTGCTCGGAGATCAGGAGCTTTGCTGAGTCAGGTTCTGCTGCACTCCCACCACTGCATCTGCTGGGAAAAGGGAGAAAAAGGGCATTTTTAACTATTTACTGCATGAGGTGATACCACAGCGGCTGTGATGGAGCCTCGGCTGCGCCCGGGCATGGTCCCCTCCAGGAGCTGGCTCTGGGGAGTCTTTCTTCTCCAACAGACCATTTAACCCTTTCAGCTTTCTGACAGCTGAATAAATAGGCAAATGAAGCAGGGCTTAATCTAGTGTCCACCCCCTCCAAAGGCCCTGCATTAAAGAACTTAAGGAACTAATTGCTTCTGTGGTGCTATTGCTGCCCCGCGACCGCTGAAAGGCTCCTGGAGGTTTGCCTTCGGTCTGTGCTCTGTGTGCCAGCCTTATTTTGTTAGAATTTACTATATTTCCATATTAAAACAGCCAGGCCGGAGGGGGGAAAAAAAAAAAAATGGAAGAAGAAAAGGAAAAGAAAAAGAGAGACTCATTAAAACTGCATCGTGTCACCCGGCTGAACTTCCCATCCCTCCACTTCCCCCTTCAATCAGCAGCAGGGATAACAATTAGATGTGAGAGCAATTCCTAACAGGCACTCGCTGCTCTGGCCAGAGCAGAGGAGCCCTGGCTCATCCCCTGTGAGTTTGCAACTGCTGAGGCTCAGGTTGCCAAATAAACCCCTCTCAAGCAAGATGGGAGCCATAGGGCTTCCCCCCCTCCATCTTTTCTTGCTCTGGTTTCTTTCCCCACTCCACACAGCCCATCCCAGCCTCGAGTCCTGTCCCTGGAGCTGAGGGACCCTCGGCCAGGGTGGTGGCAACGCTCAGCATCACTCAGCCAGAAAACTTGGTGTTAGGAGCAGGAGAAAAGGTCACCTTGGAGGATCAGAGATAGGGAGTTAAAAGAAAGGGGCTGGGAGTGGGAGAGAGGGAGGAGGTCTGGGGGGAGCTTGAGGAGGGAAAGGGGGGAAGGGGATGTAGGATTTCTAAGCAGACCCGACCCGGGAGGATAAAATATCCTGTTTTCATTGGTTCAAATGAACCATTAGGGAGAGAGTAATTTGTTGACCTTTTTGCTGCCTTATCATGAGATGAGCAGCCTTAACATGGGCTTCACGTTTTGCCTTAACCCCACCGTAAATCAGAGAAGAATCAATTTTTTTCTTTTTTTCTTTTTTTTTTTTTTGGCACAGCAGATACATAAATAACAACAACCAGGAAAACAGCTTCTACTTTGGGGTGATTTAGCCCAGGTAGATCTGTGCATCTGTGGATGGCATCCCCTTATTTGTTGCTTTCCTTATTTGTTTTTTTGTTGTCTTTTGACTAAGCAAGGAAGAACCAGGGCTGTGCAAAGGCTTTGCTTCCTCTGGGAATTAAAACTGGAGGACAGTGATTTTCCTCTTGTTTCCATCAGCCCCAGCTTGGCAGTGGTTCCAGTGAAGTCAGTTGACACTCTCCTAAAGCCAGTCTCTCTCCCCAGCTCCTGCAGCTAGTCTGGCATGAATTTGGCTGAAGAAAGGCAGGACCGACATGAGCGTTTGGTTGAAATGACAGTTTTAGAGTTCGCTGTGGACCTTCCATGCAAGGTTGCCATCTGTGCAAGGAAATGGAGCTCGCAGAGCTTGGAAGATGTCAGCTTGCTGGGGGCGTACCCAGGGGCTGCTCAGTGCTGAGCCCAAACCACACTCAGATCCTGGGGAGGACCAGCTTTTCTTGGGTTTCACTCAAAACCTTGATTTTCTAGCTTTGGAGGCTTCCTACAAGTCTGGACACTGAACACCAGCAGCATTTGAGCAGTAGACCCAAGTGTTTTCAGAGCGCGTTGGAAGTTGTCTGCTTTGGCAAAGGGAGAGACCACCTCAAAGCTTTCCCTGCGTGCGTGTTGGGCTTGGATTATCCATCCCAGGGCTTCTTGTGTCTGCTGGGAAGTGGTTATTAGGGATGAGCTGGGATCCTGCCAGACCATCCCTGCACCTTGAGGAAATTCAGGCTCAGCTGCAACCCCTCAGCCCCAGCTCCCATCCAGCTGAGCCAGTTCAGTGCTTCCAATCTGTCCAGAATGTTTTGTTCACCTTCTCTCCTGGTATTTTGTTGTCTCTCTCTGGCTCACTGGGGGAAACCAAACCCCTTTCACATGGAAAAAAAAAAATTGACCAACCTCAAATGGAAAATGACTTGAAATTGTAGGATAGCCACGATTTTTACACGGGGACGTTTTGTGCTTCCATTGAGGCTCTTATTATAGGAAATTTAGATATGGAGCAGAAGCATCTGGCCTTCAAAGAACTCTGAAATTGCCGTGGGATGTTATGATAATGCTGCTTTTATGTGACTGATCTTTTCCATTTGTCCTTTGCTCTCTAGGTAACAGCTTGGAAAATGTCACCTTTTGGTAGGTAGAGAGAATGCTGCTCTGTGTAGGGTTGGCGATAGGAACTTTTATTATCCTCCCCCTCCACGAGATGCAGATCTTGAAGCAGGCAGCAAATTCTTGTCGAATGAACCCAAATCAGGAAGGTCAAATGTTCTCATGGAGAACGTGAGATAAGGGCGACTTCTGTGCCTGTTCTTGAATATAGCATCTCCTTTGATTGTTCTGAAAGATATTTAAAATTACTTCTAGCAGCAGGCTGGGTAACAATATACCCGTGTGTGCCAGGCTAAAAATAACCCTTGGAACGGGGTTTGTACTATGCTGTGAAGTATGTGATCGCTGGGAGAGATTCAAAACTTTCTTCTTCCCTTTCTGTCTTACATTAATTACACTTTTCCTACGTGTCTTTAACATCTTGCATGTCAGGTTTTCTTCCTCAGTCGCACGTTCACCTTGGGGTTTGGGAAGTGGTGCTGGAGTTTTAGTGGAGCTAACCACCAAGGTGGATTTTATTTCATTGAGAGCTTAAAGGAGTTGCTGTTGAAATAAATTATGACCTCAAGAATGAACGCATGGAAATAGGGGTTTATAAAACTCTATAGCAAAGGGGGAGATCCCCAAAAATCAAGGAGAAATCAATTATAGAGCTTTATTTTAATGCTGTTCCTATGCAGTGCTTGCAAAGTAAACATCACAACATGCTGTTATATGGAAGGAAAAAAATGTATTAGTTAATCCATCTTCTGAACCGAAGTGGAAAGTGAAGGAAATGTGTTTTTAAAGTGAAAAAAGAAGAAAATACAGAGGATATTAAGGGGAGAGAGGGGGGATACTTTCTAACAAGCTTTCTTTTCTGTTTGTTTGGGTTTTTTAAGCTGGTAGCATCCTTGTATTGAGCTTTGAAGTGTCTGTGTGTGCTCATTGCACTGTCCCAGGGCTGGAGTGCTCCCCAATGCCTCTGACCATGTCTATGATGATGTTTGATCTTCATCCCCATTCGCACCCAGGTGCAAGCTCAGCTCCTGCCTTCACTCTTTGCTGGTGCAGAGCATCCTCAGGGGATGGAAATTTGGACCTTTCTGGTGCATTAATGGGACCTTTCATCCTTCTTCATGCAGTCCTGGTGCACCAGAACTCCTGCTGAGGGACAGGGACACCCAGAGCTCAAGATACTGCTGTGGTAAAAGCCACCAGTGGTTCTAAGAATGTGTAGGTTGTATGATCAAGTTTCTGCTGATGGTGCAGATGTAATCAGAGGGTTAAAATCCAGGGTAGGATGGGGATGAGAAGCTGGATCTCATGAGTCCCAGGGTATTTTGTACCCACGACATGATCCCATCCCATTTGGGTGCTCTACTTGGGGTGCACAGCTACCCCAAGAGAAAGCAGGGACAACTGAAGCCCAGTGGAAGGTGGGGCAGTTGGTGCTTTTGGAAGGTCTCCATCCAAAATCCCCCCACCCCATCATGGAAGTGTGTGTGTGTTGTCTGCTCTGAACCTGCTGCAGGCACTGCCTGTTGTGGGGACAGACTTTTGCTTTCATTTCCTCCATGTTGTTAAAAAAAAAGTCTCAGTAACATGCCCATAGAGAGAGAATTTTCTTTGCAGAAGGTTGTGAAATTCACCGCTGAGAATTTTTTATTAAGCACTTGAAATCTATGTAGTAAATGCAGAGTGTTAACAGCAAAAGGAGAGCAAGACACGTTGTTTTTATGGCCAACAGAGCTCTAGGGGAGGAGATCAGACATTGATGCCCCTTTGCTGTCGAGGAAACTGAGGCATAAGCTCAGGGCAAAATCCTAAATTAGGATGAGGACAGGGCTGGGACCTCACAGAGGAGCCTGAGGATGTGTGAGGTGCTGGTGGCACTGCAGATGATCCACACTCAGCCATGGCTGAGGCATCTCCAGCACCCACAGACACATCCCCAGAGCATCCCCACACCACAGGATCACCTTATTTCTGTCCCTTAACACATACCCAAAACACATCAGGAAGATGCTCACACCTTTCCTCCTAAAAAATAGCTAAAAAATGAAATCCAGCTTTCACAAAGCCCAAAGGGGACAGGAGAGAGGCTGGATCCATCCACCCCCTCCCCATCCTCTGCATTTATCAGCCTGTGGAAAACGCTGAGAGGTGGCTGGCAGAAGCTCTATTTTGATAACAAGACTGAAACGAACATGTGTACACAGTTGTTTTCCCTGACTGGGGTCTGTGTAGTTCTTGGGGAAGGTTAATAAATGGTATGCAAATCCTCTTAAATGGCCGTGTTTACACCAGAGCTTAGTGGCTCCAGCCATGTCCTCTACTTTTAACTCCCAAAGTTGTAGCTCGGAAAAGAATTTGCTTCCCCACGCTCTTTGGAGCTCCCCCAGGTTTTGTTCTTGCTTTTGTTCAGCTATCTGCTCCTGGGATCAGAGAGGACATCAGCAGAGGGGGGAAAAAAGCAGCTAAATTAGAGTTATTGAAAAAAAGGGAAGGGAAGGGAAGGAAAGGGAAGGAAAGGAAAGGAAAAAAGAAAAGAGAAGAGAAGAGAAAAAAAGAAGAAAAGAGAAGAAAAGAAAAGAGAAAAAGAAAAGAAGATAAAAAGAAGAGAAGAGAAAAAGAGAGGAAAAGAGAAGATAAAATAAAATAAAAGACAAGGAAAGGAAAGGAAAGGAAAGGAAAGGAAAGGAAAGGAAAGGAAAGGAAAGGAAAGGAAAGGAAAAAAGAAAAGAAAAGAAAAGAAAAGAAAAGAAAAGAAAAGAGAAGAAAAGAAAAGAAAAGAGAAGAAAAGGGAAAAGGAAAGAGAAAAGGAAAGAGAAAAGAAAANGAAAGGAAAGGAAAGGAAAGGAAAGGAGAAAAGAAAAGAAAAGAAAAGAAAAGAAAAGAAAAGAAAAGAAAAGAAAAGAAAAGAAAAAAGAGAAGAAAAGAGAAAAGGAAAGAGAAAAGAAAAGGAAAAGATATTTCACTCAAAGACAGGAGGCTGCCATAGCGTAAGATGAATGATTAATAAGGATAAGCAAACCCTAGTTCAACAGGGCAAATGCTCAATAACAGCTCGTTTAATCATTGGCACATTAGCTGCAAATGCAAAGTGTCTGTGCAGCACCACCTTAGCTGGGGCTCTAAAGTGTTGGCTACTTCTTTAATGGCAGCATCACCTTTCAGTGGGTGTTTGTTTTAAAATCCCATCCTTAAATGGTGGAGCCTTTGATTATTTGAATTTTTTTCCTTCTTTTTTTTTCTGGCTTCTCCTGCCCTCAGTGGATTTTAGAGCACGGGAGGATGCTGAGAGTCGTGTCACCTTTGCAGATACTGCCAGGCTGGAGTTGTGTCTTTGGGGGAGAATCAGATTTCATAAGGTACAGGCTCCGCTTTGGCAACCACCGACTCCTCTCTCTTGATTTCATTTTCTGGCAGCTCCCGTGCTGTCCTTGCGTAATTGTCCTTATGAGAACCAAGTACACCAGAACAAGTGCATTTATTTGTTACCATGAGGAGAGCTGCCCAGCTCTGAGAAAGATCTTCTCTTGAGCAATATCATCATTGCAAGCAGAGGATCTGATTCACGGAGGGGCTTTTTGAGAAGATGATTATTTCTCTTGCTGATTGTCCCAAGGATCATTTGTTGCATACAGATTGTATTTACTCTCTGCATTTGGAATGAGCTGGAGTCTCTTACTACTGGGCAGTGGGCACTTGGAGGAAAGGTCTAAGCAGCTTTCCAGGGTAGTGATGGGTATTTGCAGCTCTCAAAACCAGAGGAGACACTCAACAGCATCACCCATGGTTGCAAGGCCAAGCAAGACAGGTTCTCCTGCTCTCTTTGATAAGAGAAGGGGCTGTTTCCCCACATCATCTAAGCAGCATCTCTGCACCTACTTCAGCTTCAGTTTACCTTGTTAATCATGGGCCACCACGTCTAAGTTAGTGTGGGACATGAATAAAGGTACTGAGATAAAAAAGGCAGGTTTTGGCCAAACAAAGGTGCAGAATGGGTGACTGGATCAGCACTGAAGCTGACACACAGAGCTGGGCTGGGCAAGAATCTTTGTTATTCCCAGTGGTCCCCATTGGTGCTCAGAAACCCCGTGGCTGGTATTTGTCATGTCTTTTGTGGGTCCAACCACTCCAGCCTCGTGGCATCACTCCCCACGTGCAGCTAAGTTCTGTGATAACAGGATAACCAAGAGGTGATTTCACTGATGACACAGAAACATTTGATTCCTGCTCAATAGCCTAAAGAAAACCACAGTTTGCCAAAGACTGGGTGAGCCTGTAAATTCTAGTCCACAGCGATGTTAATAATGACTCTTTTAGATGAGTATTTTTGTTAAGCACCATCATCATCATCCCCAGTTTCCACACAGAGGGGTTGGTGATCAGCAAAGTGTGTTTCTAACCAAGCTCAGTGCTCTGGCCCTCCTGGGATGGTTTGCTGTCGCATTGTCATTCCGCAGCTCCCCTCTCCACGACGAGAGGGAAACAAAGTGGTGTGTGGAGGAATGTGATCATTTGAGCTGGTTTTAAGCTCGTTCCAATTAACTTGGTAAACTCCTGGAGATAAGCTGCCCCTGCCTGGAGTCACCTTCACTGATAGGCAGTAATGGATGCGAGAGGGACGGAGTTCACCCGCGACTCAAATTTATCCCCAATAACTCCGCGGCGATGAGAGGCTGATAATGCACACTCTGTCATTATCTTTAGCACTTTATATATATATTTGGCTTCCACGGCAGAAATGTTCTCGTGGCTGTTGGAAGTGAGGCATCACCTGTGTAACAGATTTTTCTGACGCTTCCACTCGCTTCTCAAATTCAGAAGAAGAGGTGTGAGCGTGATGGGCTCCGAAGGTGGTGGGAAGCCTGAGGAAGGCACAGGAGAATCGCAGTAGCTATCAGAAGGTCTTACACAGGCTGGAAGGATCCGTCTTCCCAGTTTGCAGGTGGGACTGTGTGGCAAAACCAGGTTTTTAGGTGCACAACAGCATCATTCCCCAGCAGGACAGGGCTTTCCAAAGCTTGTAACAGCATTAAGAACACTGTGGCCTCTGCTGTCTGCAGAAACTTGGGTCTGAAGAGACATCAGCAGAAGCAGCTCCATAGAAATCAAACCCAATGTGAACAAGGGTGTCAGGAGCTTCATAAACAGCTTCATTGCTTCACAAAGCTTGAGTGCAAGTCCTAAATAAAAGGCTGAGCTACCTTACAGCTCACCACAGCCAAATACCTGCTTTTTTACACCATTCTGCAAGGCAGCTCTGCCACAGCGTGTCTTAGCTATTGGCAATTTTAGAGGTGATCTCTATTTTGGAGAGACAGGATGAAATCATGTTTAGAAGAGATCAGGGATTAAAATTCTGCATAGGCAAGATGGGAAATACGGAGTAATACTCAGATTTCTTCTTTCACTGTTGGTCACAAGTTGAGAAGGTTATTAAAGATATTCACTGAATACCTAGAGAGGGAACATCTATTACAGGTTGCTCAGCTGTACTGTTTGCACACTGAGCTCTTGTTATATTCCCCATCCCATTCATGACTTTTAAAAATCAAAATCTATATCCAAACTGCCCGAATTTGCTTAATACACAATTCTCTTTTTTTTTGGCACAACTCTTTATTTTAAAATTTGAAATGGAATGTAAAAATCTGGGTCCATACTCCTTGTTCCTCTGGGACTGGTGTTAGTTTCAGTGCAAGGTGGTGGAGACATTTGGCTCTTGCTGGCTTTGGGAGCAGCAAGTTGAGCAGAGCTTTGGGAGCAGGGAGAGCTGCTGGGCACTGGGAGAAGCAGCTTTGCTCTCCAGGCTGCCTGGCTCTGTCCCTGTGGGGAACGCAGCCCAGCTGTACAGAAACTAGGAAAAAAAAGCCTGTGAATGCTGATGCCACCGAGGTTTTGATGCACATTTGCTGATCTCTCCTGCTTAGCCCGCGTCCTCTTTTCTGTGTGTGTTTTCTGTGTTTCTCTGGCACCAGACTGATGCTATTAACTGTTGGGTGAGGGATGGGGGGAGTGATCAATAACCAATACGTATTTCATAAACACTTAGCCAAGGTCAGCAAAACAAACACAGGAACACAGACACAATCCCCTTTTGCTAAGTCCACGGGTCTCCAGGGAATATTCACTGCTATTGGGGTGCAGGTGTTATTTCTGCTTCTCTGTTTTAATTCAGTTGGTCCCTGAAGAATCCTTATGGGCTTTGGAGACCTTCTGGCCACACCTTTCATCAGCTAACACCATCCAGCTGCGGCACAGCGCTGGCCTTTCGGGTGACCTCTCTTCTGGGTGACCTTGATTTTGCCCCACCACTAATCTGTAGAGTCAGTTCTGGCCCCTCAACTGTTTAACCCTTCACTATTGAAGGTCTGGTTCCACAATGGAGGTAGAAAAGCAGCTGTACAAGCAGCCTCTGCTTCTACAGAAGTGTCCATCATCAAGGGAGGCAGGTGGGCACATTTAAGTGATGAGTTTTGCTGGAGCATTTGGACCATCAAAGGTCATTGGAAGCACCTGGGTGTGGTGCTGGGTGCCTTGCACAGGTGGGACCACTCAAGTCTAATGCTGCAGCCAAGCTTATAAAGTCAGTGAGAGGAGCTGCTGCTTCTTTTCTCTCCTCCTTGACCCACCAGGACTTTGTGCTTGTGAAGCCAGAAGGTAACAGCTCCATCTTTTATTCTTTTTATCTTAAGCTGGTCTTTGAAATGGTTTGTTGGGCTGGTTCTGTAGGTGTTGGAGGAGCCAAAACATGGCTTGAATATTTGGATTAGTTTGGTTATTTGCAAAGCTGCCATCCTAAATTAGAGAGAGTGTCCCTGTGTGTTGGTGATGAGGCCCTGGTGCTGCTCTGCTCGGATTAAAAGCCCTTTTTCTCTCCCTGTCAGACACTGTAAGGAAGGAACTTCATCTCGGTAAACCAGCCAGTTTAAGTATTTGAACACTAAGTGGAAGTTTCTGGTGATCAAAGTCATTTCCTTGAATAATGTATTCATACATAAACCTGAAAGAAATGTCATAATTGCAATAAGGTGTCTCTGGGGAGTTTGGTTATCATGATATAATCACGTCCCCGGAGAGGGAGAGGCACGAGGCATAGCCTTGTGCTTAATAACACCCCAAGGGGGTGATTATCTCCCAGCAATCGCACCCTCCTTGTGCCATGTGGCCTAAAGAGCTGCAACGGGGATGGAAAGCCACGAAATTTAAGCAGAGGCAACAAAAACATGGAAACCTCGAGCGTTTGGACACCAATTTCTGCATTTTTTTTAGAGAGAAGGAGAAAAATCTAGGAGCAGCATGATAAACAGCAGAGAGTGAAGCTGTTTTCTTGCAGAGCAAGAAAGAATGGGATGCAGTATCTGTCCTCAGCCATCTGCTGTGCCTTGTCCTGCCTTCCCTCCTTTATTTATTTAATTTTAATTTTTTTCCCAAACCCACTGAGTCGAATTAATGTGGTGGGGGCTCGTTGTGACGCGGCGCGGATCTGACAGCGCCTTGGCAAAGGGGCACAGAGCCTGCGGTACCTGGGCAGGGGAGGGAGGCAGATTGACTCCTTCTAGGGAGAAAAAGCTCCTGGGGAAGGGTGAGGGGTGGAGGATGGGGAGCAAACCTCCTTTCTCCCCATCCTCCTCCTCCTCCTTTCTCCCCATTCTCCTCCTCCTCCTTTCTCCCCATTCTCCTCCTCCTCCTTTCTCCCCATTCTCCTCCTCCTCCTTTCTCCCCATTCTCCTCCTCCTCCTTTCTCCCCATCCTCCTCCTCCTCCTTTCTCCCCATCCTCCTCCTCCTCCTTTCTCCCATACTCCTGCTCCGGGGTGGTGGGAGAAGGGAGGGTATGAGGAGGGGCTGCTGTGTTAGATGGTGGCCGTGCTGTTTGTGTAGGAGGCTCTGAAACCCAGGGAGCTCTGTCCTCAGTGAGGCTCTGTTGGTGTGTCTGTAGGTTGGATGTGTGTGCAATCCCATCCTGGGCTGCATCGAAAGAAGTGTGGGCAGCAGATCAAGAGAGGTGATTCTGCCCCTCTGTTCTGCCCTGGGGAGACCTCANCAGAGGAGGGCACCAAAATGCTCAGGGGAATGGAGCATCTCTGGGATGGAGACACTGAGAGAGTTGGGGCTGTTCAGCGGGAGAAGAGAAGGCTCCAGGGGGACCTTATAATGACCCTTCAGTACCTGAAGGGGCTCCAGGAAGGCAGGGGAAGGTCTATTCAAAAGGGTTTGTAATGACAGGACCAGGAGTGATGGTTTTAAGCTGGGAAAGGAGAGATTTAGATTGGATATTAGAAAAAAGTTCTTTAATCTGAGGGTGATAGATCAGTGGAATGGGCTGCCCAGAGAGGGGGTGGAGGCCCCATCCCTGGAGTCCTTCAAGGTGAGGCTTGCTGGGGCTCTGAGCAGCCTGCCCTAGGTAGAGATGTCCCTGCTGGTGTAGGGAGGTTGGACCAGATGGACCTCTGAAGGTCCCTTCCAGCCTCAAACATTCTATGACTCTGTGTAGAGGAGAGGCTTCCTTGCGACCACCAGTATGGCTTAAAGTTGTGTTTCTTCTGTGCAGCCTCTCTGCTGGTGCTCAGGAGGGTGTGATGTGAAGGGTGGGTGTTAATAGGGCACTTGTTCCTTGCCCTGCAGATGCAGAGCATGTTACAAGCCCTTTGGATGCTGTTGCTGAAGCTGTTCTGAACCATCTCAATAAGATATGGATGGGACAATTGGGTGCAGTATTAAAAGAAAATCACTGAGGTTTGGTTGTGCTTAATGGTAAGGGCAAGAGTGATGAATTCCCAGCCCAGCCCTATTGCTTTGGAGGGACTCTGCTCATGCTGCTTATGGAGGTGATTTCTGACATCCCTTCCAATCTTTTCCTGAAGTGAAGCCCTGGAGGTGTGTAAAGTTTATCAGGAAAAGGGACAGTCAGAAATGCCAAAAAATGGAGTTTTGTGGTAGATATTTCCCCTAATCCTTGGGCAGAGCCCATCTAAAATACAACCCTATAGGCCTAGTGCTGTAGAATTTGATTGGAGGCATATACTGGTCATCAGGGAGAGTCAACATCTTGCTTCTCTAAGTCTTTTTTTTTATCCCTATGATTGAAAAGAGCCACAATACGACTCCTTTTTGATAATGCAGGAATAAAGTGGTTGCCCAGAAAACAGGTTTGTAGCTTCCTTGCTTCCCCTGCCCCAGCTCAACACAACCTTGGTGTGCAGGAAAGAGGCTCCTCCTGCATTCACAGGGGGCTGCAGAAAATATATCACGTTTATAGGTGTTTTTTTTTAAAAAAGCTGCTGTTTAAATCCATTGTGTGCTCTCTAAGGCTTTTGCAAAATCAGAGTTGTTTGGGAGAGAAATTATTAAGGTTTTTTGTTGTTGTTGAAAGCTGGATGGTGGCTGTGTAGGTATGGAGAGGAAAAAAAGATATTTCATTGTGTGCTTTGTGGTTGCAATGACTTAGATGGGGGTAGGAGGGAAGAGAAGGGCCAAAATTCCAGCAGTGCCTCAGTGCAGTGGTTTTGGGCTGGTTCTTATTGTGGCCTTAAGGGTTTTGTAGGAAAATCATCATTGTTTTCTTTAGCCCAGTCCCTCACTCTGCTTTTAACAGCTGCAGAAGATGAGGGAGGATTTTCAGCAGCTAATGAATCACACCCAGAACCACCTGGGGTGGGAAGTTGGTGTTTTTGAAGCCACACTGAAAACTGCTGGTGCTGGGTGTGCTTGGGATCAGCCAGAACTTGCCTTGGGCACTCAACTCCTGCCTGTTTCCCTGAGCTGTGTTCTCCTCCTCATCCCAACCCTGCTCTTCACCATCCCTCTCTCACTGTGAGAATTCATCAGCCACTTTTCCTTAGTTTGTGAGATTTTTCACATGTTTCACAGGGTTGACAAAAGGTTGGTGGGACCTGTCTTGGCCAGGGATCAGGTCAGACCTCTCATGATGCTCTTCTGAGCAGTTACTTCTGCATTTTGGGTGCTTGGGAGCCCTTCCTAAAGACTTCTAATTTGATTTGGGGAAAAAAACTCCATGAATAAATCTAGTGAAAAATTCTAGAGAGAGAGGAGGATCAACTAAAACAAATTTGAGAGGTTTGGTGCTTATTGCCTAGTCAGCGTATTAGATTTCTTCTACAATGTTGGTTTTTTTAAAAACCTGAAAGCCCCCAAGGTGTAACTAGTGTGCTTTATGTTTTTATAGAGTCGAGGCAATTTCCACAAATTGAAAAATTATTTTAAGCTTTCAGAACGTGTCAGGATGATGAAATGAGTAAATTCCATCCATTTTTCAGTGACATTTCTCATTCCCAGCTTATTTTTGTTTACTGTTAGATGATGTCAATGAGCTCTGAGCTGGGTCGTTCATTGTTAAAATAACACATAGATTTGCTCTGAGGGGAAGGAGGCAGATCTGGAGCACCCAGGGAAGGGCTGGTCAGGCTGACCACTCTCAACAGTGTCTCTTTAAGGCATCTCTGCACTCTCTTGCAATGTTAAAGTTGCTAAGGTAACTGTGCATTTTTTTTAGAGCACAGCAAAGTAAATAGGTACATGACCTGTATAAATTCTCAGTGCATAAATTACTCGAGCCCTCAAGCTAGACTAACTTATACACTTCTGTATTTCCAAATGACTTTTGAGCTTCTCTGCATGTCTGATGCATAAGAATGTGACGTGCACAGTTCATGCTGCAGAAACATCCAGGAGAAAACCTGGGGTGCTGCTTTCTCCTGTGGTCTGGGTGCAAATAGGAGCCAGGATGGCCAGTATTGGGCCTTCAAGGAGAGGGAGAGTGGTTGGATGGTCTTTGCCCCTCTAGACTTGAGTCTCACCAACTCATTTCTGCATGGCAGTGTTGGGATGAACTCTTTGGCAGGCAAAGACACTTGGGCTCTCACTGGAAACCTGTGTCTTCTGCCTGCAGCTTGGCCTGATCGTGGAGCTGGGTGCAATCCCAGGAGTTGTTTGAAACAGATTGGCTGGGTCCAAAACTGGTAGGTCCAAGGTACCTTAGTGAGTCCTACAGCGTGTGCACAAGTCTAAAATTCACCACTTAGAGCATCATTATTCAGTGGCAGCTCTGCTGGGTACCTCTTGTGTGCTCCTTGGCTTGCAAGAAGCCAGATTGCCTTGGAAAAACTGAAGTTGAACAGCTCCTGCTTTGTTGCCAAATCCTACAACCCGCATCCGTGTCCTTTGTCCTCTTCTGCTATTGTATTTTTGCAGCATCCCTGAGTGCAGAGTTGCCGGAGGGGAGAACGTGGCTCAGTTAATTTAATGCCTGTGCACACAAATTGTCCACGTGGCTCCGGAGCCGGGTTGGATGTTTTGGGTCCTGCTGCCTTTTGATAAAAGGTGTCGTGCTCCTGATGGAGGCTCCTTGTACAGAAATCTGTGCACAGACACCATGTAACACATGTACGGTGATTTTTCAAGCTGTGTTAGGCCTGCTGCACATATGCTGCAAAAATAGTTTGACCACTTGAAGCAAACCTGAATGCGCTGAGATGATCTGTGTGCACAGGGGCCACTTGCCTGGGGTTTGAGTGACCAAGGGCTTCATGGTCCATCCAACAAAATGTTCTTGGAAGAGGGCGTGGATGGGGGTGTCCGGGGGTGAGATAGCCCTAGATTGGTGGGACGTGCTGCTGATATCAGTTAGGAGGGGATATAATCTTAACTCTAGAAATATCTGCTTGCTCACATCAGACTGCCCACATGTGCCTAGCAACATCCAGAACACAGCTCTGCGGTGAGGTCATGGAGCACCGCGGGGAACGCGGGACTGGCAGTGCCAGTTCCACAGGCTCCTTGTCAACAATACCATCTGCTGGATGGATCACTGCTTGGAAAGGGATGGGAGGACGTGGCATCTGACCATGACGTGCAAGACTTATTTTCATACTTACCTGTGGATACGGGAGGCCCTCTGCATAAAGAGATGCTTTGGCAAGGTGGCAGCTTTCCCCTCACCCCCTGCTCGTTTCCAGTTACTAGTCTCAGCCAGACCCCTACTTGGATCTCCAAAGTGGAATCAGCTTGTGCTGAAACAGTCCCGGGGGATGCCAGGTTGGAGAAGTAATTTAACTTGCTCCTTTCCTTTGGTTCCTGCATTGTCTTTCTCAGCTGGAGAAACATCTCTGGAGGCTTTTGTTATGGTGTAGGAGGATGTGAGCAGCCCAATGCTGGCAGGTCTGTGTGATGTCTGAAGGCAGGGGATCTGTTTGGAGGCCAGTTTGGAGGGCTGCTCCTCCCCAGGCACCAGGGCTTGGTGCGTGGGCAGGTTTGCTCTTGCTGATGACACACAAGGTCCCAGATCGGGTCTTTCATCCTCAAGCTGCTGGTTCTTCCTTCCACATTGTAGTTTTACAGTGATAGCAGTTGCTCACCAGAGGGGAATGACCTGAGAGCACATCCCAGTAGAGGAACCAGGGGCTCAATTTAGGCTAGAAACTGTTCCAGGAACAGGAGGTTGAGGGAACTGCTGTGAGGAGCAGTCTGATACCACAACTGGGCTGATTTGCTCACGTTGTTGTACATTGTCTTGTTTTGAAGACAGAAATAAGTTGATCTGAAAAAGTCCCATCTGCTCTAGCGGGGATGGAGCTGGTAAGTTCTGGTACAATTATACTGAGACTCAGTGGAAAATATTGGAGAAGTTATGCAGAGATTTTTTTTTTCCAAGCAAACCAACAGGAGGTGGGAACACTCCATCCCTCAGCTTTCAAGGAGAGTTGCTGTCTTATGACTCCTTGCTGCAATGAAAAGTTATTCCCTTTCTTCAGGGCAGGAGCTTTGCAACCAGATCACTTTAAACCAAGCAGGAAAATTCAGCAGTCGATGCTTTTGCTTTCTCCCCAAACCCCATGGGCTGGTTCCTGGTCCTGTGGCACCATCCACGAGTGTCCCATCCATGGTGGGTGACCAAGCTGTCCTTGAGGTCTCTGCAAACCACACGCTAGGGGTGTGCAGGGTTTTTTTTTTTTGAAGTGGTGCACTATTTTCAGGAGGAGATGGACTGTGCTGGCGCGGGGCCAGAGGCAGCCCTCTCCTTGCCAGGAAGCCAGATGCATGGTCACATTGCCTGGCTCTCCCTGGCAAGGCTGGGGAAGCTTCAGCAGGTGTGATCAAGCAGCAGGTTCAGAGCAGGCTGCCTCCAAGGTACCACTAGATCTGTCGTCACGCCACGAAAGCCCCTGGACAGCAAATATCCCTGCATTCAAATAACCCCCTCGGTGGGCGCCTCTCCCGCGCATCCTCCACCGGGCTTGCAAACCCATGGCTTGGAGGGATGGCTTTGGAGCAAGGAGCAGCAGCAGGATGAAAAGGCTCTTTCCCCCTCCCTCCTCCTCCTCCCCCCCCCCCAAAAAAAGCCTTCCACCTCCTCAGCAATGTTGCAGAGACTCACAGTCAGCAGACTGCAGTGACAGATGGCAGGTCATAAGCCCTCGCGCTAATCTAACACCGCAAAAGAAAATAGGGCTGGGGGTGATTCAGCTGCTGGGCCTCAAAGAGAGAGGCTGTCGGGGTAGCAGGCTCCTCTGACATGTCCTTGAAGGATGCTGCATCCCAGAGGACCACGGGAACAAAAGTAAAGTGGCGAGGAAGCAAAAAAAAATCTGCTTGCGGAATAAGGGCGAATTCTTGCTAAAAACGGATCGTGTGCTCCGAGTCGTTCTGAGTAATTGGATTTCTATTAGCAAGATGCAAATATTACTAATAGAATTCTCCAGCAGGAGTAATTTGCACGCCGGGGCTGAAGCTACCCAGGCATGGTCGTCTTCCCAGCCTTTAATTGTCCACTGACCAGAGCTGTCTGCACCCCTGCACCTATTTATCTATCAAGCTGTCTCTGCGGGTGCTGATCTGAGAGTGAGCTGCGTCCATTTAATTCAGCATTCTGGAGACATTCGTGTGGCAAGAGGAATTTCTTGGCATTTATAAGCTGCGACTTGCATTTAAAACTAATATGGGTTTTTTTTTTCCCAAGGCAGAATGCAGGCTGCATCCTGAGCCGCCTGCTCCTGCTGGCAAGCACCCATCTTGCTGAAGTGGCAAAGCTTTGGAGGCCAACCTCAGAGACTGGTGGTTGCCTCCATCCTACCATGAAATGGGGTTAAGGTTGGGAGATGAGCATTGCTGATTTGTAGGGAAAACCTTGCGGGGGGCACGGAGGAGGAGAATGCTGCGGGTGTTGCTGGGCTGGATGGTCCCAGTGAAACCAGTGGGGGTCTTTGCTGTGGGAGGGGACAAATCAGAGCTTTAAGGGTCTGGAAGTAGGGACTCTGGGCCAAGTTTGCAGCTCCAAAGCACTGTAGAAATAGAGCTGAGGACATTTAGGTTGGACATTAGGAAAAAGTTCTTTACTAGGAGGGTGGTTGATCCCTGGAACAGGTTGCCCAGAGAGGTGGTGGAGAAGACATTCAAGGTCGGGCTTGATGGGGCTTTGAGCAACCTGACCTAGTTGGAGATGTGCTTATTGTAGGGGAGTTGGACTAGGTGACCCTTAAAGGTCCCTTCCAACTCAAACCATTCTATGATTCTATGGTTGTGGTCCTGACTGTGCAATAGGAGATGTGTCCTGCTCCCTGGTAGCTCTCGGGGTGGTACTGCTGGTCCTGCTCAGCCACTGCTGATGTCACCCTAATAAAAAGACAAAAAACCCCCAGTTTGTTTTTAAAACTGATTTCTGGAGAGAGTATTTTAGGGATTTTTCTTTTTAAATGAAACTTCTCATCTTCTTCAGTACAATGAGAACCTACCTGTACTCCGTGTTCCTCAGATTTTCTGGAGAAGAAAAATCTCCTTTTAAAAGAGCTTTTTCAAAAAGTGTTACGGGGCTTTTGAAGCTACAATTCCATTATTTCTAACTGAAATGTTTCAGTTGCTGCCTCCAAACTATTACAAAAAAAAAAAAAATCAGTCTTGAAAACATTTTAAAGTGATAGGGAATGAGGAAGCTCTAGAAAACCATTTTGCTGGAGGAGAAACACTTGGGGGCTAGTCCTAGTCTTGACATCAATTCTGATTTTTAATTTGGAAGCTTGAATGAGCAGAGTGCAGAGAAATTTCTTCTGGTCATTCCTGGGTCCAGTTGGCTTCATTCTTGGAGGAGGAGGGAAGAAGGGACTTGAGGGAAGACACCTCCTATTTTCATGCCTCTTGATCCTGGTATTATAATGGGGAAAAGGAAACCAATAAATAAATATATATGTGTGTAAAAAGGTGTATGTGTATATATATATATATATATAAAAAGAAGACATAGGTAGAACATAACATTTGAAAACCAAAATATAAATAATATAAAACATAATATTGAAATGTTATTGGCTCTTCAACCCTTTAGGAACATTGTCAGTCCCAAAGTGGCCCAGGTTGATGCTGTTTTGAGGGTCTGTCCTGAAGTTTGTCTTCGTGCAGAGTTAAACTGGCTTTACACAAAGAGGGGTTTAAAAAGCACCAGGAAACTGGATGCTTCTATTTTAGCGATGTTGAAATAAATATGAAAGTTCATGTGAAGGTTTGGGATGAGACTAAAGCCACGAGGTGTGCAAAGGAGGCCAAATGAGGAGAGAAGAGTTGGGTTTTGATAGAATCATAGAATGTTTTAGGCTGGAAGGGACCTCTAGAGGTCATCTTGTCCAACCTCCCACTTGTCCTTGCAGTCAAACTCTTTGGCAGCTTCTAATAGCCAGAAGCAGAGGAAGGAGCTCACGTGCCAAGGACCAGCTTCTCCGTCATTTGGGTGCCAAAGGAGTGGTGTGACCCTACTGACAAATAACCGTGTGAGAGATGGGGGGAAAGGTCTGAGAGGACACTCTGGAAGGAAGGTTTGCAAGTTGTGCAACTCTTTCATATCCGAGATCAATCCCTTCCAAGGATCCCACACTACATTGCTAATGACCTGCTCATTGATCTGATGGGAAAGGTCCACTTAAAGGTGCCAAGCCCCCAACAGATGACTAAATATAATGATTCTTATGACTGCCTCATGGAGAAGATTTAGCCTTTCTGAAATCCAATATAGATCAACCTTTGCACCTGAGAGCTATAGAAATACAACCCTTGGCTAAATGTTCTGACCTTTGCATTGTAGTTTGATCTTGGGAGGAGAGAGATACCTTAGAAAAGGGTTTCACCAACTTTTTGTCTAGGCAGATGGGAGCAAACGTGGTTGAGATAGGAAAGGGAAGGGGGTTTTTGCTCAGTAAAGACACACTTTGCAAGAAGGTGTTTTTCTAAGAACAATTAGTGCCATGAAGTAACTTATATTCTTGATATTACTGGTGTGGGTCTTTGGTTTGTCTAGCCAGGGGCAGGGTCTCACCGAGAACATCTTGTGCTGTTTGGGAATCAGAGGAAGGTGAGCACAAACTCTGCCCATCTACTCAAAGATCCAGAGGATTGGTTTCAGTTATGGCTCAGCTATTTCTTGGAAAATCAAGTTCTCCCCACCATTATCACCACTGCAAATCTGACCTGGGAAAGCAAGTGCAGACGCGGGAGATAAATCTGTGTCCTTCACACTCACTCTGCTTGTTGGACTCCTGAAATAAACAGGGTAAATAGAGAGAGTTTTGCTGGAAAATAAAGCAAATAGAGAAGGGAGGTGAACACAAAAGGTGTTAAATGCAGGACCCTGTTTTCAGAGTCCTTCCAGTGCAGCCGGGAGGCGCTGGAGGTGAAAGAGCTGCTGCCTTGGGTTATGTGACAATAATAATAAGTAGTAAAAATAGTGGCGGAGCTGAAGGAAGGAGCTTGGGCGAGGGAAGTCTTGCTGTGTAAGTTGGTTTGTGTAATTCCCCCAGCTCTCCTTATCTCCCTGTGCCTTTGCTTGGCATATCAGGCAGACAAAGAGCTTAACACAACTTGGCACTGCAGCTGGGGAAATTGTGTAAAAATTTCCAGCCACTGGAACAATTAAGGAAGCTTCCGAGCCAGGGAGAATAGTTGTCCCCTTAGGATTCCTATCACCGAAGGATAACATTTCCAGCCTTTGTCCAGCAAGAGATGTCACTTCATTTACAGAGATCTTCAATGTTGGGGTATATTGGATCTCGGTTATTATATGTGAGGGACTATCAGGAGTCATCTCTGCTGGGCTTAATTGTTCCCGGGCTCGGGGCTGATGGAATTTTAATTTCAGTGGTGGTGGAGAAGTTCCCCAGAATTATAAAAGAGGATGAAAACGCCACGGTTTTTTAGAAGGAATAGCAAAGTCCTGGATTCAGGGGATTTATTGAGGCTCCAGTCAAAAGCATCACTAAATAAGAGAGTTTCTTGGACTGGGACTTCCAGCTGTCAGCTGCTGCTTTTGGGATGAGGATGGGATGGGAAACGAGCATCTTTTACAACAGAGGATTCTCACAAGGTCTTGATTCCCTGACATCACATTCTTAATGTTTGTTTCTATAGCTTGCAAACAAAAAAAATAAGTGTTGCCCTATTTTATGTCACTGCTGATCTTTACATTCTTTCTAGGATGCTTCTGTTCCCTTCCACTTTTCTTTTACTCAATGGACGTGTCCTGCCTTCACAACCCACTCCCTTTGGATGGGGGGGAAACCAGAAAGGGATTGGGGGGTAAAGAAGCAACAAAATAACTCTATGATACTGTATAAATAGTTGCTTTATTATCATAAAAAAAAAAATAATCGTGCTCTGAAGATTTTTAGGATCAAAACACAGCCAAGCAAATGTAAAACAAAATTAAAATGAAGCTGGTATTCACATTGTCAGCAGTTATTTTGTCACTGCAAAGCAGCTCCTCAAAGGAATATTGTGCAGCACAGCAGCAGCCGAGTGAAGCAAGAGGCTCCGGCGTCGACTTGAAAGGGAAGTGCAGGGACATCTTCAAACCTCAGTAATGGGTCCCTGGGGCTCCTCTAAAGTCTGGTAGTGCCACTGACATTTCCTATGAAGTTGGAGGCTAGCAGGTTGTTAAAACTTCCCCTGCATCAAGTGTTGCTGTAGTTTGTTGAACGTATAAAATCGCTTCTCCACCTCCTTTTTTTTTTAAAAAAAAAATATTAAAAAAAAATTAAAAATCCAGATATCAATAAAGAACTTGAGAGAGGAAAACACTATAATTATAGCCAAAAAAGCTGGCACGATGCCTGCTGTATAAACCCCTTATTTTGGTAGCATAGAATTCGGTGCTGGAATAATTCTCTGGGTGGAAACTTGGCAAACACCATCTCAGCCTGCGAGCTAATCTTTTCTTTTTTTTTTTTCCTCCTGTAATAACATTTTTCTTCCTTCTCCCCAGATTTAGCCATTTCAAAATTGTGCATCCTATTACCCGAGATTGTGTATGCACAAATGACCTATGTTATGGGTCTCTGGGGTGATGTGAATGTAGACAAGAGATCTGCATGTTAGATTAAAACCCCTGCGCTGGAAAATTGGTACCCTGTAGATTCAAATACAATTAGCCTTGATCTGAACTGCTGCCACAGTGGGAACTGGCTGTAGCTGAGGGTGAGATGGGAGGACTGGGACCCAGGAGACCTTGGGTAGTGTTTGGGGATCTCTCTTTTGCTCTGCTGTGATGGGGAATAGTTTTGGTTTGACTTCTCACTATTCCAGCCTCAGCCTTGCAGTTATTTGTGCACTAGAGCTCACTGGTAATGCCTAAAGACTTGCATAGATTTGAGGATCTGTGAAAAGAAGATGGTTCTATCTCTGTAGCATTGCAAGAGACTTCATGAGCCATCCGTGTCCACCAGTTATTGTTAACCCTTATTTTTAAGAGAGCTGAGCCACCAGGACACCTCTGTGAAACTCTGACCAGCTCATATAACTCAGGGCTCTAGTAATAATATTTTCATTTTAACCTATATCTTCAATTCTGGAGGAGCAGGGTGGTTGCCTCCACTCGCAAGTTCTGGGAGCTGCAGATGCTAGGGGAAGAGAGTGAGGCTTGCATTGAAATTCATGTCAGCCTCCCATAAACATCTTCCTAAATGAGGATCATAAGATCAAATCTCTTCCTACCGTTGTCTCTCCATCCCCGACCTCCCTGCTCTGGGAGCAGAGAGACTGGCCACTGGGTTGTGACTGCCTTGGTGGGAGCCCAGGGGGCAAAACTGGCCCAGTGGGGCTGCAAAAGTGCACTGTAATTAGTTCCACTTCCCTGCAGCAGGAAGGGGAGACTGCAACTGACTTTGGAATCTTCTCACCAGCAAGTGAGATGTGCAGTTTGCTGATTTTCAGAGAAATCAGCCCCTCAATCAGGGGTTTTGTTTGGGGGCTTGGAGTTGAAGTAGGTTGAGACTGGAGATGCTCTGTAGCTGCTTGTGCTGGCTTTGGGTGCTCAGCAAACCTGCCCGTAGCTTTTTAACTTTTCACATGTGTGGAGAAATAAGTCCAGCTTAAATCCTCCAGCTTATGCACAGGATTGATTCTGGGGGGTTTTGCCCCTAAATATAATTTTGCAGCCTTGGTGGGTAGGTGTGAGCAGCGTTGGTGCTGGGGGTCAACCCCCTGTTCATGACCCTGCTCTGTATTGAATTTAAGAGTGATTCAAGGTGAAGAACCTAACAGGGAAGGCATCAATCTGTTCACAGGATGTGTTTAATGCTAGCTAAAAAATCTTCATCTTTTTAATTACAGTGGCACTAGTGGAGTAAATGAACCTTTGGTGCTTTGCATCAGCCAGAGATTGTCCCTCTGGGGTGGTCACTCTAGATCTTGCTGGTTGCTAAAGGCAATGCTCCACATGCTTGGGTTAAGTCAGTGGCTAAGCCATAGTAGATTTTAGGGCAGAAACACAACTTTAAATAGCTCAATTTACCTGTTTTGAAATGTTCTGATCAGTTCTGGTTGACAAGGGAGAAAAAACTTTGCAGGTGGAAGGATGATAGCGAAGATTGTGGTGGCACAAGAGTTAGAAGCCAGATCCAAAGCACTGCTGAGCCTACAGAAAAGCTTCTATCCCCTTTTGGGTGGCTTTGGGTCAGGCTGGCTCCTGCCTGTGAGATGAGGTGGCTGCAATCACACACTGCTCTTCCCTTTGGAGATGCTGAAGTGATGGTGGCCACTGCTCAAGCAGGTGCTGACCTGAGCAAGCTCCTGTTGTGGTTTTGTTCTCAGTGCAGGGCTTGGTAATGACAGAATCATAGAATCATTTAGGTTGGAGAAGACCTCTTGGATCATCAAGTCCAACATCTCCCTGACCCCTAGACCATGTCTCAAAGTGCCACATCTACTTGGTTTTTGAACACCTCCAGGGATGGTGACTCCAGCACCTCCCTGGGCAGTTTGTGAGTGGTTTGGTCCTTGAGAGCAGGTTCTAGAGAAATAACCCAAAGTGTGTCCACCAACTGAGTCCTGAGCTCAGCCTGATCCCGAGGGAGCAGCCAGCAAGAGGCATTTAAAAGCATGAGGCTGAGCAGCTTCTCTGGTGACACCTGGATGGAGTGTCCTCTGCAAGTGGTCACGAACCACGTCAATCATGAAGTGTGCCCCAAAGACCTCAAAAATCATGAGGACCCAAGGGCAAGGGAACCCAGCATGATGCTTTCTCCTGCCTTTTCCAGAGCTTGTGTTTAACCTTTGGAGAATTCCTGTTCATGTTGTGAAATTTCTTGGGAACAGAGGAAAGAGCATCATGAAGCAAAATAAAATTACTAACTTCTTTCTGTGAGCCCAACTCTGTCTTCCAGGAGGAGAAGATGTTTTGGTGGGGTTTTGGTCCCTGGGAAATGGGTTCTCATCTTTCATCTCTGCTACCCCAATGGAGAAGGAGTAAAAAAAAAAAAACCAGCCCTCAAATATTTTATCTTGTTCTGCAGGACCCTCGCAGATCTCTCCCCAGGGACCATAAATTCTCCCCTGGCTGTCAGGGCTGCTCCTGAGCTCTGGTGCAGCACATGGGGAGAGTGAGCTTTGTTCCTCCACGGCGCAGAGGACATGCCACAAATAATTTAAGGGACCATTTTTCTTGGGCTATGACATTAAATATTCTTTACTTAAAAAAAAAACCAACCCCAATCTCCATCCACACCACTTGGCATAAAGCAATATATCCAGGAGAAGGGCAGATGCTGCTTAATAAAAGACACAGCACTTGCCTCTGCTCTGTGTCTAACCTCCTGAATCTTCTCCTGCTGCTGCAAGGCCATGGACAAGCTCAGCATTGGGCCAAAACTCTTAAAGGACATTATTTGTACCTGCAATTCAACTGCAGGAAAAGGAAAATTGTGATTTCATCCCACCCAGCTTCAATGAAGATTTAAAAAATAATAATATATTATTATTACTATTAAATATCATTACTATTATTATTTATTGTTTATTATTATATTAATTTATTACTAATTTATTATTATTATTTTTTGCCTAATCTATTCAAGCATCTCCTCATCTTCCATATAAATGTAGACTTGGCTGTGCTGGGTTGGGTTAATGGTTGGATTTGATGATCCTAAAGGTCTTTTTCAACCTAAATGATTCTAAATTGTGTATTCAAAACCCAAGTTGAAGTTGATGCTGCAGCCCTTGGAAGGATGGGTCTTGGTTTTGGTTTGGAGGGTGTCCTGGTTTTGGTCCTGGCTCTGGTTTTGGTTTGGAGGGTGTAGTTAAGCTTGGGGATGGATTTTTAATAGGAGTGGGGAGCCCAAGGCTGCAGAAAAGGTCCTCTTGCTTTTAGAGTATTCAGATTTGACCAAGAAAACAGTAAAAGGAGAAACTTACAGAGCTCCTCTGCTGGTATTTTGTGTCGGGTCTTTTTTTCAGTGGAGAAACCTGTAATAAACTGCCTGCAAATAGAGGTTACAGCAGCAAAAAGCAGAAGGTGTAAGGGGAAAAAAAAAAAAATCTCATTTCTGACTCACTTGCTCACCTCCAGTTTGAGGGGAATGGTGGGAGTTTGTCCCCCCCACTCGATTTCTTCCCTTTGCTTTCCCTGCTGCAGAAGTAAAATTGGAAAAAAAAACCCAAAATAATCTATAGGGAAAGGGCAACCAGCAAAATGTTATGGGGAGGGAAGGAGTGAGTCAGAGATGGAGTAACACCAACCCCATTGTTTTTCAAAGACCCTGAAAATATTGTGATTCATGCCACTGAAACTTAAGGACACCTTGGACTCGGAGAAAAATGTTATTTTCCAGTCCCTCACACTGTCATACCCCACAGAAACCCTCCTGAAAACCTTTTCCTCAAGCTATCTGTTTCTTTAATGGACTTCTTTAAGTTTGCCACCTGCTTATCTCATTCCCTCTTTGAGCCTCTGAAAGGCACCTTCACTTGTTCCTAAAACTTTCCTCCAGTGCCAACTTCTATATGTGTCTTACTGTGTGAGCAGAGATTTGGGGAAACAAGAATTGACTGGACAAATCTGGTGCTTTCAGGGTAAAACAGGAAATATTTTCTTAAAGATTTAACTCCTGAATTGAGACTTCTGATATTCGGGGTTTTTTTATTTTTCCCTTTGTAATATATTTTAATTTTTAAAATATTTTTGTTGGATTTGGGGGGGTTGGTTTGCTTTATTTCATTTTTTAACGCCTTATTTATAATATTTAAGCAATTCAGTTTGGGTATTTGTGGTGCGGGGATGATGATGATGACTTGCAGATTCCCATTTGTTTGGCAGCTCCTTATTCCCTGTAACATTTTCATTTCCAACAGCCCATTTCAGAGCAGCACAGAAAGAATTTCCTGGGTAGCATGAGCACAGTGATGCAAACCCATGGATGCCCCTGTAATGTAAACACTGAAGCGTGCCCATAAATTTAACCCTGACTGTTCCAAAGAGGAGCTGGTGCTGTTATTTATATATATATATATATATATATATGTATTCCTGCTTTTTAACCTTTTTTTTTCCCCACTTCCATCTGAATTTTCCTGAATGGCAGAGGGTGTTTGTGGGGTTTTACACTTATATCCTGGTGGGTTTGATCTGGCTGCATTAGGCACCTGCCTCGTGTACTTCCCATCTATACCATGTTAATTATATTGCTCTGGTGACATAATAAACACCGAGCGAGTTGTGAATAGATTATTTACGATGCCACCTGAACTCTAAGTAATTATAGCTGTGTAATTTAGCTTCCCCCTCTTCCATTTTATATATAATGCCATATTTCAAAATATTCCGGCGCGCATCTATCTTTAGCTGGGTGTTTGGATGAATAAATTGTGATTCTCTTTCAAAGGTGATATATCAGCAATGCCCTTAAGGGAGGGTGCTGTAGCTCTGTCAAGAACAATCCATAAACTAATTTGCACATAAACAGAGACAATGGATACTTAGAATGAGCGTGCACCTTCATTCACAGAAAATAATCCTGCATTTACCTGTCTGGGTGTATTTAAGCCCTAATGTTCTACTGTCAAAGCACTAAAGGAAGGTGCACAATAAGTCTCAGCCTAATGGTTTTTAATACAGGAATTTTCCTGTCATTTAAGCTGTTGGGACAAAATTAGTAATGGGCAACAAATATCTTGGCAGAAATGGAGTGAAAGTATTAATGTTACAGCTGGAGAATTAAATTGCTTTTATCCCGGGGTTGTTGGAGGCTGGTTGTTGGTGTTTATGGACTGCAAAGGTTTGAGTTCAGCACCTCCTACAGCAGCCTGGGACTTGGGAAAGTAGATTTTTGGATTATTTAGCAGTTATTTGAGGAGCATGAGAGGCCCCAACAAACCTGGTGTGAGCAGAGCTGCTGGGTGGCTCTGGCACATCCCAGGGCATCATAGAATCATTTAGGTTGGAGAAGACCTCTAGGATCATCATCTTCACCCCATCAGCAGCACTTGGACATTGCCAGCAGTGCTGTGAGGGTCGTGGTCCCTCTTCCACCACTCCTGGGTCTTGACTGGTCAGCACATGCTGGAGTGTCTCAGCTCTGGCACTCAACACCCATTGACTTGTGGGGGACCAACGGTCCCAACTTCCCTTTGCCTCAGTTTCCTCAGCTGTAAAAATAATGCTTGTCTTTTGTATGGATGAGGTGTTTGAACTAGGGCATGTTGCCTCTCTAGAAGATGCTGAACAAAAAGTTATGGACTTAAATGATGCTTTCAAACTGAATTAGGAGTCAGGAAATCAGCCTCAATCTTGGCATTTTTGTTTTGCAGAGTGCTGCGAAACCCTCATACCCAAGGCAGTGTATTATCTTATATCCTTGAAAACCCATCCAGCACGATTCTGCCCTCCTTTTTATTTCCTTAGGGGCCTTGTGGGCTCATTCTTCTACTTCCTTAACACAAAGCTGTGGTTAATGACAGTGGCCTTGAACGGGTGAGCGATGCCGCTGGCCTCCCATCTGCAGGAGTCACCCCAGCCAGGGCTCCTGCACTACCAGAGATGTGCACACATTTATGTCAATTAAAAGGTACTTAAGAGAGTCAGAATCTTTCTCCTTTTTTTTCTTTAATTAAAAATGTCAGGATTCAAACTTTACACGGGATTTGTGATGGCTCCAATTCCCAGTTGGCATGTGCGAGGCGGCACCCAGGAGAGTCGAGGTTTCCATGACATCATACGGTAACTGGGAGCCTATAGTTAATTAAATACTATATCCATGTATTCTAGTTAATTGATGCTTCCTTTACATGGTTTATTGTGCTGCAAACTGGTATTGCTTCTGTCTCACTGAGCAAACACAGAGAGGGAGAGAGAGAAGGAGACGGTGGGATGCTCCCGGCTGGGGGAGAGGGAGCTCTTGGCACGTCGTGCTGTGCCCAGGGGCACCCTCCAGCAGAGCCCAGCATCCCCAACCCTCCAGGGCTTTGAGGTGGCTCTGTGGGTCAGATGGAGATCTTTTATGAATGAGCTGAGCCGAGCCTTGGGAATGAATCAGAGGCACAAGCAAGCCCTGCCTTTTTGTGAGCCTGGCTTTGTCTCGGGGTTTTTTGTGGTCCTGCTTATGCAGATGGGGACGTGCAGAGGAAGGTGCCTCGTTAGATTTGTGCAACACATAAATGCAGCATCACCTCTGTGAGAAGTGTCCTGCAGGAATGTGACTTTGCCCAAGCAAAAGTCTGGGATGTAGCTGGACCTCCTGTGTACTGCCCTTAAGGGAAAGGAAAAACATCATCTTGGTGTTTATAGCAAATAAAAATATTTTAAGCCAGGAAATCCAGTTTGATTGGGAGCTGGTAACATGATCTGGCAGCAGGGCCTGACCACTGACCTCCAGCAGCACACCTCAGTCTCCTGCAGGGTGTTAAATCCCTCGAGTCAAAACAAGCCCAGGTTGGCTGCTGTGCTCAGGCCACCTGCAGAAGAGGGCAGGACATGTCACCAGGCTCGCCCAGAGAGATGAGTGTGGTGTTAAGTGATGTGCTCAGAGCAAGCGTGACCTTGTCCACTGACAACACAACTGTGTCAGGGTGGCAAGGCAATAAAATCCATCATCCCCACAAAAATGCTACCCAATATCTACTCCTTTCCCCTGCCCTGGCCAGCTCTTGGTGGCAAAAGTCCAGGGCTGCCTTGTGAGCATCGGGGCACATTCACCTGGCACTGCAAGGAGGACAGAGAATTTGTTCCAAGGATTTCAATCCTCGGAATCCAGAATGTAATTTCAGCAGCTTTTGACTAGTTCATTTGGCTTGTGGTCTAGGAGGGTGACAGATTTTTCTGGTCTCCTGTCCTGACCTTCTGCTGTGCTGGGGTGATTTGTGTGCAGTGTGTGGGATGGAAAAGGGGATTTGTTCAATGCTGGAGCAGGATTTGATTCACAGAAGATGAAACAAACTCCAATTTTAGCTCAGGCTCCAGATGTGCAACTCAGACACATCTGTAGGCTGCTGTGTCCATGCTGATACTGATACTAAAACATGAGGCACTGTCAAGTTGGCATTTCTTCATGTAAACTCCCAAGGAAAAGCTATTCCAGCAGGTTCAAATGAGAACATTTGAAAGAGAAAAGTCTCATACCCTATATGCAAACCATTCACTGGCCACCTTCTCTCCATCCTCTGTCCTCTTCCATTCTCTCACCAATTGTATAATTTCTCTTCTTTTAAAAGAAGCTGAGATGCTGCAAGTGGGACAAGGATCATTTCTAAGGGTGTCCTGCAATATTTCCATGTTTTATTCTCTCTCAGCAACTCCCAGGCTGAGTTTTTCCAATCTTGCCATTCTTGTCCACTTGCAACTCCACATTTCTAGTAGATGAAGAACCACAAGAGTTGCCTTCCTCAAAATATTTGCTTGTTGGTGCTGGCCTGGCCTTAATCCAAAAGGCAAAGTGGCCCCAACCCTGTGAACAGACACTTATAGATGAAGCCAGTTGAGGCTGGGTGGGGGGTGAAATGCACCAAATTTACATATCATTTCAGTAATACTCCTCCAAATTATCCCCTCTCTGATCCTGCCACCATGCTAAGTGCTGCACTGGTGGTGCACTTTGGCAAATGGTGCTGCCTTCTATTAAAGGCAGGTATTTTTTTTCTGTAATTCTCTTTAGTGTTGCCTTTAGAGGCCCCTCTATGTGGCTCCTTTCACTTCTAATTACTGCACTAGGAGATTACAGTGTGGTGCTGGCGACAGAGAGAGGAAGGGGGAGGAATGGGATAGTGAAGAGGGAAAGATTTCTGTGGTAATTTGCATTTAAAGCTGGCACTCAGCATTATATCTCCCTGTTCACCCATTGTCTATAAACATTTTAGCTCTTCCTTCTGCCTCATCAGAATGAATTAAGCATTTTCATTGCACCACCAGCCTAATTAGAGTCATTTACTATGTTGACACAAAGGGTTTTTTTATGAGCATCTCAGCTTTAATACACTACAGCAACATTGGAAACCTCCGATCAAAAGGTAAACGTTTGGGGGTCAGAGATATTTTTCAACATTCTCCCAAGAATACAAACAAGTTTCCTGGAGAGGTGACGTGAGCGCTCGCGGCTCCGCCGGGGCGAGTTTCTGCTGGTGGCTTCACGTGCTGCTTCTACCTCCTCGTTGCACTTGTTGAGAAGGGGTTGGCTCAGGGCAGAGGTGGTTGGATGTTCTGCAAAGGCTGAGCAGCACAAAGGAGTAGTTGGGTGAAGGGAAAGGGCAGATGCTTGTTGTGGATGGAGGGGGTGCAGGGATGGGCTGCTCTGGTTCCTAAAGGGCTGAGCACGTTGGACTTATGGTGCATCTCAGGGCTTCCCTGGAGATAAGATCTCCATGGGGGCAACCTGCACATTGAGGTATGGAGGTTTTACATGGGTCTTGGTGTGTTGGAGGCTGCAATATCAAGTGAGACAGTAGAATCATAGAATTGTTCAGGTTGGAAAAGGCATTGTAGGAATTCCTGGCCTCTTGTACCCACCATAACAAGATATCAGGACATGAAATCTAGTTTTGGGGCATCTGCCCCAAACTAGTTCACACCAGGAATTAAAAAGAAGATTGTGTCCTTACTTAAAGCCAGAGGCACAACTTTTGACCCTCCCTAGATGATTTTCAACATGTTTGTGTCAGCACAGGAAAGTTGTGTCAAATCCAAGAGAGTGGGAATTTGTTTCATGTTGATTTCAGAGTTCCTCTTTCTGTCCTTTCCCAGCACATATTTACCCAGTGTCCCTTCTCATACAGGAGATCTTTTTGGTTCTGCCTGATTTATGGGATTTGGAAACCCCTACTCAGAATATCCTGGAGTTGGAGACTTCTCAGTCAGGTCTGAGGGAAATACTCTTGCCACCAACTTGGGCAAACTCTTAGCACCAGGCCACGTGCAGAAGTTGTACAGATTTGTAAGATCAGACTGACTCAGCTGCACAATTTATCATCATATTTGAGTGCAGTCATCAATCACACGAGCAGATGTGCAAGGGCATGACATTTGCAGGACAACTAAGAAAATCCTTCCCTACTTGAATTTCTGCTAGTCTCCAACTTGTCAGCAACATGTTTGATGATGGTCCAGCAGCCACCTGGAGTCAAAGCTCACCTCAGGTCTGCTCTTGTAGAAGGTTTCCATCCACTCTGTATTGCAGGAATACCTCTCACCACCCAACCAGATCCAAATCTATTGCTGAGAATTCCATAGAATACCAGTAAAATGTGGTGGGACACTATTTATTTGAAGCTAGAAGTGAAGACCTTGTTTGTCAGATGTGACAACCTTGTTTGTCAGATGTGACATAGACTTTGTGCAAAAAACCAACCAAATGGGATATACAAAGTACTAGGACTACCCAAGAGGTATGGTGAGGATCTGTCAGGTCCAGCATCCTCTAACAGTTGAGTGGCCTCCCAACCAATACTACTGTTTTTTTTTCTGTAGCTCTACTTACTGACATTGTTTTATTATTCTGTCATCAGGTATAGGGAGATCTGTTAGAAATAAGTAGTAACTATTTTATTTTTTCTGAAGGGATGGCTTTCAAATAACTTTTTATTGGCTTCAGACCTTGTTCTCTTGCTATTTGTGACCTTTTCCAGGTCACTTGAGCAAGCCCCAGGATGCTTGGGGTGATCTATGGCAACTTCACCAATGTGAAAGCTTTTTCTCCTTGTCTTTGGATTTCCATGAATCTGGAAGGGGATGTTCTCTCTTATGCTGCAATAGTTAAATTTCTTTGAGAGATTTCAGAGAGGGAAGTGGCCAGGAGCTTTTCAGAGCTGCAAGTGCTGTGTCACCTTTGTTGGGTGAATTAGTCACACCTCACAAATCAACCACAAATCTTAGGAATTTGTGTATGTATACAGAATTGCAATTTTTTTTTGCTAGCTGTGCAAGTCATATTTACAAGTCTAGTCCTTGAGTTCAGCTTTGGAGCCCTTTTTAAATTGCTCTGATATTTCACACCTTCACCATGGCTGACTTCTTCTTGGATTCCTTCTCTAAAAATGCACTTGCCCAAGGCAAGGGGGTCATCCTGTTGGTGAAGTAGCCTGGATGTGCATGGGAATTCTTCTGTAGGCTTCATCCTCAAAGTTTTGAGCTGGAAATGTCCCCGGGTGATCTGGCTCTTCAGGTTTCTCACAGTCATCAGCTATTGTGAGGAGACCTGAGTAGCCATCTTGGCTGAAATTTTGCAGATTCAGAATGTTCGTTGCCTTTATAATAAAGAAATGGTTTGTAAAGACATATCTGAAAAGATGTTTGTTTGAAATTTCATCATGAAGATTTTTTTTTATTTTAAAAGTGGATTTCATAGAGTCACAGAATGGTTGAGGTTGGAAGGTACCTCTGGAGATCATCTGATCCAAGCCCCCTGCTCGAGCCAGGTGTCCAGGACTGTGTCCAGACTTTCTTTTTAAAATATCTCTGAGGATGGAGACCCACAACCTGTCTGGGCACAACCTGTGCCAGAGCTCAGCCACCCTCACAGTAAAAAAATCATTTCTTGATGTTCGGACAGACCTTCCCGTGTTTCATCAGGGTCTTTGCCTCTGGGCACCACTGACAAGAGCCTGACTCTGTCCTCTTTGCACCCTCCTTTGAGGTGTTTATATCCATTAACAAGATCCCTCCTGAGCCTTCTCCTCCCCAGGTTAAACAATCTCAGCCTTTCCTTGGATGTGAGAAGCTTTGGTGTCCCTTCATCATCCTCGTGGCCCCTTGTTGAACTCCCTCCAGTACGTTGCCATCTCTCTTGCACTGGGGAGCTTGATCTGCAGGCGTTGACATGATGTTCCAAGCAGGGGAACAGCTTGAATAGCTGAGATTCCTCCAGTAATCACTGTCACAGCCATGATCCACACCAGGAGATTTCCAGAGAACATCTCCTTTGGAGCAGCTCCTCGTTCTGTGGTGCATGGTTCTCCTCTGTGAGTCCCTCCCTGACTCTTGCAGTGTCCTACAGGCATCACATTGCAGCAACCCATGATATCAGCTGCCCTGTGTTTGCCTCTGTCTAAATATAATGTGCAGCAGATGCAAATTTAGAGTGGGGATGAGAACTTCACTCAGCTTTCTGGACTTTTAAGGAGATTTGGGATTATTTCGCCTATTTAAAACCGTTCTTAAACGTAGTGTTTGCTTGGTCTGCAGGAACGGCATCATTTTCTTCTTGGTTTTGATGCTTTCTGCATGTGGCAGTGTTGATTTTCTTAGTGGTAGGTCCTTTTATCCTTTGGAAAGGGAAGCAGAACGTCCTGATCTTCTAGGAACATTATGCCACTAGATCCTAGCTCGGTCCTTACCCTGCATCTCCTTTGATGTTCTTCCATTCCTACTTCTCCATGGGGTCAGTGCTGTCCTTGTCCCCATGAGCTGTGCAGGATGGCAGGTAGACCTGTAAGCTGGGTGTGAATTTGTCTTTCTCCCCTCTTCATGAGAGCTGTTCTTATCTTCCTGCATAACCCCCATTTCTCCCCCTCCTCGAGTGCTGTGGTGGAGCTTTCAGCCCGTCCCCATGTGTGCACGTATGTGTCCATGTGTAGGCACACATAAGCTGCCCACAAGCTTGTTTTCTTCTGGGAAATTAAATACTTATTTCCGTAATCCTGCCAGGCCTAGATAAAGCCCAATGCTTCCCCTGAACTCCTTAAACCAGTTGCTCTGCTGAGACGTGCTTGTGTCCCAAGTTAGGGCCAAATTTCAGGCAGAGCTGAATAGTTCCTACAAGACAAGAGCAGCAGGATGGCTTGGAGGAGAAGCCAGATCTTATAAATATATCCCTGGGATCACCAAAGCCTCGGGCATCTCTAGCTGCATCTGCATCTAGTAATTATTCTACAGACTATAAGGAACAGTGAAGTGTTGCTTCAATTTATGTATTTTCTGGCCTCTGCATTTGTTTCTTAGTCAGAGACTAATGGGTAGAGCACTGGACTGGAACCCAGGAGACCTAATTTATTTCAGGCTATGCTACCAGCCTGCTGGGGAGCTCTGGCTGAGCCTTTTCCTTCCCTCTGCTGTTTCTTCTCCTCCATCAAGCGGCAATAGCGATAGTGAACTTGTTTGTAAAGTTTTTGATAAAACAGCACCAAGTAAGATTGAGTATTAATAATGTAGCCCCTCGCTATGAAAAATTGATTTTAGGCACCAGATTATTAGAGGGAGCTGGTTTAGCTACCCTGTTATTCCAGTGCTGGTAGTAGGGGGAGAAATTGCTTTTTTCCTATCTTAATTTTTTTTAACCAGTCTGAATGTCCATGGACTCAAAACCCGGGTCCAACGTGGCCACTACGGAGCCCAGAGGAAGGGGAAGATGGAGAGAGCAGGGCTGGGGGCTGCTGGGGAGGGGAAGGGGCTGCTGGGGAGGGGAAGGTGTTAGAGGGGGAATCTTGGATGGGAAAATAGAGCAGAGTGGGCAGATTGGAGAGCGACAGATTGTGAAAGCGGGGGAGAGAGAGAGGGGAGAAGAGATCCTATTAGAAATACCATGTGTGTGCGTGCGGGAGGAAGGGACGCGGCGGCTCCTGCACCATAATTCCAGCAATCACATGTATCCCATGTTAGATAACTCCTCTGGTTGGTTAGCATGGTGAGGGCTCTAGACGTGTGCTGCTTTAATCCCAGACACAGCACGGTTTTAATCTCAAATGCACCAGGCTTTTCCTGGAGGGTTGTTTTAGGGGAGGGGGGTTGGTTTTTTCCAAGAGCAAATAGATGCGAAAGTTGAGGAGCTCCGTAGGTTTGGGGGATGCTCCAGCTCGGGGTGGCTTGGAAGGGGTTGGTTCCTAAAATTGAATGAGGAGGAATTAATTCTGCTTGGGAAAATGGCTACTGCCTTGACACGAGGTGCACGGGATGACTTGGGGGGGGGGGGAATTCAATGGGAAATAGCCTCCTGGAAAATATGGCATTTCAAAAGCCCCGAGCCCTCCTCCTAAATTGTGGAAAAATCAGATTTTAAAGGGTCTGAATTATAAAGGCGAAACGCAAGAAATGTTGAAACAGGGCTCAAAACTCCGTATTGACACCATCAGCCTTAATTTACCCCAGAGTGCAGGAATAAAAATTCATAGAGACATGATGAAAGGCTGAGAGTATCAGAGAGGAATCCAGAGACTTAACCCTGAATTTACTGCTCCCGCAAAGGGTTTGCGGCCAGAATATTTTTTCCATTGTGCAGATGTAGATTCCGGGGTTGTATTTATGTGGTGGGTATTTTTTTTTTAAATAGTATATAGGATTTGCTGTATATCTTAGAACAGGAGTAGATGCTGTTTACTGCCACTTCTCTGCATGTGTGTGTCCATATATACACATATACGTGTCTTAAAGCATTTTTAATCTCAGTATCATCAATATAAGCACAATAATCACGTAGTTCTTACCCCTGTGTAGATTCTGAGCTAATTCAGACACGAATTTTACCCAGCGATACGAATTTTACCCAGAATAATGTCATTTTTATTTTATTTTTTAAATCCTAACAAGAGAATTTGATTCCCATGGAAGGCAGAGGAAGAGAATGGGCAAATTGTGGGCAGGTGCCGGGCAAGCTTCCTCCATATGAATTTGTTAATACATCTTAATCCTGACCCTCAACACCCTGCCTGGGTAATGCTGTGGCCTCTCATGACCAGCAATTGCAGACTGCTGAGTTGCATGGCACTGGGGTGGGGTTTTGTCGTGGTTTTTATTTTTTTTTCTTCCTTTTTTATTTTTTTTCCCCCTGTGCTGTAGGTTGCTGACTCCATTGCATTTGTGATCCAGTTAGAATTCGCATCCGATTCCTTAAGTTTTTTTGGTAAGGGTGGAATTATTCCATTTTTCTTTGTGTGCATGCACCATCCACGTCTGCATATTGCCCCCCTGTGAAGAGATTTCCACTGCACGTAGATAGAAACGTCTTATTTTTAAAAGGAACCCCCAATATTTATTTATTTGGATTGAATGTGGCAGCTGAACACGTTCCCCTTCCTTTTCTCCTCTTATTTTCATTTTTAATTTGCAAATAGAATTATTTGTTGTGGTTTTTCCTGCAGCTTTGGGTGAGTGCAACGTGTTACCCCGCGGAGCTGAGTGTTGCTATGCAGATTTCTGATTTTGATGGCAGGGATGTAAAGCCCTGTAAAGAAAAGCAGCATCTCAGCAACCTGGGGATGCTCACACCAAATCCTGCAGCGATTCCATCCTTCCAGCACAGGGTGAAACCCCAACCACTCAGGGTTTGTGGGCAAAAATTAAAAGTTGGGAGAAGGGCGTTAATAGAGGGGTGAGGAACACGCAGAGAGTTTGTAGGGAAATTGCTTGGGGTGCTCCAGGGTTATCACTTGTGTAGGAAATCTCTGTAATTCCCTCTTTTCCACAATTTTCTGGCATGCTGGAAGAGGGATGATCTGTTTTTATAGCTATATATGTATAAAACCACAGAAATCTGTGCGTCATCCAACAAAACAGAGAAACCTGCGTGTCCATAGAGTTTATATAATATAAATGAATTTTTTTTAGCTTGTTAAAAACAAAGCAAACTTCCCCACTCAGTTATGTCACCTCCCTTCATTCCAATACTTTTCTCCCTTTTTTTTTCGCTTGATGAATTACACCTAAAATTCTGGAAGTCAGTGTTGTCCCTGCTGTAGACTCAGCCTTTTTCTGCCCCTTTTTACTCCAGTTGCTGACAAAGACACAAGCCCAAGCGCTGGGTGATTCTGTTCAGCTTTTGCTCTCTACCCATCAGATATTTTACTTACAACTATTAATAACTCCCCTCCAGGAGAGTCATAACTATCATGTAAATACATCTCTCTCTGACACAATTCTGGATCTATAACACAAGAACCTGAGAGAGGATTTTCAAAACAAGCCAAAGAACATGATGAAAACAAATGTATTTTCCCAGGTTAGGTTGTCAAGGGCTGAATTCACAAATGTGGAATTTTTTTTTTTATTATTATTATTTTTTGGCCAACAATTTTTCATTTATTTTTAATTTAATCACATGCTTTAGTTTGCAGGCACACTCTGAAAAATGATCTTTATAAAATATGCAGCCCTCTTTGCAGCCTTATTACATCACTTCTGCATGGGGAGAAAGACATCTCTCTAAATTGAAACCCATTTTTAATGAATTGTTGTTTTATTTTAGGATCCCTTTAGGTTTCCTAGAACATTCGGTCTGAGTTGGGCGTTTGAAGGAATCCTGATCTAACAAATCAGAATTAAAATAAAATATTCTGCAGCCCTTGACCTGGCTGGCAGCAACTCCCTGTGCTATAAAACAAAGGGCTGTGGTGATGGGGGAGAATCCCACTGTGAAGTAGAAAATCAGCATTATTGCTTGGCTGTGGATTTGGAATTAAATCACATGTGAGGTTTAAAAACTTGATGGAAATCTGTGACCTTTTGGTTTCTCTACAACTGCAAGGGAAGATGGTGACCCTAGAAAAAATATGATTTACTGGTGGAATAGCAAGCTGTAAAATCCGGGTAGGATGGGTTATTGTCAGCAAAAAGCATAAAGACAAGGGGAAAAAAAAAATTATCTAAACCCTAATTGCCAGTGTAAGGAAATCTAGAGGAGGAAATAGGGAGATGAAGGGGAGAACAAGAGCATCCCCAGTGGCAAAATGGTTAAAAGAGACGACTAAAACCCGGCGAGAAAAAAAAAAAAAATCAAGCAGTCAAGTAGTTAATTGACTTTGCTTTAATCAGCCCAATGAATATTCATTAGTGTGCTGGTCCTAATCATGGGGGCCATGTTGTCCGCATTTAGCAGGCGCAGGCTCAGCATCATGCATGCCTCAACAGCCTCCCTTCCTCTCCACACTGACATTAAATTTAGAGGCTTTGCGCCTTCCCAGCTCGCAGGGAGCGGGGATTGGCCCAGCTGCTCGGCTCCGAGATGCCATAGCAACCCCTGGCTCGTTGCCTTGGCAACATTTTCTTTTTTTTTTTAATTTTTTTTTTTTTTTTGTGAGGGCCTGAGCCAGTAAATCCATAGGCTTAACGTAGAAAATGTGCCTTTGTGGGGCATGTGGATATAGATATAGAGATGTAAGGCAGAGATTGAATGGGCGGATGGCGTGCGTGTCTTCTATTGTGCAGCTTTAAAGATGGGAGTGGGTTGTGGGGATCTCCTCCTTGGTGTCTTTGGGGGTTATATGGGCTCAATTCTTATTTTTTTAACTAAATGCAAAACATGAGCGGTTCGTTTCCAGCCCCATCCAAAATGTTTCTCATCGCCATCACTCCCCTACTTCTTCCCTAGAAAGCAGCAGCGACTGCTTTAAGAGATATAGGACCCTATTATTCACATGGAGCTGAAGTTCCTCCTCCTGAAGGAGGTGGGTCTGGCAAGGAGCTGCCCCATAAATCAATGGAGAAGTGCAGGCATGAAACCGGAGTCACGCAGCGGTGATTGCGGCTGCTGCTGCTCCCCACGTTCTGCTGCTTCTCCCTTCCTACGAGCAGGGGGGAGGCTCCTGCCAGAGATTGGCTCAGCCAACACAACTCCCAGCCCGCTCCACTCTGTTAATATTCCAGATGTTGCTGGGGAGAAGATGATGTCCTGATCCCGGTGGTTTAGGAGTAGCTTGAGCTTCTGAAAGCGGAGCGTGAAATAAGCAGCCAAGTCCTCCCCGGTTGTGTCAGACCCAGCAAGCCTGGCTTTAAAAATAGAATTTAAAGGGAAAAAAACCCACAAAACTCCAACAATCTAATTTATTCGGAATGCCTGCAAGGAATTCTGGAGCTGGGAAATCCAAATGGTTAATGTTGGCTTGTAAATAAAGCTCATGCCTTAAATAATATAAAGAAAAAAAGTCCTGACCCAGTGAAGCTTCGTCTCCACTGGAACAAAACAGCTGCAGGGAAAATGCACAAAAACAACCCGTCCTCTCTGGGCTGGGGCAGTGAGAGTGCAAAGTGTCCTGCAGAACACTCAGGGCACAGCTGAAAGCTGCACAGGCATCCAGAAATAGGACTGCAGAAGATGAAGCAAGAGGTGCTTTCAAAGAGGCATTAGTAATTTCCTAATATTCCCTTCTATCGTGGCTGCTTTTTTTTTTTAGGGCTCTTAAGATAGAGCAGAAGTGGCTACAAGTGAGAAACTAATTCAGAAGCTGTGAGAGGAACTGGGTTTGGTCTCAATGAGAGGGTTTTTTTTTTTAATGTTTCTATTATCGTTATCTTAAATTATTCAAAGTGTCATTTTGGGCCCACGGTGCAGGCACATGGTTTAATAAAAGCACATGAAGAAGGATCCTCCTTATTTCCAAAAAGAAAGGGGATGTTGTCCTCACTCCTGCCACCAGTGATGGGACATGTCCTGCTGGGTCCACATCCCACCCTGGAGGGAGCTCAGTGTGGGAGAACTGGATGATTTTTTTGGCCCATCAGGAGAATGTTTGAGAATGATGCTAAAAATTGAGAGATATTCAAGGCTGGTTTGCAGAGTAGTGGTAGAACAGCATAGGAAGGAACAAACTTTATTTTACCCTGATTCCCACATTGCCAATGGTGCCAACCCCCCATTCGAGGTCTGTGCAGCACATGGAGGGTTTAGGGCTTGGATGGTGGATTGTGCATTGGCTGATGGTCCAAAGAGTGTCTCTGGCCAATGTGGGTGGGGAAGTGTTTCTCCACATCTGCATCTGCACATTAGAAGATAAGGTTAATCAGCCTCCGGTTCCCCATCAAACACAACTACTCTGGCTTTCAACATTTTTTTCAAGTGTGAAAGGAAAAAATCTGCCACCCATGACCAAATGTCAAAATTGAAGCCTGGTGGCTTGATCTCCAAGGTCTTCAGCAGCCCCCATCTGGCTCGGGCAGCCCCACTGCCATCCTGAGCACACAGCAGTGGGGGCATCTCTGGCAAGAAGAGATGGAGATTTGGGGGGGAGAGGGGTTTAGGATGCCTTTTAGGGTGGGTTTGGTTGGGTTTTGCTTGTATTCTAATTTTTTTTTTTTTTAATAAAATGAAATTCACCAGTAATTATAGCAGCAAGAGGAGAGAGGGGAATTGTGAGATGCATGAATTGAGAAAAAGGCCTCTTTAAATCAGCTCTATCAGAGTCACTGGTAAAGATCATTTTATCCCAAGAAGCATCGAGGCAGAAGGACTCGTAGGATCTGAGAGTGGCAGAGCAGTGATGTGAGACAAAGAGCTCCTGGGGAGGGAGCGGGGAAGAAAAGTAGGTTAAGAAAATATTTACAGTGAATTTCCAGGGGAAATAGTTTATCTTGATAAATCCATCCTCCTAAAAAAGTTGTTTTGGGAAGCCTCTCAGTGTATGCAAGAAATCCAGGCCAAAGTACTCTGGAAAAAATAATTTATGGAGTATTCATTTAAAAAAAAATAATGGGAATAATTTTATTTTTGTGATCATATTTTGTCGGTTCAAATCTCTGAATGGAGTCTGGTTAAACTTTGAGAGCTGTAGGAGGCCCATTGGAAAGACACGATCAATTAATTTTATATGGGGAATGTACAATCAAACGCTGCTCATCATGACAATGACCCTTGGGCTGGTGGTGCCCTGGGTGTGGGGGCTCCTCTTGGTGCTTTCCTTCAGCTTGAGCATAGTTTGTGGTGATATAAATGAGTCTAGAGTGCATGGAAGTGAAGGACAGGACCTCTCAGCTTGGGGATCAGTGTGGAGGAGAAATCAAGGGCAGTGAGCACCAGCTCACAAGGAGAAATCAAGGGCAGCTCACAGGGGAGAGCAGCACGTGCAGCTCAGAGGAGCCACCTCTGCTGCTTGACTTTGCTTTTAGAAGTTCCACGGTGTTGGTGGAGCTGGAGATTGCCCTGGTTTGTATGGGTGATCATCCTGGAGGTTGTGGTGATGGTACCTAGAGAGTCATCTCTGGTTAACCTTGCCTTGTTTTAGTTGCCGAGCAAATAAAACCACTGAGTCTGGTGATAAACTACCCAAATGAATAAGATGAGATGTCCCAGAGCAGTTCTGGGACCAGCCTTGGTTTCAAATGTAGTGAGTGGTGAGGGAAGAATGGGCTGGAAAGAGAGAAACAACACGCCAAGTGAATAGAGATTAGACCATTAATGTCCAACAAAACTGAGAACACACCTATGAGGGATATTTTGTGCAAAGTTTAATCTGATCAGCTGCAATATTATGCAAAAATCAAAATAAACCATAACCAAACAGCTTTTTAAAAATGATATGCTGATGTCATTTCTTCCTTTGATGTGTTCTTAGTATATTTTCCTATTTTTATGTTTTCTAGTTACAAAAAGCCCAGTGAAACACTCCCTGTCCCTGCTGAGGACAAGAAACTCCCAAGCCCAGCCAGCCAAAATCAAAGGTAAGAATTGATTCATTTTTGTTTTTCCTTTATTCTGAAGTTGTTGGTAACTCAGGTTTCTTTAAACGGGTTCTAACCACGGAACACAGCAATGTTGTATCTTCTGAGCCACAGAGCCAGGGTCTGCACAGAAATAGAGGGTTTTTTAATCAGTGATGCAAACCCAGGGAAATATCCTCCCCAGGTCTGCCCGTTCAAGGTGAGCACACCAGGCAGGGTGCAGGTTTGATACGGCTGCTCCTTCCTCACAAAGGCTGCTTAGAAAAACGTGGAGCATCATCTCTGGTACCATTTCACACCCCGTGCCTTCAATAAAGCTGGAGGCAGAGCAGGCAGGGGCTGGAGGTCAAGGGGCAGGCTGGGCTGGATGCATCACAGCCTCCCTCCAAACCCCACCTGCCCGAAGCTCTGGTGGTGAAGGCAGCACAAAACCAATCCCCCTCCGTGGTTAAAGATGGAAAAATCCCTTCTTTATGCATTTGTGTCTCTTCTCGACTCTATTTTTGTCATTGGCTGGCAGGGTGGGAAGAGAGAAGGAAAGGATGGGGAGGGAGGCACCAGGAAGAGGAAAATTGTCACCAGATCAGGCAATAGAAAGGAGAGAGAAGGAGAAAATAGATCCTAATTCCTGAAGCTGCTCCCTGCAAGCAGAGTTCAGGCTCCTTCTGAGGTGTTTGAGCTTGGTGAGTCTGTCAGGACCAAAAAACCCAAAGTTGAGCAGGTTCCTCTTCCAAGGAGGGCTCATCCCCCGGCTCGATTCAGCAACATCAAGCAACGTGGCCGTGGTGGTGGGTGCAGGGCTGCTGCACCACTGGGTGTCTTCTCCTGAGCTCCTGGGGACATCCCAGGTGGGCAGTTGCTTCTGTGCCTCCCAAGTGATGCTGAATCCAATTGCAAACAGATTTCAGAGTGGGAATAGGGTTGGTCTGTGCTCAGCTGCCTTCCCTCAGCCATGGAGGGAGCAGAGAAGTTTGTCTCTCTGAGCAGAGGCAAACCCAAAGGTGTTATCTTCTGTGCTGCAGAGATGTTGTGTTTGGTGGTTTCCTGCTGAAATTGGAAGGGGGCCCAGTGCTTGTCCTAGAATTACTGATTGAGGAAGTTCTCTGAAGGTTGAGATTTTGGAGAAGTTTGGGGTTTGGCTTGGAAGGGGTTGGTTTATCAATGAGAACCCAGCTAGCTGCAAAGTCTTGAATCATTTTGTTAAATTGTTCTGCAGAACAATGATTTTTTTTTGACAACAAACCAGCAGCAACCAGAAAGAAAACCCCAACAAACAAAATAATATTTATTTCTGCCATGGCAGCTCTGTGAGCTGAAAATGGGATGCTTTGTTTTGCTGGGCTCGTACGCGGCATGTGATTGCATCCAGTCGCAGGCAAAAAAATATGTCTGGGCCTTGGAAGGGGGAAAAGGAGGGTGGGAAGATCTATGTCTGCAGAATCAGTGATGCAGGAAGATGCAAGTGCTGTGTTGTGTCTAGTTGCATCATGTGTGAATCCATCAGCAACTTAAAGAAACAGCAAAACTCGGTGCAGCCTCTTACCGTGGTTTTTCCATCTGCTCCCTGATCTGCTGGTGATGAATGTTCAGCTTTGCTGCCTCTTGCCCTCGAGGAGTCCTTTGTGGGAGCTCCTGGTGATTTTTCTTAGCTGAAAAAATACCTAGAAATGTCTGGAAACTTTTGTGAACAAACCTTTGTCAGATTATTGCAGTGAGGATAAGCAAAAAGTAACATTAGATTTGTTGATGACTTTAGAGCATCTTTTGTTGTATCTTGGCTTTGCTCTTCAGTAAAATGATAATTGTGGGTGGAAAAGTAACTGCTCCAGGTTCTGATGGAGGGTGCAGGTGTGGGACTTGAGTCCATAATATGCTGTGAGGTCTGTAAACCTGCTGGTTGAGGTCAGTCTTGGGAAGAATTGTCCTTCTCAACCCTTGTGCATGGTTTAGCATTTTACTCCAGACTAAATCCTTCTCTCTCACGTTGCTCATTGATTCTGAGATCTGTCTACCTCCACAAGGAATCTGTCAGCCCACTGCCAACAAGCTCGTATCCACCTCTTGACCTGCTCAGGGACTGACCATTTTCATTTTTAGCCCAGTTTTCCTCAGGAAAGTGGTTCCGTGCCATCCAAAGCAGTGTGTAGGTGTCTCTGTCTATCAGTTCCCATAATATTTTTCAAGCCTGCCAGCTAATTTCTACCAGTTTTGACAGAGGTAGAAGTCTCAATGATATTTAATTCTGATGAGTTTCCAACATGGGCAGTGGGGGAGAAGGGAGATCCCATTGCTGCTCCCCCAAAGGAGACTGCACAGCTTATACCTCTATTAGACATCAAAGACCCCACCTTAGTTGTCACCTCAGCAGTAGGTATTTTGCAAACTCAAGCAGAAACACCATTTGTTCATTTATTGGCTCTTTGCTCACCCATTGAAGGATTTATTTTTTCAATTGAGCCATGGGGTGATGACCATCAACATGACTCTTCTGTGGTGAGGCTGGGGTTGGGCTCTTCTCCCAAGGAACTAATGACAGGACAAGAGGTGATGGCCTCAAGTTGCACCAGGGGAGGTTTAGATTGGACATTAGGAAGAAGTTCTTTAATAAAAGAGTGGTCAGGAACTGGGACAGGCTGCCCAGGGAGGTGCTGGCGTCACCATCCCTGGAGGGGTTCAACAAACCAGTAGATGTGGTGCTTTGGGACATGGTCTAGGGGTCAGGGGGATGTTGGACAAAGGTTGGACTTGATGATCCTGGAGGTCTTTTCCAACCTAAATGATTCTATGATTTCATTGACCTATAATGAGAGCAAGGATAGTGCTTGATGCAGCAGAACCCCCCAGAATGGTTTGAGATGACACCTGGGGCAGTTGCAGGAATAGCCTATTAATGTGAGACAGCAACGTTGAGCTGTTTGTGCTGCTGAACTTTAATGTCTGCACAGAGAATAACTCTGGTAAGAAGAGAAAGAAGCTGAAAAGCTGCTCACCACAGCTACAGAGACCCTATAGTGGTTAGACATCCACCCCATTGTGCCATCACTCGTGCACATGAGTATATTGCTATAGAAGGACTGTTGCATTAGCAAGGGCTGTCCTCAAGGGTGGTAATTTGGTTTTGTCATGGTAATACAATGCTGATACACCACGGACACAAAAGTGAGTTCTGCATGGCTTGGCAAAGAGGTTTTCACAGAGCTGCTGGGCGAGCCCGTGGGTTTCTCAGTGTTCCTAAACAGCAATGGGTCAATGGTAGTTTTTAAGAAGGCAGATGCCCCTTGCTGAGCTTGTCTGACTAGAAAGTGCTACATGAGACATGCAACGTACAGAGCATCCTCAGCCCCTCTGTGCAGCTCACAGGCTGTTAAAACTGCACAGCAGGAACGAGGACTCTTTTAATCCACTGCATTTGCTGTTTAGCATGACCTGAATAATCCAGTAATGCCAACGTGATCTTCAGCACCAGCACTCAACTGCCTCTTACCCTCTTTGAAGCTGCAGGATACCAAAAATATCTGACTGGTTGGGACCAAAAGAAGTTGCTTGGGAAGTGTGTGTGTCGTTTGTTTTCCAGTGACATTGTTCCAGGCTCTGCTAATCTCAGTGCCAATAAGTCTCTGTTTCTCTGTGAACTTTTGGACGAGGTCTCTCTGGATCATGCTACATCTTCTGTTGACTGTAGCAGCCTGTTCATCATGACTTTCCTTGCTGTTTTCTCTTTGGTGGGAGATGAAAAGCAGAGGAGGGCAGAGCCAGTGCAGGGAAGTTAAAAATGTGTCAGTAACTGCCTAGCAGGAGGCAGATTCTTTCCTCCGGATTGCCGGATACATGAAGGTAGAGCCTTGATTGGTGTAAATTGCTGTAGATGAGGAACTATTCTTACTCATTCAAATTTACAGCGGCTATATGGAGGTTTAAACCCTTCCCCTTCCTCAGCAGCACCATGACCAGAGCTGGTGGGATGGTGGATGTGAAGAATGGGACCAAAATGTCTTTTCCCATGGCTGGTGGTCAATGTTTGGTTACGTCTTTCCACGTGAAGTAACTGGTTGAGTGTGTCCATCCTTCCTCTCCAAGAAATAATCATGTGGGAAAGGGAGGTATATTTTGGGGAAGGGTCTCCTCTTACTCAGGAGCTCCATGGCTCTGACTTATAATCTACCCAGCCCTTTCTAGCACTAATGTGAAGAGCTGCTCCGGGGTTATGAGAAAAAGATGTTGATAAGGCAAACTTTCAAACCTCGCATCCTTAAGAGGGCATCCAAATGCTGCACTGTGCAAAGGGATGGAAATTAGCTCTAAATGCAGTTGGCTTTACCTGCTTTCTGGAAAAGAGAAATATATTTTAAAAGGATATGTTTCATGTAATCACGCTGGGTTTATCAAGTGCAGAAAGATGTCTCCTAACAATACGGGGAAGATTACAATTGTCAATCAGAGCAGAGGTCCTGTTCCCTCCTCTTTGCCTCCCTCCCTCCCCTGCCGCTCTGCTTTTCCCAGGCATAGCAGCCCTGAACAAGGCAAAGCGTGTAAAGAACTATTTAACCATCAAAAGGCAGTGCCAGCCGAGCATGGCACTGAATTTGAGTTCCTAAATGTGCCAATAATGAAGTTTTTAAAGGGAGAAATGCGCGCAAAACCAAGACTGGAAACCATCCTGTGTGGTGCCATGAGTGGTACCCGCTGTCCTTCTGGGGCTTCTCAATAGCAAGTGGGCAAAGCCCTTCTTGAAGCTTGAAGAGCCTCCTGGAGCCTTCCAGCTCATTGCAGGATCCTCCGAAAGCCTCAGCATCCTCCTCCTCTTGGCAAGGCAGGGTCGATAAAATCAGATCAAGGCTTAGCATTTCGAAACAAAAGGGAGTGGTTAAATGGGCTTTTAAACACTGGAACCTGTCCAGCTTGTTGGGAGGCAAAGCCTGGAGAGGCGGGCAGGGAGGGAGGGGGGGATGAGGAGAAAGCGTAAGGTGCCAAACTCGGAGTAGAGTGGCACTTGTGAGCAAAGTTGTTGGAAAGTCATTTGGTTGCTTGTGTTGTGCAGCGCGTGTGTGTGTGCACAGAACAGATTGGCAGACGCCTGTGCCCACGAAGGCGGGTTGGGGGCCGGGGGGAGGCTGCTTTGGAAAGGTGCCAGTTGTTCCATGGGCTTTCTGCCATTAGGGTTTTTTTTCTTCCTTCTTCTTCTCCTTCTTTTCCTTCCCTTCCTCCCCATCCCAGCCCCCAAACGCTCCCGAGCAGGCTGGCAAGAAGAGCATGCTGAAAAGGATCTGACAGTTTGAACAACACTCGATGACTTAGTTTGTTTTCCCTGACTTTGCGCCAGCGAGCAGGTCTGCGGATGAAAGACTTTATTAGGCTTTTAAAGCCACTGACACAGGTCTTTCTTTGACCTGAGGTACTTGAGAAGAAATGAAAACAACGTGTAACTTTCACGGAGTTGAAAGGCTGCCCAAATCGAAGAATAAGGTTTACAAGGGATCCAAAGTATCACAAAACGCTTCCCAGGGTGAAGCCGAGCGGGGGGGAGAGCCCGTCCTGGGCAGAGCGAGGAGACCTTCGCTCGCTGCTCCTGATGAGGAGGAAAGCTGAGCTGGCTAATTAGGATATTAGGAGATGATTGCATCCAGCAGAAGGTGCCATCACTAGTCATCAGCTTTCTGGGTGTCCAAGGTAGGCAAGTGATGGAAATTAGCACTGATTCCCAGGAGGCTTTAGCCCCAGCGCTGCCTGGGTACCAGTGCTGGGATGTGTGCTCAGCACTGCAGCTCCTTCTGCTTCATCCAGCTCTGCTGAGACCTCTTGGGAGAGCCGTGGAAGAAAAGCCATGCACTGTTAGCATCCACAAGGAAAATGTAGGGCAGTTGGATCCTCCCCCTCCTCCCACAGCAACGCCGGAGAGTCTTAAAGGGGTCAGAGCTGGTTCCCAATATTACCTAAATTAGCCCCTCTTCAGTCCTCAGGGGTAGAGGGAGAATTTCTCATTAACTTTCTATATGTCTGCTTTACTCCTCAAGGAGTTTGGTTGAGGGATTTTAACAAGAAACCCCCAAATTAGGCTTTGCTTATAAAAAAATAAAAATAAACAAGCCCCTTGGTGAGGAATGAGAAAGCATCAAAGGAACTGTAGGTGCCAAAGAAGGAATGGTGCAATGGAGGCTAGAAATAAGTAACTGTGTGAAGGAGCCCCTGACTTGGAAAGTAATGCAAAAAAAAGATGATTCATCCGTTTTTTTTCTTTTTAAAGCCTCATAGAAGGAAAAAGATGGCAGGCCAGGCTTGTAGAACTGAAATAGTTCTTCAAAACTGGAGGGCAGGTGACTGAGAAACAAGAAATAGGGATGCTGGCTTATCAGCCTTGGAAAAGAATCCAAAACTGCATCTCTTTAAGCATCAGTAGGTTGGAGAAGGAGTTTTCATGGTTACAAGCCATGACTGAGAAGTTTTCCTGGAGCTCACTACAGGCCTGATTCTTTCTCAGACTGGAAATAAAATGCTGCAGTCAGCAGAGATTGTGACTCTGGCAGCTCTGGGATGAGCCAGAGTTGTCACATGAGGACATCTTCTAGGAAAACTCCAGGGAGCAGCCACGTTTTTCCTTGCAGGGCTAATAACACCTTCTGCTCTCTTAAAACCTTGCTCTGTTGAGGGTGCAGAGGGATGAGGACTTTGACAAGGTTCAGCTGTCACCAAGGTGTATGTGACAACAGAGCCACCACTACCTTCAGTCACTTCAGCAGGGCTTTACTCTCTCCAGTTTGGTTACAGGCAGGATTTCCAGCAGGTTGGCATGGAGCTATGGCTCCGTGGAAGTGTTGGGTGATACCTACAGACCCAGGGAGCTTGGGTTTGCACAATGTCTCCATCGTGCCTCAAATGGGTCATAGATGTGTCTCATTGGAGGGTCTGGTGGCTTGCTGGGTTCTGTGCCCCAGGTAGAAGCAACCCATGAACCGTCTCTCCAAAGGGTTGGTGTTCACAGTGAGCTTGTGAGCAGGGAGCCCGGAGGAGGGTGACTTGAGCTCCTCTCCCTTTTGTTCCAGATCCTGGAGCCTCCTTTGTGTGCAGGAGAGGAAGGACATGTCTGTGTTTCTTGCTTCCTTTCTATAGGACGGAATGTTCTGAGCGATCATGTTATTGTATGTGTCTGATGAGCCATATGGAAGCTGTGAGGCTTCAGGAGTGTTTGGGGAATATAATGCCAGGAATTGATAATCTCAGCAGCAATTCCTTCTTATCATCGCGTTGCTTTTGCTGCCATCCCCACTCGAAGCTGTTTACACCCCTTCCCTGAGAAGCTGGTATTTCCCCACCACAGTCTTCATTCTCCATGGGGTAGGATGGCTTGGGAAATGCCAATTGATGCTCGTTGCAGCTCAGTAATGCTTTGCAGAGCCTGTTCTGGTGTCGGGCTGCCTGGGAAGGGTTTGTAGCATGAAATAACAGCCTCTCTGATGGGGAAGGTTTGGTTTTTGCAGAGCTGGTAGGCAGACAAAAGGTGCCTTAGCCCCACTCTGTGCAGCAGCCCCGACACGTGGAGGTGCTGCTCGCTCACCAGCAGCATTTCACAAACTGGTTTTCTGCAGTCTTGGATTCCAACAAGGCAACTTGCAAGACACACAAAGGATCAGATTATATCTCCTGGCACCGGCCGGCGTTTCCTTCCTGTGGGACATCGGCGGCTGCTGCTTTCTCTCTTTCCACACCTTTGCTTCTCCTGACCTCCTTCCAGAAGTCCCACTGGCAGTTGTTTAACAGTTTCCCCAGCGAGTCGGGCAGTGGGCACTCTTCCATACTGTGTGTTTTTCTCCTCCTGCGTTCGAAGAGCCTGTTCTTCCCCTGCACCTGCGGAGCTTGTTAATCTCTGCAGAAGATTCAGTTCCTTGACTGCAATCCAAGCCTGCACCATCTGAAGCAAACTGCATCCTCCTGCCCTTTGAATGATCCTGATCTCATCGTTCGGGCTGGTCCAGCCCTGCTCAGGCAAGGATGGCTGATAAAACAGGGGCTGGATAGTGTAGGAGGGGTGGACAGTTTGAAAAATTATCATCTTTGCTGTGCATCCAGTGCCTGAGACGTGACACTTGACCTGGGGGTGAAGCTGGGGCTCCACAAATCTCCTCTCCATGGACATGACCTGCTAACTGGAGACCTTACTAGCTTACTGGAGAGTACTGAAGTACCAAAAATTATGATCCCCCATGTGACTGATGTTGAAGAAAGCTCCCACAGGGATAACTACATCATCTCCTTCAACGGTCCTCATTGACACGGGGGCTTCCAGCTCCAGTGTTTGACCAGGACCTCTCAATGGTGCAGCTCTTTTGCTGCAGGATCAGTTCAGTCTGGAGCAGCTCAGGATAATTTCTATTTATGAATTGACTTTCTTCATGCAAAGGGCAGGAAACACAAAGTTTGCCTCCCCTTGAAGGGGTGAATGCAACTTAACTGGCAAGACTTTAATCACCACCCTGTTCTTGCAGCATTGAGGGGTGTGTCTAACCTGCTTTAAGTGCTCTTTGAATCCTTTTAGCCCCTTGAGTTTCCTTAACCCCTGTGATATGTTTGGTGATCCCTGCAGCCCCTGGGTGCTGTGCTGGGGGTAAATGCCAGGCACTTTCAGCTTTATGCATGTTATGCACCCAGCTCACCCCTCCATGGGCTGTTCATTTCCATATGAAACATTTCTTTAAATAGCAGCAATCTCAGGGGCTGATTTTATTGTCCTTGCTGTGGCTGATCTCAGTCATGGTGCCCTTTCGAACATCCTGACTTATTGTTTATTTCTGCTGATCTTTGTGGCCCTGTAATTACTTCTCACCCATCCATTTTTCATACTAGAAGCTTTACAGGCTGATTCCAGCCCTCTGCCATGTTCCTGCTGGTGACATGTGTCTGAGCAAGGTTCTTGCTCTAGCAAGAAAATCCTGGTCTTTATGATCTATCTCAGCTTCCCCACATCTCTCTCCAAAGGGCTAAAGGGACACTTTTTGGCTGCCCTGGAGAAAATGAGAAGAGAAATCCCATCCTAGTGCATGAGGTGGTGGAGATCCCCAAGGAATTCCTCAAGCCTGACCTAGTTAGAGATGTCCCTGCTATTGTAGGGAGGTTGGACTAGATGACCTTTGGAGGTCTCTTCCAATCCAACCCACTCTATGATTGTGTGAGAGGACAACCTCCATGTGCTGGAAACTGAACCCTGCTGATGGAGAGGAGCAAGTGTAGCAATGAGTGGGAGGGAAAATAATATCAAAAGCGACACGTAGCATTTCCAAAACAAGACTGACAAGTCAGGGAAAGGGATATTTTGAGTACTTCTTGGTGTTTGTAAACAAACGGGTTTGTGTTTTTGGTAAATTCCTTTGAACGAACAACATTGAGAACGAAACTGCTTCGTGCACATCCCCCTGTTTCAATTCCCTTTCAGATTTAAATTTCACTTATGACAAATAAATGCGCCTGATTATTTCCAAATAGCTTTTCTGCTAGTCCTTGCAAAGTTGTCCACACATATATATATATATATTTCCTAGCTTTTTCTTCTTCTCCCCAAATATATGCGCTGATCTTCTGTGTTCTTTTAATGTCTTCCAGGAGATTTCCATTCCCCACATCAAGTCTTCCTAAATTGTCTCTTTAATCCCCAGGTTTTTAGTGCTTGGCAATGCTACTTGTTCTGAAGTGCTGTGATGGGAAGGTGGAGGGTGGTTGGTTTTTTTTTTTTTCCCCTCATTAGCTGCTTTTAACATTCACCTCCTTTGTTTGTGTATCTTCTTTAGATTCCCTTCTCTTTGTGGGCAGGGCTTTGCTCTTCTGAGGTGTTAATAAGCCTCTGGCAGAGACGACATCTGTGGCAGAGGACATTAAGTTCTGAAAAACATACTTCTTGTGTTATGAGGCCTGTTACCTCATCTGAGCAGCAACTACAGCTTTTAAAGAGCAAGGACAAAGGAAACACTGGCTTAGGGCTGCTTAGTGGTGGTTTTTTTGGAAAAAAAAAATATATATCAAGACTCTAGCTCAAAGTGTTTGTATGGGAAAGGGGGGAAGAGACTGCGGAGGGGAGGAACATAGAGGGAAAACTTGTGAAGGAGAAAGGAAAAAGAGAAGAGGCTATTTAAAAATACTGTGCATCGCTTAAACCAACACCTAGTGAAGGATAAAGGCTTTGGAGTGTATATACGTGATCCATCCATCTGTTCATCCCTTTTATCCAATCCTATAGTCATAGGTATCATAAGAAGGAATAAGAGCGGTTAAAGCCTCCCCATCACAGGCATGTCAGATGTTCCACACTGAACAAGATCAAACCAGGGATTTGCAGCCTGTGGGATGCAAAAAAGATGTCATGGAGGGATAAGTGCTCTTCCCTTCCCATGGTGACAAATGGGAGGTGATCATTTCTAGCAGGATGGGGAGGAGAGTGCCAGCAGCACCCGTGTGAGGGGATGTTAAAGGCTGGATAACCCCTCCCTGCTACCTGCTGTAATTCTCTAAAAAGTTGCCAGCTGAGTGCATCAAGACCTTATTGCTCCTCCTTAACCTTATATATTATCACTATGACTTATCTGCTAAACAATTTGGGGCAAAAAGAGGGGCTGGTGCTCACCTAGAGGTGTCCGCACTCTAAAGTAATTTTGAGTTAGAATCAATCAAAACAATTCTTCCTTCTCCTGCTATTCCCCCCTCCTCTAAATTTCCAGTGGTTTACCTGGGAACATTATTTTTGCAATATTTTCATTTATTTCATTCTTTCACGGGATGTTGCAGTGGAAACAGGACAATATGCTTTCTGGTCCATGACAGTCAGTCTGACGTGACATGTGAGCTGACATATTCCAGTCTATTTTTAAATGAAGGTATCAATTACTTAGCTGCAAGCTGGGCACCTTTGCTGGCTATCAGATGGTTCTGGTGTAGCATTTTCATAGCTGTTGGTATCCTGAAAGCTGAATAAAGCAAAAAGATTCATTTCACAAGGTGCAAAAAGGTTCGTTTCATAAGATGCAGGTCTTCATCTTTCCCTCTCCAGTTGTAGGTGCATGGAAAAGGGGGGACAAACTGGGGGACTGACTGATGGTCATTATGGTGTGACTGAACCATGTCGTGCCTGTGCCATTACACAGCTCTCAACAGCAGTGGGGGGCTTGGGCTGTGCCTCCTTGATGCTTCTTCTCCACCTCCTCAAAATCCCTCCCTTGCCCCGACCCACCACGTGGCACCAACCCCGCAAACCCCACAGTGTGTCCTTCAGCAGCAAACCCCCTTTGCTTGGGGGCTGCTGCCGTCTCCCCGAGGACACCTTTCCTGAAATATCTGTTCTGAGCTCCTGAAAGGCATCCAAACCCCTGTGTGAGAAGTGAGATGAAAAACTGGCTGGCACATGTTTCCGCGGAGGATCGAGGTGACTTCTGTGCCTGCGGATTGACGGTATCGCTGCTGCTGGCATGACAAAGCCTCTGCGTGTTGTAACCCTGGCACCAATCAGTGCCACGGATACAAGCTAGCCTCCTCTTTCATTACTTGCAGTAGCTCCTTCCCTTCCCTGCTTAGGAAAAAAAAAAAGAGCTATTTATGGACCTGGACAAGGTGACCTCCATATGGCAGATTCTGCCACTCACCGTGGGGACTCGAGCTCGGCACATGCTCCTCGGGCGAGGCAGAGAGACACTCTCAAGCAGTGGGCACATGCAAATGGATGTTGCTTTCAAAGCTGCAGAACCTTCTTTTTTTCTTAAAGAAAGAGATAGTAAAAAAAAAAAAAAAAAAATCAAAATCCTCAGCAAGCAAATACTTTCGACTTTCCCCGTGCGTTTAAAGGAAAGCAACAGATTTCTGCAGACTGCAGAATATCCCCAAATATTCTGCACTTTTATCTGGAATATTATGAAAAGAAGTAGTTATACTTTTTATATATAATATATATCCTTTATATAATATAGATGCTTTATATAATGTATAATATATATATATTATCTATATATTATATAGATATTTATATTACTATTATATTATTACTATATATTATTACTGTTATATAGATAAAATATATATGCTTTATAGAATGTTTTATATATATTCTATAGATAAAATATATATGCTTTATAGAATATGTTTTATATATATTCTANGATAAATATATATGCTTTATAGAATATATGTTTTATATATATTCTATAGATAAAATATATATGCTTTATAGAATATATGTTTTATATATATTCTATAGATAAAATACTTGTCTATATTTCCCCCATATGTGCCCACAGAAGGAGGGAACTTAATTCCTGTGCAAGCAGAGCTGCCTTTCTCCCTGTAGCATCAATCCCCTGGGGACCTGCACGAAAGCACTCTCCATTTGGGCAGAGCTGTGCCAGTGGAAGCAAGGTGACCCACATTTTTAAAGGAAAAAAAAAAAGAGGCTGAGGGGTAGGGCAAGTGAGGGAGAGGAGCTGGAGGAAGGCTGCAGAACCTCCCTGGGTGTGCTGAGGTGCCAACGAGCGGCTGCGGTTCTGCCTTTGATCTGTTCAGGCAGGATAAGGCACCCGTGGAGCTGCACGGGGAGCAAAGTTAGGGGAGAGGAGCTCGTGTTCCAGCAGCTTCAGCCCAGCCAAAGTGCAGATTACCCCCGGCCTTTGCACGCCATGCCCTAGAAAACGTAGGCAAGCCCCAGTGCCACCATCTCCATGCCAAATCCTGCTCGCCCTGCCTGGTGCAGCCCTGTTGGTATGAAGAGATTTGCACAGATTTAGCCACCAGCCTGTATTTTATTTTTTTTTTTTTTAAATTTAATTTTATTTTCCAAGTGCATCCATTCTGTCGGTATTGCAAAATTGCAATTTTAGTGAGGAATTGCTCTTAATTCCACGGGAGCACAGATCCCCCTTGCAGCTCCCCAGCCCTCGTTTGTAGCGGTGGGACCCAGGCTTCCCCGAGGCTGCAGCATTTTCTGAGAAACCCTCTGGGTGTAGTAGCAGCCTTTCAACAGAGGCTGAAAGAGCCTGGTTGCACAAAATGGCTTTAAAACATATATATCTGTGCTCTGTAAGGCGAAGAGGAGTGTGTTCTGCCCTGGGTGCTGTTGGATTTCCTCGGGGCGAGGCAATTCTCCCGAGTGGAAGGTGCTGTTTGGGTTGTTGCGGGACACACGCGACGTAGGGAAAAAGGCAAGAGCTCGTCTTGCTATTTGTGGCAATTTTATATTTGGAGCTGCTTGAATAATTCATGGCCGAGCCGAACTATTTCTTTTTATGCGATGCTTATTCAAAGGTAATTTTTCTCATTATCCGACTAGTTTTGCTTGTACGTTTTTGAGATTGGGGGAATAGAGGCAAACTAGGGAGAATCGGCTCCTTTTAATGCTGAACAAGGAACTTTATTGCGACGAGGAAAACAGGAGCAGCTCAAGAGTTTATGTTTTATTGGGTGTCTGAGGAGACGTGGTGGAATGTTTTCTCTCTGCCTTTCTGCTCCAAAGCAGGTATCCAGCCCATAAATCCCTTCCTCAGGCAGTGATGAGAGCAAACATACAGGGTGTATATCCTGCAGCAACCCACGGGTAGAGGGATCTGTGCGCAGAGTTCCACGAGAGGCATACATTAAAAGTATTTAAGAGTTTGTTTTAAAGGCTGTCTTCAAACCCATCTTCCTGTTGATGCATAAGTTAATACCCTGAATGTGTTCACAAATCTCAATACCTAATTTCCAAAGTGAGGGGGTGTCTTAGGAAGGTGTTTCAGCGCTCTCGGCGCGGATGCAGGTGAAAATCCGCCTTTCACTGATCACAACCATCACTCTGCTCTCCTCCCAGTATGTTCCTGCTACTCAGGTCTTGTTTCCAGGAGCACCCACCCTGTGCTGTGTTCAGTAAAACAGCAAATGAGGCAGAGCCCCTACCTGGGGGGGCTGTAATCACTGATTATTCAGCCTCCGAATGCAGATTTCTGGATGGTTCATTAGAACGGCCACATTTGGAACCTGTTCTCCAGGGACATGATCCAGTGTGTATTGAAAGGAGGAAAACAAAAACCCCTCATTGACATCAATTTCAGTAGGCTTTGGATCAGCCCTTAAATATTTTTCTATTCAGCATGGGGTTTTTTTCCTCCTTTGAATTATCTTTCCCCCCCCACTCCCTGGTTTTCCCTCATCCTTCTCCTTTGAAAATCAAAGTTCCCGGCTTGGAACGTGGTTCTGCTTTCCAGGCTGGGCAGATTCCATCTGTAGTGGGAATTTCTCATAGAACACAAACATATCTGGAGGACATTAACTGTCCTGCCTGACCCGCTGGCTGTTACTTGCTTACGTAACTTGTTTTGGGGTGGTTTGGTTGAGGTTTTTTTCCTCAGGATTTATATCTAAAAGCACCTCTCCTAAGCTCTAGCTGCTCACTAACCCTGCCCGGCAGCCTGCCAGTTCCAACCAGCCCAAAATACATCTCACCTTACTTGGCTTGTGGGCATTTTTGTATCTTTAAAAGTTAATCCAGCTCTAAGCTGGATTAATAATGGAACATCCCTTTAACCAAAGGCACGTAAGGTCAAGGCAGAGCTGGGTGGATATTCCAGGCTGGTAACTACAGAAGTAATTTTATTTTTTTGTCCTATATAGGACCTGATATGATTTCTTTCAGCAGTATTTTTCCTGCTGGACTGAAGGAGGAGCAGAGGAGTGGGGATAGGGATGCGCTGAAGGAAGCTCAGGCTGGGAGAGGTCGATGGTGGTGCCGGGTGTTGGATGAAGGGAAGAAGAGCAGAAAAACATCATCCTTTTGGTGGGGGAGAGTCGGAGGGCGAGATGAGCTGGCAGTACAGATTAACCAGAGGCAGGCTGGCAGGAGGATGCCTCTCAAGGTGCTGGAGTGCCAGTGAGCAGGCTGAGGCTGCGTTGGCGTGGCTGGTGTCGTCACCAGGGTGCTTTGATGTGCTCAGCTCACCCCGTGAACCCCTGAGCCTGTCACTGAGCCGCCAGCCTTATATAATGCGCCCTTAAGATCGCTGCCTGGGCACCCTCGGAGCAGCAAAATGCTTTTCCCCTCTTACCCCTTGAATAAAGAAAGTGCAGAGAGATCTTCAGACGCTCCCCTCCTCCTGTTTGCAGTTCAGCGCCTTTAAAAAGAAAATAAGAAGGGAATGGAGGGTCTGGGTTTTGCTTCCATGTGGGGCTGTTTCTCTCAGGGGGCGCTTGCCAGGGTTGGGAGTGATGTGAGAGCAGCGTTGGGGTTTTTGACTTGGAAAATGTGATGGCAGAAAGGTGGTGGGTTTGTATGAGAGTGGTGGAGCCCACGCTGGGGTCGGATCCAGCAGTACAGGCATTAAACCACAGTGAGCCCAGGCTGCTGCTCCTGAAGGCAATAGGAAATCCAGGCAGCTTGAAGTCTGTGGTTTGGGGGCTGTTATTTTTCCCTTGAAACATTATTCTCTTCCTTTTCTTCTCTTGAAGCCCAGAAATCAATGCTTTTAAAAGATCCCCGATGGATAGGTTTCTGAAGTGTTCTCTTTATTGTCTGTTTTAATGCTTTTTCTCCCCATTTCTCCTGCTCTCTGACACGAGCTGCTGGGGTGGCTGGGGCAGGGAGGACAAGCTGCATCTCACCAGTGAGGGACATGGAGCAAACCAACACAGCTCCTTCCTGAGCTGCTTGCATGGTCTGAGGTTAAGGGCTGCATATAACCCCAAGATAGTGGGTGCTTTAGGGTTCCAGATGGATGGAGGACATCAGCTCAATGGGCAGATGTCAATCAAAACTCAGTTAGCCTCAGTCTTTGGAGAAAAAGATGGATTTGGTCTTGCTTTCTTCATCCAAAGCCATTTCATTCATTCCCTCTTGAGTCTTCCTGGCAGAGCCTTCAGCCATTTCTGCTTTAATAAGTCTATAAAGAGCAAATAATAGAACGGGCTGTAAATGTCTTATAGGGTGGGTTTGACCTTTTCCCATGATTCTTCCAGGAGCTGGGACAGCAGTGGCTGGTCAGGGGGTCCAGCTGGGCACCCCAAATCCACTCCACCAACCCTCAGACCCTGCATGTTCATAGATCACGTGTTTTAAATTGTCAGGGTGCATAAAATACCTTCTAGCTCGGACTGTTTGTGGGGGGATCATGCTTGAAACACTCGTAGGAAGCACATTCATCTATCTAGCTATACATCCATACAACTATTGCTGATGCAGCATGTTTATTGAACATCTCAGCACGTTTATCAATGATGGATGAATCATTGATATTTTCAATACCCGTTCCCCCAAAATACTAAACCAAACCTGTCAGGCAGCAAGAGCAGAGCTGTGCAGAGATCTCCTGCCCAGGCCAAATGCCTCTTTCTTCCCTATAAAACCCCATGCTATAAGATACATTAGCTGTAAATTCTTAACAGATGGGGCTGTAACAAGCTGTTAGAGAGCATCTCCTCTGCCGTGGGGATGCTCTGCTGAAAGAATGGCTGCCTGAGCCCTAAGGAAACAGAGAGGAGCTGGAGGAGGAGGAGGAGGCTGTCATCTGCCTGGGTGTTGATGTCCTGCTCGTCACCCAGAGAAGTAGTCAAGCAGTTGACCCCCAGTTAAACTCACTCAGCTCCTCTGCATATTGACGCCGTGACGAGGGTTTCCTCTTGTTAAACATGTGCCTTTGCTGTCCTGGATGTTTCATGAGTGATTTGGAGCTGGTCCGGGGAGCGTGGCAAGGGAGAGATGCTCGGGCAGGTTGCGTGCACCCATGGTACGTTAAAGAGTCTGTTCTGTGCAGGGTGTTTCCCTCCCTCCCACCTTTTGAGCTGATGGAGTCTTGTGGAGAGTGGATGAGGCTTTATACGAGCTGGGACTGAGCTATCCTCTGCTTTATGTGATTTACAGACCTGTGGGCACAGTTATATATAAGCAGTAAAATGTATACAAACATGTATAGATGTGTTTGTATATGTGTATAATGAGCAAACCTATAGAACTATAGGAAGAATCGGGGAGTGGCTCCTTTTCCCAGAAGAGGAGGTTGATCCGCAGCTTTTCACCATGATAAAATAATTAAAATGATATATATAATATTTATTATACATATATAATAATTACATTAATAATTAACATTAGAACTGAGGTGATGTATTTCACTAACCCTGCATAACCCCCTGAAACAATTCCACTACTCCCTATGACTTAGGAATCCAAACTACTTTGCATTTGAGAAGGCAATAAATGTTTTTTTCATGGTTTTTTATGAAATACTTTGGCCTTAATCTTGTCGTCGTCAACCCCACCCCAAACAAACTGGAAGTCTTCTGCAGCCTGATAAATGATTGCTCCATAATCCCATAATGAAAAGCAGGATTACCTCCTGTCTGACACGTGCAGGACACATGATGCTCATGATGGGTCCTTTATCTGGATGAAGGTCTTGAAGGGACACAAGAGACTTCCCCAGGTCCCTGGAGCGCCTACACCCCCTGTCCTCTGCCATGGCAATCTGAAGGATTCACTCTATCATTATATCAGGCAGTTTGCCCTCCAACTTAATAATAAAGTTAATAATAAAATTAATAACAAAATTAAATGGTAGGACTTGATGATCTTAAGAGATCTTTCCCAGCCTTAATGATTCTATGAAAATGCTCACTAAAATCAATTAAAAAAAAAAAAATTAATATAATTTTTTTCACCAAATCCACCTATAATTCATCCCTGCATCATTCTTTAAAGGTGAGGATCTACTATGTAAAACTCAGCCCCAACTGTTGGATTTGGGCTGTGTTGTGGTAGTGGATTGAACTTGCTCTCAGCCACAAAGCTGGGAAATGGGCCCCCCGTGCAACTTGTGAATAATTCAGGTGCCTCAAACTCACACAGGGGAATATCTTTCTTTTTTTTTTTTTTTAAATAACACCTAATCAGCCCTTGGCACACAATGCCATGAGAGTTTAATGAGATTCCCAAAAAGAGCCATCTCTAAACAGCTGCGGATTGAGCTGCTGGGTGGAAAATACAGAATTCTCTGTATGGGTGTGTAGATACAAACGTAATAAAATAGTTGGGGAAAGTATTCCCATCAATGTTATAAGAAAAAGGGGATTCAAATGGATTCAGCCCGCCCCAGCTAATAGGCTTTTTTTAAAGTGATCTTCTGAATCTTCAAGATGTCCTTGTTTATTTTCTTTGATTGTGCTTTGATTTAAAATTCCAGGCTCATTAAATGCCATAAAAAGAAACATTTACATAATTTACAAGCTCTTTATATGAACATTTTAATAAAAGAACACACCTTTAAATTAAATCACAAAGGCATATGACATCTTTGAAGGAGAAACTTATATTCCCAAACACAATAAACATCCTTCCATTACTATGTTAATTTGGAAAACAGGTCATGGGAAATTAAATTGCTTAAAATAGGTCACCAATTATAACTCTGCATTCTATTAAAGCAAATGCATCTCTGAAATCTTTATTAGTTTATTTTAATTAAAGGCAGAAAAATATTCAGTGTTAAATTATTGCCATTTGTATGTTTTACATTGATATGGACACACATTTATTATGCAGTGTAAAATGCCACACATCCTTTTCATTATGATGCCTGCATTGTTCTTAGTTACTTTACCCAGAAAGTGAGTCCAGAATAATTTTGTGTTTTAAACATAAAAGGAGGGGAGCCCGAATGAAGTCACGGTGCAAATTTAATTTGATCATTTATGAAAGCAAACGTTGTCTGTATTTGAAAACAGCTCCTGACCTCCTCAGGATTGTTCTAGTGCAGGAAAAACCTGAATTCTGCTTGTGCCAGGTGTTTGTCTGCAGTGATGTGGTCGTATTGTGGTTTGAAATTAAATATCTTGGGGTATATCTCTTTTAAATTCATTAATGCTGATGGTAATTATTGGACGAGTCTGTGGTGAGAGCTGGAATCTGCCCCTGTTTGCAAACACTGTTCCCAAATTAGGGTTGAAGCTTTCAATAGAGGTTGGATCAAAACTAGAGGTGGTTGGAATCAGATGAGACATTAGGTAGAAGTTGTTGCCCAGGAGGGTGGGGAGACACTGGCCCAGGTTGGCCAGAGAGGTGCTGGAAGCCCCATCCCTGGACATTTGGAAGGCCAGGCTGGCTGGGGCTGTGAGCAACTGATGTAGTGGGAGGGGTCCCTGCCCATGGCAGGGGGGTTGGAACTGGAATGTCTTGAAGGTCCTTCCAACCCTGACAATTCTATGATTGAAATGAATATGAGTCGAGTGTCCAAGTCCCCAGGGCCACCCTGAAATCACCATGTGTTTACATCCACTTGTCCCTGCACGGATCTAGCTGAGGTGTGTTAAGCCAGGCTTAAAGATAATCTATTCCTTTAGGCTGAAAGAGAGTCCTAAGGCGGCTTTAGGATCGATCAATACCAGAACTGGGTAAAAGAGGGTTCCACTAGCAGGCATCATGGAGCAGGAACATGCTCAGCCATGGGGAGATGTTGCTCCTCTGCTGGTCCAGGCTCTGTCCACCTCTTGTGTTGCTGAAAATAAGGAATGGTGACTTTTTATGCAAATAAGAAATGGAAATGTTGAATGTGTGTGAACCAAGAACTTGTCAGTGATGGGGTTTATGGAGCACCAGGAGCTTCTGTGTGGGGTTTTTAGGATCGTGTTAAGGAATTTTTCATGAGGACATTGTTGGTTGAATTCACTTCATGTTCTCCTGTCGAACGTGGCTGTCCAGCCTGGCTGGAGAAGGTCACCACAGCTTCACAGAGCTGGTTAGAAGTGGTTTGTGCAGGTGTTTTCCTCTATAGAGGAATTTTATGCTCTAATCCTTCCGAATCAGGCTGGTGAAGGTCTTGGATGCTCCTAAGAATTAGCAAAGAAACATAAATGCCCTTTTATCTTTAAGTTGTTGGTTCAAATTCATCTTCCTTTCATGCTCACTGATCTGTGGACCCCAAGAGTCCTCTCCTTGGTCACAGGGCTGTTGGCAAACCCTTCTGCAAGCTCCCACCTAGCTCCTGGGAGGGCAGCAGCTGGGCAGGTCCTCCTCAAAGTAAGGGCAGACTTTCACCTTCATCCTCCATTCATTCTTGTCTTCTGCCAGAGGAGAAGCAGAGAGTTTTGCTGTTCAATCCTTTTCTCTGAAGACCTGCCAGGACAAAGCAGAACAGGGCAGTAGTTTTGGTTTCTTGCCAGTGGAGTCACCTACAGATTTCTTGCAGGCAATTTTTTTTTTCTTCTCTTAGCTGCTCAAAGCACGTCCTTAAAAGAGGCTCAAGAGATCTTTAAGTCTAAACAATAAAAGACCTATTACTTACCCAGGAGACCAACAACAGCTCTCAAGGGTAAACCCGCATTAATTATGTATTTGAGCATTGGTACATTATGCATTTAGACAGCATCCCTGTTATTTACTGAAGGGCTGGTAATGGCTGGGAAGTGGTTGTGATGATCTAGGGTAAATAGGAACGTCTGAGGGTTTGAGGTGAAGCCAGTGGTCACAGAAGCTGGTGGTGGAGCACCAGGCACCTCCCCTCCCTCACCCAGCTGAATTGTGCCTGCTGCCCATATTTTGTCAGCCTCAGGATGATGTGAACATGAATGGTGGGGACAGAAAGCCTCATACTTGTGCTGTTAAGGTCCTCGGGTTGTTTTGTAGCCAGAATCTACCTTTTCAAGCCCAATAAGATGTGTTTAGTTTGGTGGCTGCAAAAGCAAGGGAAGCTCATCTCCATGTGAGTCCCTGCAAGATGGGAGCTGTGAAAATTGAGACTTTTTCTTCCTTGTAACCACGAATGTAAACTCATTTAAAAACACCCCAAATGTATATGGTGCTCCTATATGAATGCAGGGTTTCCCTTCTGTAGAAAAACCAGAATTTCACAGAATATTGCTATGAAATACTGCTCTCTCCTTCAGCAGAGGAGGGGAAAGCAGCTGATGTGACACCAAGGTGCTTGATGTGAAACTGAACCCAGACCCCAGTCTGGTGCTGGTCACAAATCTGGACTCAGTAGTGATTCTTGGAGGGAAACCCTCCCTCTACAAATCCACCCTTTTCTTAGGGGAGCAGGGGGAGAAAGGGGAGATTTGGGCCAGTCCTCTTCATTTTACACTGAAAGGTGTTTCTAAAGAGGTGCTGGCTGCCTGCACGACTCTGTTTTCCTAATATTTATTCAAATGCAGTGTTGTAAATATGAATTAGATGGCTTTATGAGGATAACTTTTATTAGTGACTGCATAGCTATTATATCAGGTAGCAGTAAAATAGAGCAAGCAAAGCTTAAAAAATTAAGATCCATCAAGCACTTTTGTTGATTCTCCTCTGGAATCAAATTTGCTGAAGCTACATAAAAGTGCATTATTACTTTTCTGGAGTCACATAGATGTATTTCTTCTCACCTTTCTTACAGCTGGAAGCAGTTGCTTGTTTGCAATAAAGCTATTACTTAACAAGCTACCATCGTTATTGATCACATTTATCATCTCTATTTCTTCCCGTGGACCTGATATTGTCCCTGTTAGAGCCAGGGAGCATTTACACTTTTGTTTGCAGTCTTGACTCTGATATCTGAGGAATTTGCACAGACCTAATGGGGCTTTTTTGCTGGGGTTGCTTGTATGAATTAAGAGGAATGAGTTGCAGGATTGGGTGCAAAGATGATTCTCTAAAGTCCTGAATCAAGAAATTATTTCCTTAGAGAGGCACATGTCACTGCAATCAGAGGGATCTCAACGTGCTTAAAATTAAGAATAATCTCAACCATGGATTGGTTTCAGCCTCTTCTTAAATGCTTTCTTGATCTGCAGTTTGCATCTGCTCAGTTTTACCCCAAACTCCTAAAAATTCTTGCTATATTGAACACAAAACGCAGCTAAAGGTGTTCACCAAATGTGCAGCTTCACTTCTGTGTAGGAAGAATATTTGGTTTGTTTTAACTTGCAGCCTATCGGGTTTGGTTTGGGCTTTAAACCTCGGTCTGGGCGCCTGGAAATGAAAAAGTTCAAATGATACAACTGTGCAAACAGCATTACTCTAATCTGCATAAAGATGGGTGCGGAAGAGCCGGGGTATTAGCAATTCATTAATATGCAATGAAAAGCTTATTTGCACTTTGTCTCAAAGTAACAGTAACTTCAGGTTTTCTCTCATTTGCATCAATGATACAGCACAAGCCTAAACCACTCCAATAATAGTCCTTAATAGGATCATCATTTAAAGATTTTATGTATAGGCTACTGAACTGTCCATTTAGGGCCATTTAAGTGAACGTGCAATATCCAACGAGGAGGATCATGTTCAGGAATGTGCTAATTTACTGAACCGAGTTTCCCAGGCAGCATTTACAGGGGTCATTTTTCATGAACTACCCTAGTCACTTAAATCATAATATTTCATAATAAACATCAAAGGCTACTGTACGGTGGGGATCATAAAAAGGCAGCAAAGCTGCCCCGTGCTCGTATTTGACCAGTGCTGGGCTGGGGGAGCAGTTGCCCTGGTTTTCCATCAGGAGGATTTTAAACATATTTACAGCTTCACACCAGCAAAGCTCCATGTATAATGGTGCCTGCTACACCTGCATTAATGACCAAAATAGTCCTCCCTAGAGGTGCTCTTGCCCTCCGGAAAATAAATCCTCGCCTCTAGTAGATAAACAGCCCCATCTTTGCTCACAACAATCCTGCTGCTGAGGGTCGAGGCTCTTTTCTGGGAAAAGCAGCCTCTGAAAGCTGCTCCCCCTGTGCTTCTCCAAAGAGATTTTGGGGTTTTTTCACTCATAATCCTTCAGTGCTTTTGGGGATAGGACCCACTGGGCTGCCAGTGCTGCTAGAATTGATCCCCTTCACCCAAATGTTTAATCATTAAAGCATTTAAGCAAAACGTGCTGAATTTTAATTTTAAACCTCTCCTTAAGCCCAGCTGGTTTCACTGGGGCTGCTGGTTTGCTGGAAGCAGAGCCCATCCCTGCTCTGGGCTGGATGGGGAGAAGATGCTCAGGGTTGAACCGGGCTTTAGACAGCGGCCGTAGGGGGATGCATCAAGGACTTTTCCTTTTCCCTTTCTTTTTTAGCAGAAATACCATCATTTTTCAAGGCACGCATTGGATGGGTCAGGCAGCTTAACCTGTGAATTGCCTGCTAGAAAGATCCTTGCTTTTCCCTCCAGTGCTGGCCCCTGGGGTGGGTGCACCACAGGATCCCGGCCCTTCTGCGCTTGCTCCATAGCGTGGAAACAAAGATCCTTTTACAGGAGCCATCGGTAACAAAAGGGATCACACGGATCTTCCTCAGTGCCCTTTAAATGGTGAAACTTGAAGGATCTAAGCTGGAGGTGTTGCCCGTTGCAGGTGTGGAGACAGTTGTGAAAAGCTTGTTCCAAAACCGTAGCGGCTCCATCTTCTTCCTCTCCTTCCCTTCTCTTGGTCCAGAGATATTCCAGCCTCAGAGCTTGATCCTGGCCACCCATTAATGTCAGAGGCTTCAGAGCTGCTGCTGGGGAGGGTTACGTCCTTTCCAGCAAGGTTTTCCTGTCAGGGGGGATTTTTACTGATTCAAACCCATTGATTTCTTGTGTGTTCGGCTGCTGAGTCGCATGCGAGAGCCTAATCAAGCCGAAACATCTCTAACTTTTATCATCCTGGCAACCTCTCCTGGCAGATGAACTCTGGTCTGAAATATTCATTTTGGTGGCACATCTTAATTGCATTGCAATTATTTCTGAAGTTACTCTGAGTGCTTTTTCCTTTGCTGCCTCTACATTTTCCATAGACTCTTACAGCATTCTTTAAATCGAATGGTGCTCAGATACCATGGTGATGGTTGACCTTATTATTATGGGTGACCTCTTTCTTTTGGCCTCGGACAGCCATGGCTGACAATAGAGAAGAGCATTTGCTGCTTCTGTGGCAGGGCTCGTGGGTGTTTTACAGGCTGCCTGCGAGACGGTGGGTGCGGATTAAACGGTGGGTTTTAAATCAGAAAGCAGGAGGAATAAAAAAAAAAAGTCCAACGCGCAAATGCCGTTATCAGAGGCTCAGCTGATTTCTTGACACTGCCACCAGCATCCCTGACATCACGGATTCCAGTTGCAGGGGAGACAGATGACACCATTTTTTTGCAGGAGGAGGGGGGAATATGTATCTGCTGAGAAAGCACTCTGATTTTCTGCCTTGGCTTTGTGTGTGTGCAAGCACGGACTGGGTGGGGAAGGGTTAGATATTCAAATCTTTTGCCTCCGTAGCATTAAACATCTTGATTTAGCCTTGTAGAGAAAAAAATCAAAGGGTAGGAAATTCAGCCTGCAAACATGATCTCATAGGGGTGTCTGTCAATTCATTTTTCAAAATAATATATGTCTGTGTACACACACACACACGCAAACACAGAGAGATGTTTCCCTTTGGACTCCAAGATTTTCATTACTTTAAGCACAACAGCCCTGGTCAAGCTCAGGAGAATAAATTGCAAAATGCTACAGTGTGTATGGATCTATAGAGCGAAAGATCCTCATTAAAAACAAAGGGAAAAAAAGTGAAATTTCTGATGATTTTATTTGACCACGAGTAGATTTTTGGAATTTGCAGCCCTGAACCTTAGAGGCTCTGAGCTGGAGAGCGCCCGCGAAGCCGGCTGCCCAGCAGCCAGTTCCACTCCTGCTCTGAATGTTTAAACATCCTCAAAACAGAATGAATTTTTCATCTATCACTTCAGCAAACAATCTGGCTCCTGTGTGCTGAGGGGATGAATAGCCACGCGTGTGGGATCTTAATGGGAAAAGACAAGGGAGCATGAAGTGATGCTTTTTAAAGAGCGCGAGAGGATCCCACCTCACTCGCGTCTGCAGGAGCTGGATGTCAAGAATTGCTTTTTGCAACAGTATGACTTAATAAATTCTCCCTTTGCCGCCTTCTCTGATGTCTCTTGCACTTAAAAAAAAAAAAAAAAGGAGCTTTTCGCTCGGTGCAGTTTCAGGTTGGGGGATTTTTCTTTGGGTTTTGGAGGCTCACACCCGATTTCAAGAGGCTTTGGTGATGTCCGATGAGCTCCCGCTTCCCTGGCTCATCTTTCATGTGGTGCTGGAGGTTCTGGTGGAGCACATCAGCTCAACCTTCCTGCCTGCAAGGCTGTGGTGGAGGTGTCCAAAGGATGGACCGTCTCCCAGCTCCCTCCTGCTGCAGAAGCACAGGCGAGAGAGAATATTTTTAGACATGGAAGCAGCTCTTTACAGTCCCCACCCCATTTCTTGCTTCTTATAAATTTTTCTTCTCCATATTGATGACTAAGTATCAGCTTCCTATTTGTAGCGCTCTGATTGCTCGTAAAAATAGCTAATTTTCTATTTTATTTCCTTTATTTTTCTATTTCTGGTTTATTTTTATGCCGTCGGGGTTTTTCAATTTATTTCCCCTTCCAATTGCACTAAGTATTTAAAGAAAAATTGCTAGATCAATGTGAGTCTTCAAATCTGATCCCCTTGTCCTGATTCAAAGTCCCCCCCCACATGTTGGTCCTTGTTTCAGGAGACTTGGAATGAGACACAGAGACTAAAAGTAACAAAGCTCCCAATTGTTGATAATGTATTTAGAGGCAGACAAAAGTGCCATCCTAATAATGATAATAATAATATTAAGAAGTACTTATTCAGGGAAAAACATGTGGGCTAGAATTAACAGAAAAGGACTTATTTGTACATTACATTTTTAGATTAAAAAACTTTAAAGATTTATTTAAAAATATTTCAGCTTTGATTTTTTTTTCCTCTTCATTGCTCTTCAGGCAAAAAGGAATTCAGAGGAAAATGGGACTTTGGGGTGAAAAATTTAGAAACTGAGACAGTATGAAAATTGATTATTCAAAATTTTGGAAAAGAAATTATGATGGAAGTGGTGCCTACACCCCTGTATTCAAAGTCTTGAGTGAACCTGCAGCTCTTTCCACTACCTCAAAAAAAAAAGTCTTAGACTCCAACCTGAAAACTTCCAGATGTTTTTAGATTCTTTGATTTGAGCCACGGGGGCAGTTTTGGGAATAGTTTGTGAGGTCTAGGGAGCAACTTGCTCTTTTTTAGTAAGGCTGAGACTCTCCCATAGACCTTTCCCAGTCTGAAGAGGATTAAATGATGGTATTTTGCAAGAAAATCTTGATCATCTTCAGCAACAGATTGGTCCTGACTGTACCTTTGGAGTCAGATATACATGTGTAGGAGGATGGTCACTCGGTCATATTATAGTTGGTTGCAAACTTGGCCATGAAGAGGGCAAATAGAAGTGTTTTCAGGTGGAGTTAATGGCTCTGTTCTTCTCCTTGTACATAGTGTAGGTTCGCTCAGTGGAGACACCTTGTGCTGAAGTCTCCACTGTGGATGAAGTTATCTAGGGACAGGTTTCCCCCACCAGCAAGAGTGGATTTTTCTGGGAGACAAGAGAGGAAATAAGAAGCCTTCAGTCTTCTCTCCCCAAAGACCCCCATGTATTTAGCAGTATCTCAGTACCTGGGACAACCTCAAGCAACTGTGGAGCTTCCAAAGGACAGCTCAGAAACAACTTCTGTCTGTGTTTGCTGCTATTTCCCTGAGAGTTTTGCTCTGGCAAGGAGGATATGAGAGACTCATGTAGTTTGAAGATGATGGAGACATAGTCTTTGGCTTGGCTGGTCTGGAGGAGGTGCTTGGATGCGTTCCATGGGGGTCAACCCCAACTGATGTGGGCAAGGGTTTGTCTAGTGAGATCTTGGGGCTCACAAAGCCCTGTGAAGAATTTTCCCATTACAGAAATCCTGTAGGACCATGTTTCATGCCAACCTCCAGAGGTGAGCCCCAGAGCCTGCTGTGACTGGCGTGTTGGTGGATACCAGAGCATCAATAGTGATTTATTTAATCAACAACAGCTTCTCTGGCTGCTCTGGCTTATGCCAAGTGGCTGCAAAGAGCTACTTGGAGCAGTACAAGTTGATGGCACACATGGCAGGGCAGGCTGGGGCTTGTGGAGCATTTTTTCTTGGGAAAACTCACTTCTATGCATGTGTTTCTGCCCTCACCATCTTAATCTCAAAACTTGGGCAACAATTTGTACAATAAAAGCACACGCTGCAAAAATACACCCAAGCCCCTAAGTGTGAGGCATTAGTAACCCCTTGTAATTTCATTTTTATTTGATTTTCACAAATAGAAGCAGCCAGTCTTTAATTGCAACATGCTGCAGAGCAAGGAGGGATCTCCTTGGTCTGGAGTCAGTGGCCAGAATTAGGCAGTAGCTTTGCCCCACCCGGGGCACCCTCGGTGATTTCCTCCAGCCCTCGGTATGTGTGGTGCATTAGTTAAGTTAATTACAACAGCACAGAGATTCATTGCAAATTGTTCCTAGTTAAAACTGAAAATTCACTGGAACAAGGAGTGCTAATTATATTCCACTTGTTACTGCTGTGTCTAGTTAATATTCCAACAGCTGCTTTGGCAAGATAATGATGGCTCCAGCAGAAATTACTGAACAAATAGATTTTTAAATCAGTAACAACATATT
>VYZX01009286.1:0-26857 GCA_013401335.1 Brachypteracias leptosomus | reverse complement strand
CCCCCCCTTCATACACAAAGTTAAGCCCTGCCAGAGTTGAGCATTCATATTCACTGAAAAGTAGAGATAAAAAAAAAAATCAACATTGCCATTATTGTGTTAATTTGGCACGATTCAAAAAATAATAATAATAATAAAAAAGCTAAGCAAGAAAATATTATTGATAAATAAATGTTCCTATCCTCTTATAGATATATAGTGCTCTTGTCAGGATCACCCAACCCAGAGTAGGTTTTTGGTTGGCCATGCTCAGCATTGCAAAAGGCAGCATGGAAAGGCTGGGACCAGGCGTGGTCCATTGCAGGGTGGTGTGATGGGACTTCAGCTGCTGCTTCCCACTTTGTCATCACTTGAATGTGCAAAGGGGTTTTTGAATTGTGATAGTGGCAGCACCACCCTCCCTCCCTGCCCTTAGTAATGGAGTTTAGGCATTCAAAAGGAACTCGGGAGAGGTTTCCAGCACAAGGTTTCTTGAGTAATCTGGAGCAAAGTCTTTCTTTTCTCATGGACCTTTCGCTGCTCAGATTATTGTGTAGATCTTGCTCTTCCTTCACAGTCTGAATGATGAAGTTAAGTGCTTGTGAGACCTTATGAGGCAGAGAAATCCTTCTGTTCAAGCTGCAGAACCTGGTAAAGGCAGGAGCCACCTTCCCTGCTTGGCTTTGCTCACAACTGTCTGGACCTACAGCATATGGGACATGGGGAGACTCTTCTAGGCAAAAAAGTTTCAGCCCCACGCAGCAGCACTTGTGACCCAAAACAAATTTCTGTGTCTGAGACAGCAGTTTCAGGACTTCTGATGTTCACCATGAGCTGGCAACGTGCCCTTGTGGCCAAGAGACCAATGGTCTCCTGGGCTGTATTAAGAATAGTGTGGCCAGAAGGTCGAGGGAGGTTCTCCTCTCCCTCTATTCTGCCTTGGTAAGGCCACATCTGGAATATTGTGTCCAGTTCTGGGCTCCCCAGTTCAAGGGCTCCAGGGAACTACTGGAGAGTCTAACGGAGGGCTACGAGGATGATTAAGGGACTGGAACATCTCTCTTATGAGGAAAGGCTGAGATCCCTGGGGCTGTTGAGCTGGAGAAGCCTGAGAGGGGATCTGATCAATGTTTATATCTGAAGGGGGGGTGTCAGGAAGATGGAGTCAGTCGCTGTTCAGTGCTGCCCAGTGATAGAACAAGGGGAAATGGGCACAAACCAGAACACGGGAAGTTCTACCTCAGCCATGAGGGTGACGGAGCCCTGGCCAGGCTCCCAGAGAGATTGTGGAGTCTCCTCTGGAGACTTTCAAGACCTGTCTGGACACATTCCTGTGTGACCTGCTTTGGGTGACACTGTTTTGGCACGGGGGTTGGACTAGATGACCTCTAGAGGTCCCTTCCAACTACCCCAAGCTGTGATTCTGTGATCTCTGCCTGCACAGGAGCTCAGAGCCTCCTGTAACTGATCTCAGAGCCTGTCCCAGTGCTGCAGCTCAGGCTGGTGCTGCATCCCAGCAGCAATCCACAGCTGCCTTTCAGCAGGACATGTACACCCAACCCACCAGCTTCTCTGCCTGGTTGAACCCAAGATGACCCATCTCTAAAGTTTCCAGTAGAAAAGCATCTGCCTTACAGAGACCTGCAAGGCACCACCAGCCCCATCCTGCCCTTTGGGCAGCTGAGGCTCAACATGGTGGAAAGAACCACAAACCTCACACAAAGGCAGTCCCCAAACCAAGGTGGGAGCTGGGGTTTCATCCCTCCCCCCACCTTAAGCACTTATCTCCGGGCTCACAGAGCAGCCCCTGTGCATGAAAAGAGGCAGGACATTTTTAATGAGTCGCGAACAAGAAGTTCAGCTGGTGCTGAACGTTTCAAATCGGAGGCAAAACAAACATGGGAGAGTGTCTGGGGTTCTTTTTAATGGATAGCACAGCTTCTGGTTTATTATTACTGCTATTACAGTTTGCAGCTGCAGAACGAGCTGGAATTTCAATAGCAGCATGCCTCTTCACGCTGCTCCAGGAACGTATACGCTGGGTTGTATAGATCAACGTGCACCTCTCATCCAACCAGGCTGGAGCTCTGCATCACACCATCTTATCATTCATCTCCCCAAAAAGGGGAAGAGCTCCACGTTAGCACCTCGGCTGACAAGGGGGATGTTCAGCAGTGCTACCACTGAGCCAGCCTCCACTTTTCCAGGGAGAGCACGAGCCTTGCTGGAATGACTTCCATTTGCAATTAGTTTTCTTTGGAGGGAGGATTTTCCTTCCCACTTAGCCATAACACCAGGATGTGTGATAAATTCACTCCGGGTTGTTCCCGGTCTGGCAAAATAATTTGTGAATCAAGGTAGGGGGGAAAAAAAAAAAAATCTAGTTAGCAGCAATTGAACATCCAAAGTGGGGTGACCAGTAACTCTCTGCTGCTGAGCCAACATTGATGTATGTCCTATGGTGTCTTATGGGAGGTTTCTAATTGCAATATGAGTTTTGTGCGGTAACCTACGGGGAGAAGGGGAGAATGCAATTGCTTATCAGTTTATCATTACAACCTTTTATTAAGGTTTTTTTTAATTAAAATGGAGCGACAAATGTAGACTCTTATCCCTATAAGCAATCTTATCTAGTGTGACTGCTGCTATATTAGTGAACTAAATCCTCTTGATTACATTGGATGTGATCTTATGAAGTATGACAGCTTTACATATTAATAATAGGAACTGTCTGAATAGGCTGTCGCATGACCCTCTTCTCAGTGGCTCTCCACCAGCACAGTTTTAATCTATTTATCTCAGTCGCTTTCCAAGATAAGCTCTGGTACCCTCAGGAAAGTGCAGTTGTCCCCATTTCACAGATGAGGAGTGGGAGCAGAGAGTCCAGGAAAGACCTGAGACCAAATCCCCAACCCAGTGCTTTGACCACAGTCTCTTTATCCCAGGAGCTCCAGCTTGATCCCTTCCTTCTTTAGAGGTGCAGAGCAGGAGGGACCTATTTTATTCTCCTGGTCTCAAACTGAATCTCCTGGTGTTCCCAACCAGCTTCAAGGTTGGATGGGGCCTTGAGCAACCTGTGGGAGGTGGCCACTAGGGGGGTTGGAACTAGGTGATCTTAGAGGTCCCTTCCAACCCAAACCATTCTATGATCCTATTTCTACGTGCTTGCAATGAGCAACCACTTTTGTTTAGTCACTTCTGCAGCAGCAGGAGCATGGGTCTGTTCTTCTGGGTGACTTGTGGGTGCAAAAGTGCACCTAAAATGGGTGTGTGAGTGACTTTGTGGGTCCAGGGAGCTACACACACACAACTGAGATGACAAAATGAGAAAGGAGGCCTAAATAATAGGACTGAAGGGGCAATATGGATCCAAATTTAGCATCACTAACATGGGGATTTTGTTACAGGGCTACAGGCTCTTTATTGAACTATTTTTGATTAGCATTGCTCTGACTGAGAAGAAAATGAAGCTCTGTGGCATGATGAGAGTGACGAAGGCTGGAAGAGGGTTCGTTTGCTTGCCTGCTGTCCCTAACTCTGTATTAGGGTCTCCTTTAGGCCAAGGGAAACCAGAGTTGCTCCTTTTCTTGGAGAGTCTGGGGGAGGTGGTTGTGGTTCATTCTCACAGGTAGTGGTACCTTGCTTTGTAACATCCATTCACTTCTCTTCATTACATTTTAGGAGGGCAGTTCTTTCCTGTTTCTACCTTAAGTCTGTTTTGTTATCTCAAACTTCACCTCCTTATCAGGAGGGACCAACTTTAATAATGAGATTTCAAGCAACTAAAAGAAATAATCTTTTTTCCCTAGAAATTCTCTACCATTCCACCTGTACTCCACACGTATTTATGTGACTTTTATGATTCCTTTCAACTGGGCTAGTTCAGAGGACCTGGGGGGTACCTGGAGGATCAGCACTGGTCTTCGTAGACTAAAATAGATGAGCAGTGAAGTTTCTGTGCAAGGAGAAACATGGATGAGAAAATGTGCCAGACAGTCCAGAGTGGGAAAAATAAATTAATTCCCCAGGGAAACTGGAAACATGGATGCCCAATGGGCTCATCCAGGTCTTGGTGGGGGTGATTTGAATGGTGCAGCTTGGCCATGGTGTTATTAACCTACTTGCACCAGTGATGCATCTTACACACTGCTGAACATTCCAACACCTGGGAAGTGAAGCTGCTTAGATCGTGGTCTAATATATGGGTTTAGAAAGAATCCAGTTGGGGAAAAATGGGTGTTGAATCTAACAATAAATCTTCTGTACCTAGAGGGTCCAGAAGGGGCCACGAAGATGATTAGAGGGCTGGAGAACCTCTGCTATGAGGACAGGCTGAGGGAACTGAGGTTGTTCAGCTTGGAGAAGGCTTCAGGATGACCTAATAACAGCCTTCTAATACATGAAAGGGGTCTACAGGAAAGCTGGAGAAGGGATTTTTACATGAACCTGTTGTGATAGGACAAGGGGCAATGGCAAGAGGGTAGATTTAGATTAAATATAAGGAAGAAAGTCCTTATTGTGGGGCACTGGAACAGGTTGCCCAGGGAGGTTGTGGATCCGCCATCCCTAGAGGTGTTCAAGGCCAGGTTGGATGGGGCTTTGAGCAACCTGGTCCAGTGGGAGAGAGGTGTCCCTACCATGGCAGGGGGGTTGGAACTAGATGATCTTCAAGTTCCCTTCCAACCTTAACCATTCTATGATTTGAAAATCTATCTCTACCTGTGATAAAAAGCATCAAAATGCAAAGGTCGTTATAGAGAATGAAGTTGATATAAATGTTTTCAGGACTTGGCATGGAGTTGCTTTGGAGCTGAGGCTGTTTCCCTCCTCTGCTTTCACAAATAACCACCAAACGATTCATCTAAAGGGCCTCAGATGCCCCAGCCCAACAGTTGACATGAGTAACGGTTATGGCCCCGCGTAACACACAGGGATCATAAACAGTTAATCTCCAGCAAAAGGGGAGAGTGAAATATTGTTTGATATCATTTTTAATAAAGAGAATAAATTAGGCTTTAAATATCAGAGCACATCTTTAAACGCCGGTTACTGCTCCTGCGCGCCGAGCGAATTAGCAACTGAATAAGTGTGTCAGGGGTTATCTGCTGAATTATTGCCTCCCAGTCCACTTTGCATTATACTGGCCCTTGTGTCCATGGGAGCTGGCGAGCTGGCCACCTGCTTACGATGGCTGCCCAGATAACCAGCTTTGTCTGACGAATTAAAATGGGGGCTTTAATCTCGTCGTTAATTCCTAATTCCACTAGTAACGTCGCTTGCGGGAGGGAGGAGCGAGCGCGTCGTTCTCCTCTGTTTACTCAGTGATGTTTTAGGGTTTGATGATGTCCCATCTCCCCCACGATGGCAAATTTAACTCCTCAGGTCTGGCCTGGGAATGCAGTAGCCACAGTGGTTTATTATTCACCATAAACCCGATGTTGGCAAACAAAAAATAAAGGAAGGGGTTAAAAAAATGCGTTGCACGCGTCCCTTCCCTCTGGCTGTGCATCAGATTGAGTTCTAAGAAAGATTGATGGTGGGCTTTAAAATTAATTGCGAGTACAATTGTTATTATTAATACACAGGCGTATAGATCTAATAACACGACGCAAGTCTCTGGAATAACGGTGCTACGAGAGGGGGAAATCAGATGTAAATGCACAGTTTGGTTCTATTTATCAAATAATGCCCACCTTTGTTATAGTGCTGCCTTCAAGAGCAAGAAACAGTCATTAGAGCAGTTGATGCAATGAGGCTGATTACGTTGGGGTTTGAGGCAATGAGTGAGAAACAACTATGAGCAGTCCCCACTCCAGCAGCAGCGGGAAGAGAGGCTCTTGCTCCTTGCACGGGCTGTGATTTGTCATCCTCTGATCTCCCCTCCTCTTCAGGATCTCCACAGACCCAGCAAACTGGCAGGGCTTTGGTTTCCCTCCTTAGGCAAGAGCACATCATGGTCTCACCTTGCAGATCAGTGGCCAGCAAGTCATAAGCTCACTAATCCATAATTCAAACTGATGTTAACACTATCAAGGTTTCCCCCTTCTTTTCTAAACAGAGGGACAAACTCTGTTTGTGGATAGACTGGTGTAAATCCAGAATGTCCCTGTGGAAGCCTTTGGTAAAGTTATTCATTGGTGTGACCCTGTATAAAGCACACAGTGTGGTACAGAACCCCCTCTGGATTTGGGACCTCTGCTGTCGTGCTTGAGCATCTCACCATGTGAACACAACCAGGCCCAGCCTTCTCCACAGCATCTCTCTGTGCTATGGGATCCCTGCACCGTGTCCATGACTTGCTCCAAGCCCAGCATCCTCCCTACCTTGTCCTCTGGGCAAAACCCCCACGAGTTGAGGAGTGACTCCCTCATCATCCCAGCTGTACAAGTCACTATATTTCTATATTTCCTGCTGCTCACACGCCTTATTAATTATACCACCTAAAGCATATATCCAGAAATATACACATTTCTCCTTTGAAAAGAAATCCTACATTTTGCTCTGCATGGATAAAAAAGAGGCAGAACTAGAGAAGATCAAAAAAAAAAAAAAATAGAACAGGAACAGTTTTCTTTGTCAAGAATTATTTGATCTTTTTATTTTCGAGGGGGAGGGGGGAAATCCTAAACTTTGCATTTCAATGTGGCATTTTTTTTTTTATATTATAAATCCATCTGTGCACACACACACACACAGAGTCTTTTCTGTTCTGTACAAGGCACAATTTAAGGCAGCTTTCAGAAAGAAAAGGCAGAACAAATGTTATTGTTATTCCCAATATACAGATGTTTATTCTTATCTTTTTTCCCCCCTTTCCTCTCTTTATTTCTACTACTGTCTTTTGGGTGACATCATAAGTAGGACTTGTCTCTTTAGCATCTTGCAAAGACTTTTGTTTTCTGGGACAGGAGCCTATTATGTCGTCACACTCTGGAACAGTAATAATCTCCCCCCTCCCTTGGAAGCCTTAATAGAAGACAATGAAAGAAACCATATTGTTTTCTGCTGGCACCAAATAAAGGGAGCAAGGGAATCTGAAGGGGGGAAAAATTACACGAGAGAGGCAGTCGCTCTGGCAGCTTGCTTCCCAAATTAGTGTTTGGGGTAAAGAGGGAGAGGGTTTCCACACTTAACAGACAGGGAAGGACATCTTAATTACTGGGGCAGGCACCAGGCTGAATGGCACGTCAGGTGAGGGGACCTGATCCTCCATGGAGGCTCTTCTTGATGCTTTGCAAGTCCTCTCCTGAAGCAAGAGAGCTGGCACAGCCTCGCCTCTTGCTTTTCTCTCAATAACCAGCGTCCAGGGGAACAGCTGAAAACTCAGAAATAGTTTGTCTGTACCCTTCTCATGATCACAGACACATACCATCATCATCATCTAACTTTATTCCAACTACAAGACCCAAGCTTCCTCTCCAGTTTCTGGATGCTCTCCTCTTTTGACTTACCTTGAAGCAATAAGGGAGGGCTCAGGAACATGCCCTGGAAGATGTACCAGCTCCAAAGGGCAGTCTCCAGCTAAAGACTTGTTACCCTACAAGGAGATGCATGTGCAAGATATGATGATGGGTCCTCTTCTAGCTTGCTCTACCTTCTTCTTTCTCCCCCTGATCAGACAGACATATTTTCTTGACAAAAGAGGCTGATGCTGCAGGGGGGAGTATTTGGAATAGGCAGGATTTTGTCTTCCTGTGGGCAAAGAGACCAGAACTGCTGAAACAAAGGCAATTTTTTTCTTTCTTTTTTTTTTTGTTGTTGTTCCTCATCTATATATTAGGAGCCAGGCAGATAATCCCCTTACTTACTGTAACATTGTGCAGCAAAGAAGGCAATATAATAATATCATATGGGAATTCGGTGTTCTTCACACCATGGCTGCCTCTTTGGGACTTACTCTGTCTAAAGTGTTATCCCTTTTTATCTCTGATTGTCAGACATATTGAAGTGCTTGAAAGGGAAGATAATGTATACAAAATAAATGTGCATTAAACTAATACTGCGGCACAAGCGTGAGCCCTGAATCCCAGGTATTAAATAAAAGCCATAGGAAGAAAGGTTGCATATATGGGGCCAAATTTTCTAGGGTAGGCTTTGCTCCAGCTGGAGAGACCTTGTTGTGAGTAGGGCACCAGCTGGGAGGAGAGAGATCTGTGCTTTATTTGTGTTCCTGCCATCGACCTGTGCTCTGACCTTACCTCCCTTTGTTTTCTCTCTCTCTAGCTAAAAATATCAACTCACCTAAAAAGCAGCTTTTACTTCTTGTTCTTTTGGAGCCTGCCTGGGCTGTTGGCCCTCAGAGCTCTCTGCTCCCATATAAAACCCTGAGAAATAATGAAATCCCCTGGTTTCACCAAGTTTGGGGTTTTTGTACATGATTGTGTTCTTGTGTTCTTCTTAGACTGTAGGGGCTGGAGAACAGCAGCACAGAGCAGGGTCAACCCCCTCCCTGCTCAATAGGGAAGCCCGTCCTTGACCTGCAACTCCCACAGCATTATTTATTTATTTTAAAAAATCTATTTAATCACTCTCATCTATGGATTGCATGGAAAATATCCTCCTAGGCAGCCCCATCAACACTGAGGCTCATCCCTTTAAGAGAAGTGATCCCAGAGGAGTTTTCAAGGGTCTATCTAACGTGGTACAGGAGCAGAGGGAGGGTTTCCAGTGAGGTAAATATTTTGCAGTAAGTTTGCTGGGTACATTCCTGTATTAAATACTGTTTGCATGCATAGCTCTTAGGGAAAGCAAGGTCTTTCATCTCAGGAAGGTAATCTCCTCTAAATTGGCCTTAGCTCTGCTAAGGCTGTGAAGGAGAACAGATGCAAACCTTATGACTCGGAGCATGTTGTGTGGGTTGGATGGAGTCACAGAGCACATTCTGACTGGGAGAAGATGGTCACAGATGCTTTTCCAGAGGCAAAGCTGCATGGAACGAGGCCTCTCTTTTTATTCACAAATTGCATTCCTCTTCTTTCTCCCCTTCTCCCCAACAAACCACATTTTTCATCCTCCTCATGCCTCCAGCCTGAATTCTGAGCACTTTTCTCAGGGGTTTGGCTGCTACTTGCAGTGCTGGGCAGCTTCTTTGCTCTCGTGATGCCATTGATCCAGCCTGGTTACTACTCCAGTGCTTGGAAACTCTGCTTCTCCTGGTGATGATCTGGGAAAGGCACTAATCTTCCAAATCCAGAGCTGGTAGAAATCCTCGTGACGTTCCAGCAAAGCCCTCCCTGTGCAGGACTGCCCAGCTCTGCCATGAGAGGAGCTGGAAACTTCCCAGAGATGTGGTAAATCCCACATAGGGAGGAAAAGGCAACCTGAGATCAGAGAATCCAGCAATATGCATTTAGTAATCTGTGTGCAATGCATCCATCAGAACCTCCAGGAGCTCACGTGTCACAGGCTTGTCCCTTCAGCAGCTGAAGCCCACTCATTACTCTGTACGTGCACACACATCCCAAGTAGTGATGGCAGGAGTGACCTGGATCACTCTTAAAACAAGTTCTTTGTAGTTGGTGGCACAAATACAAAAGTCATTCAGTGACTTTTGGATGTGTTTTCTCACCAAAGGAGCCTGAACACCCCATCTGAAGTCTTATTCCCTCTCTGCAATGTCCATATCTCTGCAATCTCTGCACTTTCAAGCCCTTGTGATTTAGGTCAGACCTGCAGAAAAGTCCAGATCTGAGGCATTCATCATGATTTCAATTTTTTTCAGAGGAGTTCTTGGCACCTAATGCAACTCTAGTGAAGTGCCCACTGTGTAACAGGCACCCAGGCTGCTGAGTGCTGCTCAAAAGCTGGATCTGCTGATACACACCACATTTATTTGAACACCTGGCAGTCTATGACTCTTAATTTTTATAAAGACTCTCTGGCACTCCATCAGTGTCCTCATCCGTTGTGTCTTTTCAGTTTACTAACCGTGCATCTGTGTCTCCAGCCTCTTTCCATCTGTAAAACCTGCCCCTCAGAGAGAGGTTCTTATAGACAAGAAGGTCCTGGGTCAAAACAGCTTGGGATGATATACGTTGGCCAGACAGAAAGTTAAAAGGGTTTTTTTGTCAGAATAGATCGAATGTGTTCTGCTGGACCTTTGCAGAAAGTGTCGTATTTAGCCTGACTGAGGTTTGAGATATATTTGCCACTTTTGAAGTGCTTCAGTTGCTCATTTCTGTCAACTACCAACTGTGTCCTTAATTCCACTGAAGTGGAAAAGATGTTGCTAAGATCAGCTTTTGGTCTGTATCATTAAAGCTTTTTTAAAAGCAATTAAATTGCACACTATTGTGAGGAAGGGTGTAGAGCAGAAATCACCCCGTAGTGTTGTCGTGGCAGAATGATTAATGAGCCCCATTTTCTTCCCTCTGCCTCTTTAAAGTGGGGCTGACTTTTGAAAGGGTGGGTTTTAGGCTGAGGAAAAAAAATGTTGTTGAAGGTCTCCATGCTGGCAGTGGCATTAGCATCTTGTGAAATTGCCAATAACATTCCAACCGGGCTCTTCTTTTGATTTGCTTCTGGTCAGCAGAGAGATGAGAGTGAGGTGTGAGGTTTAGGTGATGCTGCCTGTTGGGTGGTGGAGGTGTGGGGAGATGGGGACTGGTGTTCCTGCAGATCCCACCTCGGTGTGTCTGAGAGCTGGCTGGCACCTCACACCCTGTCAGCAGATCACACTGATGTCACCAGAAAGCTCAAGTAAGGATAAGACCAGAATTTCTGCTTCATACTGTCCCTCTTTCCTCCTCAGATATACAATTTCTTAAATTGACCATGAGGATGAGGAGACACTGGCCCAGGTTGCCCAGAGAGGTGCTGGAAGCCCCATCCCTGGACATTTGGAAGGCCAGGCTGGCTGGGGCTGTGAGCAACTGATGTAGTGGGAGGTGTCCCTGCCCATGGCAGGGGGGTTGGAACTGGATGATCTTTAAGGTCCCTTCCAACCCTGATAATTCTAGGATTCTGTGAATATGAGCAAGCTACACGTGCTGAAATATTGGTGAAGACATATTCATGGATTCATAGAAGTCATAGACCAGGGAGGCCACGATCTCCCAACCTCATTCAAAACTTGTTGCCTTGACTTCTCCAATTTTACCTTAGAAACCACAAACTCCATTCTCTTGCACGCTCCATCTTCCAGCCTCACGTTCAGATCAAACCCAGATCTCAGCTCAGACAAATAATTCTTGTAGATTTGCTCCAGTGGAGACTGTGACATTTAACTTTTCCTTATGGTAACTAAGGAAACTCCCACAAGCTGATGTCCTACCAACTGCCTTTTGTGCTCGCACAGCGACAGCCTTGGCGCTGGGATAAGAACGTTCCACCCTCATCTCCAACTTCAGAGCCAGCTCGGGTGCCTTTCAGGGCAACGTGTGGTTTCCAGATGCGTCTGTTCTAATCCAAACAGCCACTAAGGACTGACATTTGAGTTTAAATTGAGTGTTCATGGAAGGGAAGAGCAGGAAAATCACTGTCCAGATCTAGCTCCGGAGTAAAGGTGCAATCTTCTTGTACCTCAGCTCAATCTGCTTGGAAACAGGGGTGGTTTTCTACTCCCTCCTCTTTCCAGAAAGCCAATTTGTGGGTAAATTATGCACTGGGATCAGGGCATAACCCTTGGCTACTGTTTCCAGCATTTCTTCTCTCCCAGATCAAGTGATGCTACTCAAAGACATTAACTTTCCCCAGCTGTCTATTGCCAGCCCCGTGGGCAGGAGCTATGCTCTGTGAGCTCCCTAATCCACTCTGGGCAAAATCAACCAGGTTAGTTGAAAGTGCCAGTGACTGCAGGTAGGAGATGGATGACCACCTAGAACTGATTTAGGAGCTCTCAGACGCTCCCAGATGTTGGGAGGGAAGGAAGAAAAAGCTGGAGAGTGGTAAAATCTTCCACGAGCTGCGTAGCTTGCAAAGAAATATCTTTTTCTGCTCTTAACTTGTGCTCTTGGGGGGTTTGGAAATGTTCTCTGAGGATGAGGTGGTGCATGGTGTGGTGACAAGACACAGCCTTGTGATAACCAACGTCCATAAATAGGTGAATGGGGCTTTCCAGGAAAGCTCCCTCCAGATGAGCACTTCTCAGAATCGTTTTATCTCCTCTCTCTTTTGATTTTGTTCTTGAAATTAGAGAGGCTATCTCGAGGAGGGTCTCTGAAATGAGAACGAGGAGGAATGGGTTTGTACGGGAGTATGGAAGGAACTATCAGGGGAATGATATTGGGGTTTAAAGTGGGGTTAATGACAGGTATTTTGCTGCGGATGGTGGCGGCCAAGAAAAGCTATTTATGGGAGAGCAAGGACACACCAAATGCCTCTGACTATTAGTGAGAGATCAAAGGAAAACAAAAAGCTTAGAGGGGAAATGATCTATGGGCCTGGGGATGAAGATTGGCCTCCAGAGGTAAACGTGCAGAGGGCTGATGGGGATTATCAAAACCTGGGGAAAGATATCAAAAAAAGATAGAGAAAAGCATTGCCGGCTAATGGTGGAGATTTATGGATCTGCTCTGAATCCCATTGACCTTCTGAACCACCTTTCTCTCTCCCTAGCACCTTCCTTGCCCTTCCCCTTGATGTCCTTTCATTATTAAAAATGCTGTTTCTCTCCTCAATTTCATACATGGGAACACAGTGACAATCAGCCCCATTAGTCTTTGGGGCACCAAAGCCATCAGCTGGAGGTTTGAACAATGAGCAGAGGATGGCAGGGTCCATCCTTTGTCCAGATTCCAGCCATCCTAGAGACATGGTCCTTGAGCAGCAGCTCTCCCCTGGATGTCCTCAGGCTCTTACTTAGTTTCTGGCCCTAAGGAAGATAAAACCCCATCCTGAAATACAGCCCAATGTTGTTATAATGAGCATTTAGGTGCTTGTGGAGGGACACCAGCCCAGGAGCTGTTATCTCCTGCCCACCCCTCTGTTTGGAGATGCCTTTCCCAAGTATCAGGGTGGTTGAGAGTCCTGGAGAACAAGGAGATGTTTCCTGTTAGAAAAAAAGGAGAACAGAAAATATAATTGCAAGTTTATAATGGCAAGAAGTAGGAGAAGAGCAGGAGTAAGAAAATGCTGAGGGTGTCCCAGAGATGTAGGGAAGTACAGCAGAAAACTCTCCTCCAGGCAGGTAAAATACAGGGACTCTCCTACTACAACACATGTTTTTGAATTGCCTGTTGAGTAAATTATGGTTTTCCATCCCCATGACTCTATTGGTAGCTATCACTCATAACACAAATATACAAGATAAATTAATTAAAAAAAAAAAACCCACACCAACTTGTAATGATTTTTTCCCTGCTCAAGTTTTCAATTACATCAGCTATCTCATACTCATTAGAAAGACACGAGCCCATATTCATTAAATGCAAAACTAACTTTCCAACAGCAAAAAAGGCTTGGGTGAAGAGGGTAATGATTTAATTTTCTTCATTTCAGAGAATTACATCTCTTATCCTGGGGCAATACGTCTGTAAATGCAGACAAACTGCTGTTTCAGACTCGGTTTAAATCCTTAATTTGGTGAAGCTACTTGGTAGCAAAGCCTGAGTCAGGTCCAGGCCCCCATTTTGTCTTTTACCCTTGACCAAAGCAAACTAAATGTTAAAATTATTGAGGATTCCAGATAATATTTTATATAAAAGTTGCCACCTGCAGAGGAATATTTGTCTGCGTTCCTCTATATTCATCCCTACAAGTATTAGCCCATGTTTGTAAAGACTCTTTGCCTGAAAGTTCATGTAGATGTCTAGAATTATAGAATGTTTCAGGCTGGAAGGGACTTGAACAATGTTCAGAACTTGTGGCATTTAGCTGCTGGTAAAGAAGATACTCAAGAGCTTTCAAAAATCACAGTTGGCCCATAAGCACCTTCAGGTGCCCAGATATTTTTACCATTGCAGGAAAAATCCATCTCTGAGCATGTAGATGTGGTTGGTTCCTGTCTGTTGGAGAAGAAAGGAGCTTTCAGCTGCAAGAAAAACCTTTAAAATTGTAATCAGGATCTCCTGAACTTGCCTAAAAGCATCAAGTGTTTAATTCTCTTTGGTTTTTAGTGTAAACTGCATCTACATCTGTGAGACTTTAAAAAAAAATAAATAATTCTTGGTACTAGGGGACAAGAAAAAACAGATATTTTGTCTTCTGAAGACCTGCAAAATCACATAGTAGTTTCTGCATGTAAATACCTGGAATGGAAAGTTTGCAACTGGCAGAATTTTACCCATGAGAATAAAACAAAGCACAAATCAACTCATGTAGTTGTGAGTCCCCTGAAGGCTCTTGGGCTTGGCTGTGTGATGAGACACTCATGTTGTGCTTGCAAAGAAACTGAGTTTCATTAAAATACCAAAATATAACAGCAAATTTCAGATATTTATCTACCTTTGTGGAAAGATACTAATTGAAGCCAAGGAATTAGCTGCATACTTGGTCTTTTAGCTGGTGTATGTGAGCAGGTATGTGCTTGTTCTCCTTTGCATCCCTTGCATCTTAACTGGGGCAAACTGGGAGGGTGTTTTTAGTTCCAGCAGTTGCTTTGCTTTTGACTATTGTTCATTAAGAGGTAAAAGTGGTGCACCAAGAAATGTCAAAAAAATCTACCCATTCCACCTTCGATAAATCTTGCCCCAAGTCTTGAGAGAATCTCTGTCAAAAAGCCAAGTCCCTTAGACTTGACATGGGAAAGATTTTAAAGCAAAAATCCCAGGAATGCTGATTTCTAATACCTCTAATGTGTTAAAAAACTAGTTTGTTGTTTGACTCAACTAAAAAATTAATTGCTAACAAGTGTGCTTAATTGCATACATCACTTTTTATCATCATGGATATTCAAGGGATATAAAAACACTTCTGGCACCACTGTCCTCACCTACTGGCCTCATGTTATGGTCACATAGGACTGAACAATTGCAAGCCTAGAAAATGTGGTTTTACCCATAATCACTGATAAAATGGATGTAGAAAACACTGGTTAAGTGTATCCCATACCCCAAAATCCTGAATTTAGAACCTGCACAAAGTTTATGCCTCTTCTGTATTTAGTCATGAGATATCTTTGATAACTGGAGACCAGAGGAGAGGAATTTGTGGTTAATTAGCTATAACCTTGTTTTCTAACCCCACTTACACCCATACACATCTTTGACACAATCGTTGTTGCTCCATTTTGTAGAAACTGTGGTAAAAAGCTTCACCAGTTTATAAAAGGGCTCTGAACCAGTATTGGACATGTCTACGTGCCCTGGCTCAGCTGCACCTTCATCACCTCTCTGAGCCAACATCTTCCCTCTTTCTGGGTCCTCAGAGGTACAATGGTGACATTTCTCTTTGCCCATTGCATACTGTAACTGGCCAAGTTACTGGGAAAACCCAGAATTTCCAAAATTCTTACTGGTTTTAGATCCATTCTCATTTGTTTCTTCAAAGACGTGACTTTTGTGAGATGTGTTGAAAAGTTTGCTGATTTTTTAATGGTATCATAATGGAGGTTGTAGAGAGGTGGGTGTTGGTCTCTTCACCCAAGTAACTAGTGATAGGACAAGAGAAAATGGCCTCAAGTTGTGCCAGGGGAGGTTAAGATTGGACATTAGGAGAAAATTCTTTACTGAAAGAAGGATTAAGCATTGGAACAGGCTGCCCAGGGAAGTGGTGGAGTCACCATCCCTGGAGGGGTTCCAGAAATGTGTAGATGTGATGCTTCAAGACATGGTCTAGTGGTCATGGTGGTGGGGGTTGATGGCTGGACTTGTTGATCTTAGAGGTCTTTTCCAACCTTAATGATTCTATGAGATCACAAGCAGAAATGGAAAGTTTTAATGGGAATGTCACAATTGTTTCAGCAAGAAAAATGTGGCCAATGCCCAAAATCCACACTGAAAAGCCATTTGTGTTCAGAGAGAAAATCTTTCCTTGGAGCAGCAGCTCAGATCAGCTTCTTCCCACCTGACTTCCCCTCTAGCTCTCCAATTTTTATCCATTCCCTGTCCAAACTAATGAAATAGCTGCATTTTTATTCACTCCTCTCTCCACAGCTGCATTTCACTGGAGGGAGAAGCAATTTTTATACCCAGTGCCACTTAGAGAGCCTTGTATAGTGTGTGATGTGGGGACATCACCTAAATGCTGGCTCAGGACAGCAGCACAAGCTGTATTCCTATATTGCAGCAACATCCTGAACAACTTCTAAGTGCAGATATTGCTTTCAAACTAAGTTTTCCTCTCTTGAAGTTTTCCACTCTAATAAAGGAGCAGCGTCGGGTTTCTCCTCTCTCTGGTGGTGGCTCCAGGGCTCTGTGGGCAGAGAGCAGAATGTTCTGAGCAGCAGCTCAAAGGAGATGTGAGTGTTCTCCTCAAATCTGGGTCCACGTTGATGCATAAAGATCAACTCGAGTTCCAAAATAGCTACATGAGGGGCTTTGTGAAAGTCGACGAGCTCCAGCTGTGAAGTCAGTGGCTCAGCATGGACCGAGTCAGAGAGGGGGACGTGGAGCATTTGATCATTTGCCCTTTTTCTTGTGTAGCCATAAAGATAAAATACCCTCATACTGCTCTAAGCCTATCACAGGGCAAATGAAGCCAGGAAGCCAGGGCAGGATTTGCTTTGCTTTGCAGAGACCTTTACAAACAAGAGAATTAAAACCTTGTCCACATCCCATGTGTGTGGCCCAGGCTTCATCCCATCCATGCTGTTAAACCTGCAGCTTGTGGTTTAACCAAGGGGGTTTCTGTGCAGAGGTGATGTCCTCAGAGCAGGACAGCCCTTGAGGAGCAGCGATTGGATATGATTGCCTAAATTATTTTTTAAGGTCGTTTTTAGGCAGGATTGTGTTGAAATTGAGAGGTCAAATCCTGAGTTTCAGTGAACTGCACAGGTTTGGTTGTCTGGGGGGGGATTTGCTCAGTGGAGGATGTTGTCCCATGTGGGGATGATGATGAAGGATGTCCTGAAAGGCAGAGAAATAGCTTGAGAGACCTCAGGGCTCAACTCCCTGCTCTCCCAATGGCCTCAACTCCCCCATGGAGAAAACTTCCTGAAAGGCTTTGTTAGAGGAACCACAACTGAATTTTGGGGCTGTCTGCTCCAGCAAAATGAACATTGTGAGGTTTGCAGAGCAAAGTCCATCTAAAAGTCTTCCAAAAAACCAATTCCAAGAATGGTGGCAGTTCAGGGAAGGAGGTTTTGTGGGAATTGTGCCATGAGTGAGTCACAGGAGTGAGAAGGGACTAGTGCAGGTCTAGATGGAGGCAACAGCCACAGCCCAAACCACCTGCTCATGGTGCTGAACATGGGACCATTTCATGCCCTCCTTTCTAATGAGAACAACCACCACCAACACCTTCCTTTCCCAAAACCAAGCCAAGCCAGTGCACAAACCTCCTCCTTTCCCTGATGTGGCTTTATGTGGCACTGAGCATGGAAGTTTTGCAGCTCCCTCAAGCATCTCCTGATTTGTGCAGGAGAGGAGCAGGGCGCAGTGGGGTGGGAGGGATGGAAGGAGGGATGGAGAGATGGATGGAGGGATGCAAGGAGGGATGAAGAGAGGACCACCAGCCACAACTCGAATCTCATTTCCAGCCCCTTGCTGGCAGCATCCCGTGACTTCCACATCACAGCAATCTTGACACAACCTTGGAGGAGAGTCAAGTGAGAAATCCCAAGGCAGCCCACACACACTGATGGAGAGGAAGGGCTGGAGGGGAGGATGAGGGGCACAGCCTCACAGCTCCATGCTCTGCCTCTCCGTGGTGGAGATGATTGTCCTGGGTGTGAGAGATGAAATGGTGCCAGGAAGGGGGGGAAGCAGCAGTTGTAACTCCTTTTAAAGTTGTTTCGTGTGGTTCAGGGCAGTCGGTTGTCATTTGTTGTAGCCTAAAGCATGAAATGAATTTTGGCACATAGGCCTGTGACTAGAGGATGGGTTATTTCTCCTTGTTAGAGGTGTATCCTTATATCTGCAGTAACATTTTTAAACCTTTTTTTTTCTCTGAATGACTGTGTGCTGGTTGTAAATCTCAGCAAAAATAGCACAAGTTGGGAAAGAGCAGCAGCAAGTCCATTTTTTGCTGCACTTTGGAATTATGATCAAATTTCAGTTGTGCTTATTTTGGATTATTACTATGGAATAGAGCAAGGGGAGGCAGGTTTTCCAGGGAAGTTCTGCAGGACCAGGGCAAAGCAGCATCCTGATAACTGCCAAAGCCTGAATTGTGCTATTTAATTCCAAGTAACTCCACCAAATAGACTCTGAGCAAACTTCTAAATAACACCTGAGATATTTAAGAATATAAATCCTGGATCTTGGAGCTGAGAGCAAAGAGGGAAGCTGCCACCCCCCTCTGGAAACCCAAAGGGTATCCCCAGATGTCAGCTGGACCCTGCAGTGCCACGTTTGCCAACAGCCGCAGGGTATCCCAAATTAATGCTGTAACACAAGCACAGGAGCTACATGAGACATGTTGCATTGTCACATTGGGCTAGTTCTGCAGGAACATCTTTTTTTCAGGCTCATCTGAAGCCTCCAACCCCCGACGTGATTTTGAGCGCCGTGATTTTTCTGTCAGAAAGAGATTTTGCTCTCCAAGTAATTAGCACATCATCAGTTGGAGAATAAGGCTCGTCTTGAGTGAAAGAATGGAGTTATGTGGGTTATTTTTAAATAGCACAACAATATATGCTAGAGAAAAAAGAGTCACTTGAATTATTTACGTTATTTACACTGTTCTCCTGAAGAGCATCTTCAAAAACATGTTTTTAGAATACGACATTATTAATTGAGGGGTTTATTTTTTTGAAGAGCATTTTTTGAAGTTTTTGAAGAGCTGGTTCAATACTGTAAATGACCTCAAAGCATAGCAGGAAATGATTTGTTGTTTTACTGGGGGTTTAGATCCTGTGTAGAGTTTGGACCAGTGTAAGTGTCTTCCCAGGGTGGGCGAGCGTCTCCTCACGAGAGCGGATCCAGGGCAGTCAGACTTGAATAATGTGGGGAATCAACCATCTGGCCCCAAACAAATTGACGTACAGCCTGGTCCCCCAGCCCTCCGTGGGTGTCGTTTTACTCCTACGAGTAGCCCCAGCCCATCTCCTCATGCACGTAGGAAGATGCTCCACATATAAGGAGGAAAACGTTGCATTTGGAGATGGAAACTGGGTGAGGGATGATGCTAAACCAGACCACGGTTTATACCCATCAGCAGAGGCTTCAGCACGAGGTTTGCTGGTGAAAACAATAATTTAGAAACTCAAAGTGGTTTATAAACCCCAACTCCCCCTTGTATCTCAGGGACGGGGCTTTGGGGGGGCAGCTCCATCTGCATCCCTCCTCTTCGGAGCGAAGGACGAGCAGGACGGGGGGAAGATCAGGCCCCAGCTCTGTGCTGGAGCCTGACCCTTTGTTTCGGCGGTGTCTCTGTTGGTGACAGATGGTGATGCTGTCCTGGTGAATTTGTTACCTTCTCGATGACATGCAATATGTCTGCATCCTGACAGTGAGAGGAGAGACTCCAGCTGTCCCTCCAGTAATTGACAGCAAGGAGCTGTTTTCACTTTTGACAGAGCTAAGAAGCATTAGCATCATATTGGCTACTAGGAGGGGTTTTATTATTATGTTTATCATCTGAGAAAAGTCATTGTGATGTGGGACTGGGTGGGTTGGTTTTTTTTTTACTACTCCACTCCTGCCCAGTCCTCCCATTACAAACTGTCACATGCTCCAGCGGAAAAGAAAGGGAAGGAAATGTGGGCACCAAACGAGCCCTGCTCCTCTCACGAAATCCCTCCTCCTTTCTTCACAAGGAGGGGAGGAAGGATTATTTTAGGATAATGAAAGTACAGCAAGTAGGTCGCCGAGGTTAGTTGGAAAGAGGTCCTGTCCTGTTTCTTGCCTGCTGAAGTCTCTACTTGCTGTCAGTGCTCTGCTCTTTGGGAAGAGAAGGACAATAATCTTGCTTTTCTGAGGGTTTTAGGCTCTGCTGACTGGCATTCAGGATGATTTATGTCTGATTTGCTTCCCTTTAGCTCTTCCTAGCTCACACACGTACCCCTCACTAGCAATAAAGGGCACCTCTCCCATCCCCTCATGGACTCTGCTGCAGTCGTCGCTCTATAATAAGTCCTTAATAAGATTGGGGGAGTAAAATCAACTCCGAGCACATAAGTCACGAAGACATCCATACGAGAAAAATTCCTCCCTAAATTAGATTCGAGCTGACCTAAACCAAAGGTTGGGGCTCGTTGCAGATCCAGCAATGGCAAAGCCTCCGAGACGAGCAGTCGCTTCAGAAAGAGCTGAATAGTTCCTGCTGGTCCTACCAGTTGTAGCTCCCTGGGAGAAAACCATGCTGAAATGATTTATTCAGGGTATTCACATGATCATATCTATTGTCCTCTTGGTGTCTTCCAGACACAGAGGTAAGGGGCACCCATGCTTTTGGGCCACTCTTCTGGGTTCATCTAGAACCTATAGCCATGAGCCACTGGTCCTGTCCTGGAGGGTGCTGATATCAGGGACTGGGGTTTCATGCTGGATTAGGGAAAACCTAAGCATGAGAAAGCAGATGCAGCCCAGCAGAGAGCTCAAAAGGAAGGTTTCACCCAGTTTGGTGACCAACCCAGTGCTGCTTCCATATTTTCTGGTCCATGGAGTGGTCTTGTTCATCGATGATGGGCTCATGCAGGTTCCTGGGACTGGGAAGGCAGGGATTGGGAATGCTACATGCTGCACGAGCAGGAGGAACCCAAACTCCAGCTATTTCTGGCCATAGAGCATTTGTTCAATTCTCCTTTCAAACTATTCCAAGACTGGGCAATTTGAATATTATAATCCTGCTATTACAATGGAAATATATACACATAAATATATACACGTGTAAATAGATATATTTACACATAAATACACACACGTATATTTATGTGTATGTATTTACACATATTCACAGATATGTGACTTTGGAAATTCCCAGGGTATGTTTAAAACCTCCAGAGTTACTTTTGTGGGTTTCTGAAGACAAAATAGTGGGGAAAAAAAAAAGAAAAGAAACACGTTCTGCCAGGTTAACAAAAAAATCCTCCAAAGTTTAGTGACTTGTAATTCTGAATCATTCTTTAAAGAGATTTTCTCGAGTCCACAACCAGGTCCTTTGTGACAACAAATCCACAAAGTAAAAAAAACGCAAAAACTATTTGTCACCTCTGATTTATTATTAATCCAGGCATCTCAACAATGATTGCTACAATACTTTTCCAGGTTCTTCAAACGAGGATTGATTTTTAAGTCTCGTTGAATGTCGTTGTTGAAAATTCCTCCTCCCAGATAGCTTTAAATATGCAAGGGTAGCAGGATAGCACTCGGCTGTTTGTGCTGACTAAATCCTGAGCTTATTGATCAGCAAGCAGGGCACCAACTGCAGAAATTAGCTGGCTTGGGAGCAGCATCAGCTCCTAAACTCATATTGGTGTTGGCACCACGTGTGACAAAATCCCAAGCCAAGTTACAGCGATGCAGAAAGCCCCATTGCTGGTCCTGATCTGGGGCCAAGAGCTTGACTCATACCTTGGACCAGAGTTTGGAGGAGGGCGAGTTTTACTTCCCAGCCTTTTCATTCAGTAATTCCTGAGATCCAAAGCTTGGTGCAAAAGAAATGCACACATCATCACAGGCTGCCCAGAGGGCTTGTGGAGTCTCCTTCTCTGGAGGCATTTAAGACCCTCCTGTGTGACCTGCTCTAGGTGGTCCTGCTCTGGCAGGGGGGTTGGACTAGGTGATCTTTCGAGGGCCCTTCCAACCCTTAACTGTGATTCTGTGATTCTATGATTAGTATCTGTGCCTGCACAGATTGAGTGCTGCTGTGCTTTTGGGTTTAAGAGCCAGGACAGGCATCCACCCAGGGATGCAGAACCCCTGGAGATCCTACTGCCTTGTTTAAGAGTGAAGTAGATCGTATAAGAGCAAAGTAGATGATTTAAGAGTGAAGGAGATGGTTTAAGAGTGGAGTAGATGGATGCTATGGAAGCCTCATGTTATCTGTTACGTGCCTTTATGAGCTGGGATTAAATTATTCCTGTTCCTTTCAACACCACGATGCACCTTCCTGCTTCCAGTTGTGAAAGAGAGCGAAGGAGAGGGCAGGGGACCCAGAGCAAGGGGGGGATCTGCTGTATAACCAGTATTTGTCAGAAACGGGAGTAATTGCTGCTCTTTGGCGTGATTTATTGAGGTAACAAAGGTTAATAACAATGCCACTCAGTCAGTTTATTCTATTCATTTTCATGTCATTACAACGGATCAGGCACGGTGCGCGTTGCAGCTGGGGTGAGGACCAGGAGAGATGCTCCTTTCTTCCTCCTGCCCAGCAAAGCCCCTCACTGGGGAGAACTGGGGGCTTGGAGCTGAGCAGGGTGGTCATCACAGGCATTGAAGGACTGTCTCAGTCTTTGCATCTCAGAAGCCTGAAATTTTAGGCAAATTATGGAAGGAACTAGCATGAGTAGAAGTTAACAAGAGGCCAACGTGTCGGAGCGATGCTTTGCTGGAAGCACATGGGAGAGAGGATGAGGGTGGGCAGCGAGGGGGTGGAAAGCAGCCTGTGACAGCAGATATCCCCACGGGATGCCCAAGGGATGGATGAGAGGCCTCTGTGGGAAGAGGTGGATAATGCAAAGGAGCCGTCTGTCATGCAAATGTGGAGTATTCCTGGGTGAGCTCCCCAGTTGGGGAGCTGGGGAGGCTTTATAGTGGGATGCTGCTGGTCCAGCCCCTGGGGCTCTGCTGGGGAAGCCTCTTGCAAGGGGAGCAGAAGGAGGGGCTGGGAGCAGAGCAGGGAAGGTTGGGATCTCTTTGTTGTTTTGTTTAGGGTTTGGCAAAAGCCAAGACACCACAACTGAGTAGTCTGAAAGTGAAGGAAACTGGCACTTCAAACTAAAGAGATCCTTAGTCCATTGATGAGGCTGCCACGACACAACCCCTCACCCTGGCTGCCCTCACTACATGAATTTGTATTTATAGTGTAGGGATTGAAAACACAGTCCAGGCTGAGCCTTCATTCATCAGCAGCTTTCACAGAAACCTTCTTGTTCCCGACACAATCTTTTGTTGCAAAGAGTTATTTTAGGTGATCAGAGCATCTTCTCTTCGCTTGGAGAAAGAAGTCATCAAGGCTTGGAAAGTTAATGGCAGCTTATTCTCTGCTTTTCAGAGGTTGGGGCTTGCTGCTCAGTGGGACAGAATATAAAAGTGCAAAGTTTCCAGAGCTGCTCAACAACCACAGCTCCCAGCAAACTCAAGCATGTCTACAAATCAAGGCAGTGCTGGAGGAAATCCATCAGATCTTTTTTCCCCCAGCACTGAGTACCAGTGTCCTCATGTGGTTTGGCTGCACACCCATGCACACAGATCCCCTTCCATGGGCTTAGGCCAGATCCATCCTCCAGTTCACCTGCACCCAAACGTTAGGTTGGACATTAGAAAAATGTTCTTTAACATAAATGTTCTTTAAAATATTCTTTAGTTCAACCACTAATGTTCTTAGTGGTTGATCACTAGAACAAGTTGCCCAGAGAGGTGGTGGAGGCCCCATCCCTGGAGTCCTTCAAGGTCAGGCTTGATGGGGCTCTGAGCAACCTGCCCTAGATAGAGATGTCCCTGCTTCTTGTAGGAGGGTTGGACTAGATGACCTCTAGAGATCCCTTCCAACCCAACCCATCCTATGATTTGCAATCTTTAAACCTCCACGTCTCAAACCCCCCAGACGAAGGGGTGCACGGGCTGCTCTTTGTGCGGGAGAGGGTTAAAGAAAACCCAACATCTTGCTGCAGCTCATCCCTCCCTTCCACCCACTTGGAGGCTGGCAATCTCCCTCTGTTCTTTCATCCAAGTGGGCATCAGCACCAGCCCCATATTCATAAGTGTCAAGAGGTGTTGATGCACACTGCATACGGCAGTCGGCTGCTTTTGCCCACCCCGGAGACTAAATGCCTCGCACCTCCACGCGGCTGCTGGGACTTGGCTGCCTTTCAGATTCTCATTTTTAGAAGGACTTCTGAAATTTTTCCAGCTCTCTCTCTCTCTCTCTCTGCTGTTTTTCACTCCTTGCTCAATGAGGTACCTGGGCTGCTTTGTTCTGGGGGGTGCGTTGATGAATTAGCGGCCGCGAGCTGCTTTTCTGCCTTGGTTTGGCCAATCTCAGCTCCTGTTGTAAAGCAGGAGATGGACAGCAAAGGACAGCGATACCTTGAAGTGCTATGAAAGTGTCCATCTGATTGCTCCTGCTATGCTTTAGGGGAGAAAATATGGGTAAAGTTGGCTAGAAAATAGCAAGGAGAAAGACAAACCTTCACCCACAGTGGTCAAAGTCCTGATGCTGATGGTGGAGCATCCAGCTCACGTGTCAGCTCAGACCCCAGCTCCTCCAGAGGGATGGTCTCACTCAGCAATCTGCCTCTGCAGGCTCCCAAAAGGCTCCTGTGACAATTTTTGAGAGAAGTTTTGCTGTGAGTGAAAGTTTCTTTGGACGTTTTTCGAATACTTTGAAAGTCCTTGAGTATTTTCTTGGTGTTTTCTAACCCTTTGGGGACAGGCCACCAGGGTGTGTGTTTGTTGATGTCTCCTAGACATGACAGCAACCCATGGAGGAATTTTGGAGCTTGTTAGGGTTGTCTGGCTTGGGACTGAAAGGAGGCTGGTAAGGGCTGAACACAGACCCACAACCCAGCCAGGAGAAGTTTGTCTTATAGCCCAGTAAAGAGCTCTGGTTTTTTGCAGGTATCTAAGCTGGCTCATTTAAATCTTGATCTGTAAGTCTTTGCTTCTTTGGGATACTGGCAGCACTTCATGACTAGATCCAGAGTTGTCTGGAGAGTCAAGGTTTTAACTCTTCCCATTAAAAAAGAATTCTCACAGTAGTTTCCAAATATAATGGGTCATGAAAGGCTGGGAGTAGCCTGGATTTTGCAGCACTAACCTGTAAGGCTCTAGCACCTGAGATCTCTAGGGAGGGAGGGAGAAATCTGCTCACAAGCCTCTTGTTCACCCATCAGCCCAAAGCAGAACCTTGAACTCATGCTGTTGCAAGGTCCCAATCTGTGCTGATACCATCAGGCCTATAGTGATTTTTTATAAGGTCACTAAACCAGCCTGTGACTCATGAGGTGGGATTTGGGTGCCTGAACGTAGGTGTTTCTTGCCATTGGAGACACCCTGAGGTGCCACCCGGCTGCAGTTCATGGCTCCTGTGTGGTATCTGCCAGTCCCTCAATGATGACTTGGTTATGCTACAGAATATAAAATATTCCATGTTTGGAAGGCTGAATGCAACTGAAGGAGCACAGGAAGCCCTTGGGGTGTCAGGGGTGGGAGTTGAGGGGAGGAAGGTCCTTGGAAGCAGAGCATGTCTCTTGCTTTGCTTTGGTGTGGCTTTGCTTTGGTCACCTTCATCATCATCCTCGTGCCTGAGGCTCCTGTCTTGTCATCCTGAATCTCTCCCACCGTCACACCAGCCACTTGGGCCCCACCGCAGCATCTTCTGTTAATCCCTTAGCATCCTTCTCTCCATTTCCAAGGCTGTCATTTGTGGTGCTGTTGCAGCATCTTCACACCACTCTGCTCTGCCCCTCTCTCCCCATCAGCCCTCAGGTATCACCCCATTTTGCTGCAGTTCAGGCAGAATTACTCATTTTCAGCATGGGACCTCTTGCCAGATGTGGGCTCAGTGCCTGTCCAGGGAGTTGGGGCTCTGCTGAGTTTCTGGAGGAGAACTGGTCATTGCACAAACCCATCCCTCACTTCAGGTGCTACATGGCACCTCCAGCCACCTCTTTCAATCAGGAAGCCCAAGGGCTGAAAACGGACATAAAGAAACACAAACTAGGGTGGCTTTGGTCCTATCCATCATTACTTTTGAATCTTTGTGTCTCCATATCCTCCCTGCACCGCTGTGAAACATTTTCCTTCAGATCCCCCCCATTCCTCCTGAGAAAGGAAAAATCCATTTTTCTTTAACCTCACGGCAACTCTCAGCCTCTAAAACATACCCGTGGACACACATTTGCTTTTCCTTTAGTAGTGAAGTAAACAATTCCTCTTCTCCCCTCCAGGTCCTTGCGTTTGACCAAGACCTTGGGCTGGAGCAGGATGAGTCCCTCTGACCCAAGCTCAGCTCACGAATCACCGGGTTCCTCCCGGCCCTCCCCCATCTTGTACCATCAAGGTCTTTCTTCTTTGTAGCAAGGTTAGGCTCTATATGTCTTAACCATATGCCCCAAGTGAGGAATTCATTAGCATTCATTACGCATTCATCAGAAACAAATGGGCAGAGGAGTGGGAGGTATTGCAATTCGTCTCAGCTGCTCCTTCACACCCGGCCTGGCGGGAGGGGAACCTGCCGAGAGCCCCCGCCAGCCCCACCTGCCCCCACCACGCTGGCCCGAGCTCCAGAACCCACCACCCTCCCGTGACCCACCACCCTTCTGTGACCCACCACCCACCTCACCCTCCCGCCCTTGCACGAGCTTCTCACACCAGAGGCTGATTTACAAGTTCTCCGCTGACAAGCCCCATCCGCCATCGGTTCATTTAACTCTACAACATAAGCTGATTATGGAGGGAAATGGATGAAGCATAAATCTGGCTTCCTTCTTTTCCTTCTTTTCCTTCTTTTCCTTCTTTTCCTTCTTTTCCTTCTTTTCCTTCTTTTCCTTCTTTTCCTTCTTTTCCTTCTTTTCCTTCTTTTCCTTCTTTTCCTTCTTTTCCTTCTTTTCCTTCTTTTCCTTCTTTTCCTTCTTTTCCTTCTTTTCCTTCTTTTCCTTCTTTTCCTTCTTTTCCTTCTTTTCCTTNCCTTCTTTTCCTCCCTTTCCCTTCCTCCCTTCCTTCCTTTTCTTTTCCTT